>JAGIQG010000015.1:80147727-80606147 GCA_024679065.1 Sphyrna mokarran
GACTGCAGACAGCTAAAAGTTACTCAGCTTTTATCACAAATCAGATATGAGATTTTACAGGCTCGCTCTTCCCAAAACCAAAAAAATCCCACCCAAGGTTAATGGACTTTCCCATTGGCCGCCCCTCATCTGCTCCAATTCCTGGGGCAGGCGAGCAGGTGGTAAAATTCCAGCCATCAACATTTCACACTCAATGTCCAAAATATGTAATTCTGGGAAACTACAGCCTGAATTCCAAAATTACTGAAAATCCTGGGAAATGCTGAAATAACGAACCATTCAACAATAATTACATTAAATATCCCTTCCAACTAAGATGCAAGAAACTTTATAAGAAATCTTTGCTACCAATTCTCAACAACAATCAAATTTTTTGTCACAAAGGGAACAAATAAATCAGATCCAAGTTTTGTCATGAACTATTTGATATAATTAATTGAAAAATCGATTGTGAATAATTATTGGATGTTGAATATCAAAGATATTCCAATAATGTATGCTGACCGGCGTGGGTAAATTGTCCTTTGATGGCAGGTGGATTAACAGGGTAAATACGTGGAGTCATGCGTTACAGCCTATGTTCCTATGTTCTGAGGGCCTGGATGGAATTGTTGTTGGTGCATGTTCGATGGGCCAAATGGCCTCCTTCTGGAGGGATTTTATAATTCTATAATCTATGAGATCCATTACTGTGGTTAATGTATCCTCTGGTAATAAGTTATGTGGATGGAGGTGATTGAATTATTTTTCTGCTGTAACGATTAGTATGAGAAGTAGACATTAATTTGTATATATCTCAGTGTTAGGGCCTCAACGAGGCTGAAGCAAGAAGGAGCAGGTAAAGCCTGTGTTTGAAATACAAAGCAAGGAGAATCAGAAAGGGGGGAAGAGTTAACTTCACAGACTAGAACTCAAAATTACTCATCACATCCACATCAGTTTCAAAATTCACTTTCAGACAGTTGTTCTAGAGTGGTCAGTATGTTATTGACATAGAACATAGAACGCTACAGCACAAACAGGCCCTTTGGCCCAAGTTACACCAATGATATCTATACCTACTAGGCTTATCTGTAATCCTAACTGTATTACATAGAACATAGAACATAGAACATTACAGCACAGAACAGGCCCTTCGGCCTTCGATGTTGTGCCTACCAAAATAAAAAGCAATGCCCCTCCAAACTAAACCATTCCCTTCTCTTCCATATACTTATCAATTAACCTCTTAAACGCCACCAAACTTGGCGCATCTACAACAGCTGCAGGCAGGGCATTCCACTCCCTAATCACTCTTTGAGTAAAGAACCTACCTCTGATATCCGTCCTATAACTCATACCCCTTAATTTAAAGCTGTGTCCCCTCGTGCTAGCTTTCTCCATCCTAGGAAAAAGGCTATCACTGTCCACCCTATCTAAACCTCTAATCATCTTATATGTTTCAATAAGGTCCCCTCTTAGCCGCCTCCTTTCTAACGAAAACAACCTCAAATCCCTCAGCCTCTCCTCATAAGACCTGCCCTCCATACCAGGCAACATCCTGGTAAACCTCCTCTGTACCCTCTCCAATGCCTCCACATCTTTCTTATAATGTGGGGACCAGAACTGCACACAATACTCCAAGTGCGGCCGCACTAGAGTTTTGTACAGTTGCAACATGATGCTGCGGCTCCTAAATTCAATCCCCCTACCAATAAAAGCTAAGACTCCATATGCCTTCTTAACAACTTTATCCACTTGACTGCCTACTTTCAGGGATCTATTGACACATACACCAAGATCCTTCTGTTCCTCAACACTATTAAGAGCCCTACCATTAGCCCTATACTCTACACATTTATTGTTCCTGCCAAAGTGCATTACCTCACACTTTTCCACATTAAACTCCATTTGCCACCTCTCGGCCCAGCTCTGTAACTTGTCCAAGTCACTCTGTAAACTATAACACCCCTCTTCACTATCTACCACTCCACCGACTTTAGTGTCATCTGCAAATTTACTGATCCATCCCTCAATACCCTCATCCAGATCATTTATATTAAGTTCCATGTACTCATCCAGAAGTCATAGAAGACCCTATCGAATTTGCCTCCACCACCACCGACGGCAGCCGATTCCACTCATCCACCTCCCTCTGAGTGAAAACTTACCCCTGACATCTCCTGTCTACCTACTCCCCAGCACCTTACACCTGTGTCCTCTCATAGCAACCATTCCAATCCTTTGAAAAAGCCTCTAAGAATCCACCTGATCTATATCTGGTCGCCTCTCAACCTTCGTCTCTCCAGGAAGAAAAGACCGAGCTCCCTCAACCTATCCTCGTAAGACATGCCTCCCAATCTAGATAACATCCTTGTAAATCTCCTCTGCATCCTTTCAATAGCTTCCACATCCTTCCTGTAATGAGGAGACCAGAACTGCAAACAATACTCCAAGAGAGGTCTGACTAAGGTCTTATAAAGCTGCAACATTATCTTCTGATTCCTAAACTCAATCCCTTGATTGATGAAGGATAAGTTATTGTTGAGTTTCTCACCACTGTTCATAATGGGATAGTTCACAGGAGTGTGAGTACAAAGGTATGACTGACTGTGTCTCTATCAGCAATGTAAAGAGAAACTTTATGTACATTCCCTCAACTTCCAAATTAAATTGTAATTTTGAAATTGAAATTGTTCTCTGTGGACAATATTTCACCAGTAAGTTGTGGAGCCTTGTTTTTAAAGAGTTGTGTCAGCTTTAGTGTACAAGTATAAGTGACAGTCAGATCGTGTTCAATTGTGACGTCAACACTTTAGGTTTATCAAACCATAAACAGTTTGGACTACAGGGAATTCTATGAGCAGTGTCGCCAGTATATTAGTTATGTACATGTGTTCATGGGATTCACCTGCTTTATGCAGTTCTGCTGTAACGTTATTGTTGGTACATAATCTCAGTAACAAACGATTGATCAGCTGGACTTGCAAAAAAGTAAAGTAGGAGTTTATGAATGTGAATCCTTCTGGTTATAGACAGGTGAAACAGATATATTTACATATCGCCTTTCACAAGTTCAGGATGTGCAATGTTTTCTTTCAACCAATAAAGCACTTTGTGACATGGAGTTACTGTTTGAAACATGGCAATCAATTTGTTCACAATAAGATCTCAGAAATAGCACTTTGATAAATGAGCAGATAATCTGATTTAGTGATATTGGATGAGGACATTAAATATTATTGGCCAGGACACTAAACAGAACTTTCTGATATTTTAAGGTGGCGTCATGATATTTTTTAGTTTAATTTCTTATCGAAAACTCTAAGAGTGCGTCACTCCCTGAAGATCAGCCATGATCATAATGAATGGCAGAGCAGGTTCAAAGGACCTCGTTTCTCAATACAGGAGGTACTACAGTACAGTAAATCCTGGAACTCTCTTCAGAATGACACTGTGGTTGTATTCACACTGCGTAGACTATAGCAGTTAAAGAAGCTCACAACCACCTTCTCAAGAGGAACTGGAGATGGACAACAAATGTTGACCTTGCCAGTGGGGTTCAGTCCCATCAACAAATGAAAAGTGCGCTTCTTGGCAAACTGTATTGATTTCCTCAGGCCTTTGCATTGGATAATGATTTAATTAACTAGAAACTATCTCCAGTGTATTTATTGAGCAGTTGTCTGCAATCTCCAACGGTTTAGTAACCTGGGGATGGATTCAGAAAGTGGAGATTCAAGCAGCTTCAATCAGCTGTCCCTGAAATAATAAAAATGGATGAAAAGAGCTTTCACTCGCCATTATTTGTGCCAGGTGGATTCCTTTTAACCGAGACATTTTGTATTATAGTACAGAGGCAGTCAGTTCCTCAGGTGAACAGTTAACAGCACTTAATCCGGATTTAACAAGATGTGAACAATTTAATGCATTGGCCACAATGGCCAGAGTGCTTAATCCCTTAACCGTGAAGGCTGCCTTTGTAACTGAATTCAAAGGTAATGAGAAATAATTATCATCATTTGCCCAATGTAGGTAGCAACTGGATAAGCAGCGACAATGTAGGTGGTGAGGTCTGTTTTTGGTTTGACCTATGAACCATCAGCGTGTGATTCAGTTTAAAATCAGTAGTACACATTCTCAGATTTCATTGTAAAATTATACTCAGTGACAGGGGCATCAATGTGTTACTTGAGCTCCAAATCACAACTGTTAGCCAAGAATAATCCATCCAGATTTTTTGTATTGCAGCAGAGTTCTTGGAAGCCCTGTTTAATTAGCAAATGGGCTTTCACTGAATAGTCACTTTCTCCGGTGGTCAATAAAAGTTAAAGGTCAAAGAAGGTTTTGCAGAATGGAACAGATTCGCATCCCCTTGTGTGACTGCAATACCCAGGTGTGTTGTCGAACGTAATGCCAAATGCAGAAGCAGCAAACTGTGAATTACACAAATCTTTCGTGTTGAGCACGGAGTCACAAATCACCAGGCTTTGACCAAGTCTCCTGGCCTTGGGAGGTTAATATTCAGTGATTTGACCAGTGAATTGAGAACAGTGCAATTTCTGCAAAATGAAATCCATCTAACCATGTATCAAAATAATTTCAAAATACTTCACTCAATGTTGCCAGTGGGATTCGTACCAAAGTTGGCTGCGGTGGGTTAAAATTCACTATTAAATGGCCTTCAATTCGATCCACTTTATTGAGGTGACTTTCAGTGACACAGCAATTCAACTGAATGAAAATGGAAGAAAATTAAGTCTTGCATGAACTGAAAATGACAGAATGTGACGTGGAAACCAGAGACAGACCATACGTCACTGACCCAATAGGGTACATTAAAATACTGGATAAAAGAAATTATCACGGTAAAAAGGCACGGTAGCACAGTGGTTAGCACTGCTGCTTCACAGCTCCAGGGTCCTGGGTTCAATTCCCGGCTCTGGTCACCATCTATGTGGAGTTTGCACATTTTCCCCGTGTCTGTGTGGGTTTCCTCTGGATGCTCCGGTTTCTTCCCACAGTTCAAAGATGTGCAGGTTAGGTTGATTGGCCATGATAAGAAATTGCCCCTTAGTGTCGAGGGATGCACAAGTTAGAGGGATTAATGGGTATAATATGTAGGGATATGGGAGTAGGGCCTGGGTGGGATTGTGTTCGGTGCAGACTCGATGGGCCGAAGGGCCTCTTTCTGCACTGTAGGGTTCTATGATTCTACTCCTAATGCAGGAATCTGAAATCAAAAGAGAAAAGTCCTAGAAAATCTCAGCTGGTGTCTGGCAGCATCTGTAAGGAGAGAAAAGAGCTGATGTTTCAGATAGACCTGATAGAGGTTTACAAGATGTTGAGAGGAATAGATAGGGTGGACTCTCACAGACTATTTTCCCGGGCTGAAATGGTCGCGACGAGAGGGCACAGATTTAAGGTGCAGGGAAGCAAGTACAGAGGGGATGCTAGGGGAAAGTTTTTCACTCAGAGGGCGGTGAGTGAATGGAATCGGCTGCCGTCGGTGGTGGTCGAGGCAAACTCGCTGGGGTCTTTTAAAAGACTTCTGGATGAGTATATGGGATCCAATGGGATTGGGGGTTATAGTTAGGTCTATGGCTGGGTACGTTTTGATGTGTTCCGCCCAACTTGTGGGCCGAAGGGCCTGTTTGTGCTGTAGTGTTCTATGTTCTATCCAAATGAACTTTTGTCAAAGCTGAAGTTAAAATGCTTACAGCTGCTGAAGGTTTTTGTGTACAAATCAAGTACAGATCTACAAAAGCAGCCCACAGTATATTTTCAAGTAAGCTAGGGGAAAATGAGCCTCAGGCTTTTGATGACTATTTGTTCAGGGTGTGTGGGTGCCGCTGGCTAGGCCAGCATTTATTGCCCATTCCTAATTGCAAGGTGCTTGTGACTCACCTTCCCTATGTGGCAGCCAACATCAGGGCAGCACACAGCGGGTTAGCACTGCTGCCTCACAGCGTCAGGGAACCAGGTTCAATTCCAGCCTTGGATCACTGACTGTGTGGAGTTTGCACATTCTCCCCATGTCTGCATGTGTTTCCTCTGGGTGCTCCAATTTCCTCCCACAATCCAAAAATGTGCCAGTTAGGTTAGCTGGACATGCTAAATTGACCTTAGTGTCAGGGGGATTAGCAAGGTGAATACATAGGTTTGCAGGAATAGAGAACAGATGGGATTGTTGTCCAATCAGGCTCAATGGGCCAAATGGCCTCCTTCTGCACTGTAGGGATTCTATGATAAGCTACTGCACCTACAGAGCTGCTAGAAAGGACTTTGATCTAGTGACAATGAAGGAATGGGGATATATTTGCATTTCAGGATGATGAAAGACTAAGAGAGGAATCATGTGTTTGCTATGTTTTTTTTAGGGATTAAAGATATGGATTTGAAAGATACTGTCAAAGGAGCCTTGGTGAGCTGCTGCAGTGCATCTTGTAGATGGCTCACACTGCTTTTGCAATGCATCAATGGTGGAGAGATTGGATGTTGAAAGTAATGGATGAAATGTCGATCAAGTGGGGCTGCTTTATCCTGGATGCTGGTGAGTTTCTTGAGTGTTATTGGGACTGTACTCATCCAGGCAAGTGGAGAGTATTCCATCATATACCAGCTTGTGCTGATGGTTAGCAGGCTTTGGGAAGTCAGGAAACGAATTACTCGCCACAGGGTTCCCAACCTCTGACCTGCTTTTGTAGACACAATATTCAAATGGCAAACATAGCTCAGTTTCTTATCAATGGTAATCTCCAAGAATATTAAACTTGGGGATTCATTGTTGGTAATGTTGTTAAATGCTATGGGGAGATGCTTGTTGGTCAGCACTTGTGTAGCACAGACATTCCTTGCCATTTGTCAGCTCAACTCTGAATGCTGTCCAGGCCTTGACGCAAATAGACACAGGCTGTTTCAATGGTGTTGAAATGGCAAATGGGAAATTATAACACTGATTCTAGAGTGCTACTTCATTGTTGCATCCCTCAGCATATGTCATTCTTTTTGTGAACTTTAAGATTTTTTTTCATTTTAAGAAATTTCTATGTCCACCTTTCTACATCTTTTTATGAGAAGCTAATAATAATTTTTCTGCACACTCCACATAGATGTTTCACCCTCACCATTTTCTGATTGGTTCTGATCTCTCTTATGATTAAGAATCTTAGCTATTTGATTCTCTTTTATCTCCAACTTTCTACTCTCATTCCCTCCATCTCTATTTGCCTATCCTTTTATAAAAGAATAACTATAACTTCGATTGGACTTATATCCAAAATTAGCTTCTGTGACAGTATATAACACCATTACAAAATGCAGCATATATTACACCTTTAAGTTTCTATTTTCCTAAGCTGTATCTGTCCAGAAATGGTGTAACTTTGTTGGAAAGATATTCAAACTGAGATTCATAATGCAGTTCCAGAAGAGTTAACAAAAGACACACCTTTGAAATGGTCCCATTCATTGTTAATTTATTTTATGCAAAAAAATTGCAACATGATTCATGTTTATTGCAGATGTACTAACTACATTTTCCTGACACAAATGTTCTGGAAAGAGTTGGGGGAGATTGTAAAAATGTTGTTCAGAAAAATATTTTATAAAATAATTTGGAGTCCAAAGATATGCAGGTTAGGTGGATTGGCGGTGATAAATTGCCCCTTAGAGTCAAGGGAGATTAACAGTGTAAGTATGTGGGGATAGAACAAGGGTGAGATTATTGTCAATGCAGCCTTGATGAGCCAAATTGTCACTGTGGGTTTCTACGATTCTATTTTATTTCATAAGAATTTATGTCATTTTGCCTGGTCCCAATATCTGTACAAGAGCTGTTGGTATTCGGCCCCTTTGTCGATGATATTTGGTCGCTGCCTTTGCATTTAGGTAGGCCACATTTTCAACAAAAGTGTTAGAAAGGGGATTGTTGAAAACTTGAAGATTCTCATCCCTCCTTTAGATACTAACTTCCAGTGTAAATTTTAACTCAGAAACTTGCAACCTACATACAAAGTGAACACTTTCAACTTGAAATGCTGAATAAGTGAATTTTGTCTAGATTCCTAAACACAGTTTAACTTTATTTTGGAATAAACTTAAATGTGAACCTATTTTTGATAGAGTCTATCTGATATTTAGATCAAATCCATCACTGTCAAACACTGCAGTAAATAACGCAATTTATATTTGGGTGACAAATAGAAGTAGCATTTAACATTTTTCAGAAAATTTGCCATTTTTTTTGATTCAATCAGCAACAATTTACAATACATCTCTAGCAGTGATATCCAGAGCAGACACCCAGCTCTGTGAATCAGTGGGAATAATCCCGCACTCTGGGTAAGGGACAACTCCATGTGTGGCTCTTATGGCACACTTGGCCCTTCTGGAATCAGTTTGCTCAGCCATCAGAGGAAATCCAGCAGATGATCACTAAATTCTGAGGCTGAATTCCCATCATCTCCCATCAGAAAGATGTCAACTATATCAGTGACCATCAATGACAAACTATTGGACTTGAACTTCCCTGCAGAAGCCCCCTTTAGAACTTTAGCCAAATACACACTGAGGTTCAGAAAAAAATAACTCTCCGTTGCTTAGAATATGAGTAATTTGAAATGGTGAGAGTAAAGGGTTAAAGGTCTATGCCAGCTGCTGATATTTGTGTGATTTTATTTTGCATTTATTTATCCCACAGACATTTTTACAGGTTTTTAAAGGTGTTCTTTTCAACAGCTGCTTTTATTTTGTTGTAAACACAAACCTCTTATGTGTAATCCCATGAGTCTCCCAATAGGAAACATTAAACATTCAGTGCAAATTACAAATACATTTGAAGATTTAATTAAACTGCATAGAAAACACACATTTTTTTCATTATCAAAACCAGTAAGTTGTTTGCAAAGTATATATTTTCCAGAATAGCTCAAATATCCAAAGCAGATATGATGACAGTGTGGTTGCAATACTGATCAATATTGGTATTGCAATCAGAGCTTAGTCAAGGGGAGAACAGATCAATGAAATTTGATTGAATTTTTCAAGGAGGTGACTAGTTGCGTAGTTGAAGGCAGTGCAGTTGATGAGGGCAGTACAGCTGATGTGCTTTACAAGATTTTTGACAAGGTCCTGCATGGGAAATTGATCAAGAAGGTCATGGGATGCAGTACAATTTTCCAAATTGGATCAAAAATTGGTTTAGTGGCAGGAGGCAGAGGGTGATGATTGAAGGTTGTTTTTATGACTGGAAAACTGTGTCCAGTGGTGTTCCACAAGGATTGGTGCCGAGTCACTTTTTGTTTACTGTATACATTAATGATCACTAAATTCTCAGATGGCACAGAAATTGGTGAAATTGTGAATAGTGAGGAGGAAAGCGTTAGATTACAGGATGATATAGATGGGCTGGTCCAATGAGAGGACAGCAGCTAATGGAATTTAACTCCTAAAAATTTGAGATGAGAAATTTTGGGAGGACTAACAAGGCAAGAGAAACAGATTTTACAGTAGGTCACTAGGAAGTACAGAGAACCAGATGGATATTGGGATGTATGACCAAATATCCCTGAAGGCAGCAAGACAGGTAGATAAGTTAGTTAAGAAGGCATCTGGAATACCTGCCTTTATTAGCCAAGGCACACAGTATAAGGGCAGGGAGCTTATGATGAAGCTATACGAAATGCTGGAGTATTGAGTGCAGTTCTGGTTGCCACATTATAGGAAGGATGTGATTGGATTGGAGAGGGTGCAGAGGAGATCCTACGTATGCATTGTGGTAAATAACAAAAAATATCTCACTTCTCCACACTCCCCGATGCCCCTAGCCACAATTCCATGGTGGTGCCATTCACTGGAATGTCCCAAATATCATCACCAATTAGGAAAATAACTAAATGAAGCAAGGCTATTCTTTTATTCTGTTAAATTTTAAAGCTATTTTACGCATAGAGCCTTATGAAGTATCATTTATGAGAGTGAATCAAGGTTATAAGGGGCTTGGGATTACAGAATCTCACCATGTTGACGGTCCACATTGGTGGTCTGGCTTCTGTCAATTCAGAGGGCCTGGTCAGCTGCTTTGCTGTGAGCTCTGAGTATGGTTGAGAACTGGGCAATGCAGGAAGGATACTCCTGCAAATTTCAGGGGTCCCTTCCCAAAATCAGGAAGAAGGGCCAAGTGTCCTCATTTCAATCCACATGCCAGCAATAAAGAGGGAGGGTGGGACAAGAATTTAACTCTTCCCAATTTGAGTCCAAGTTCATCAGTTAATAAGCCCATATAAAGATTCACGGATAGTGATGAATAGGGCAATCAGAAAGAAATTGGAAGATGCTGACTATATAAAAACAGATAATAAGAGATTTTACAAGTGCCCAAAAAGGAAAACAGTAAGAAATGTGAGCATTGGTCTTCTGGAATAAGGAATTAATAGTAGATAATAAAGAAATGGAAGATAAAATTAACAGATATTTTGCTTCTCCAGAGGATATAGAAACCATCTTAGTAAATCAGGGGCTGAAAGAGAGAGAGGAACTTAGTGAAATGACAATCACTAGAGATGCTGTATTAAGATACATAACTGTGGCCTGACAACTCTCCAGGTCCAGACAGAATTCATCCTAGGATCTTTCAATAGGCTAATGATGTAGTAGATGTCTTGGTGCTTATTTTCCAAAATTTCCTAGGCTCTGGAAAGGTTCTATCGGAAGGGAGGGAAATAGGAAACTGTCGGCCAGTTAATTTGACATTGGGGAGTCTTGGGGGGGAATGTTAGAATTGTTCATTAAGGATGTTATAGCTAGGCACTTAGAGAAACTCAAAGCACTCAGGAAGAGTCACATGGTTTTGTGAAAGTGAAACAATGTTTCACCAACTTTTGGAGTTCTTTGAAAAAATAAGATAAATTGGGATTAAAGGGGAGCCTGTAGATGTGTTGTAGAGGATATCCTGAAGACATTTGATAAGATAGCATACTACCAGGAATAGAAGATAAACTAGCTGGCAGAAAGCAGAGAGTATGTATAAATGGGTATTTTTATTATTGATAGGATATGCGAGTAGAGTCCCGTGGGGGTCTGTGCTGGGACCTCAACATCTTACAATTCAAAACAATGACTTAGATAACGCATGGCAGCTAAATTTTGAGATGGCACAAAGCTAAATAGAAATGTATCTTGTAAGGAGAATATAAGGACATTGCAGATGGATATAAATAGATTGAGTGTATGGGCAAAAATTTGGCAAGTGAAGTATAATGTGTGAAAATGTGAAATTCTTTACTTTGACAGGAAGATTAAACAGAATATTGCTTAAATGGAGAATGGCTGCAGAATTCCAAGATACAAAGGGCTTTAGATCTGGGGATGGTACAGTGGCACACTGTTAGTACTGCTGCCTCGCTATTCCACAGTCCCAGGTTTGATTCCAGCCTTGGGTCACTGTCTGTGTGGAGACTGCACATTCTCTCCATGTCCGTGTGGGTTTCTTCCCACACTCCAAAAATGTGTAGATTAGGTGGACTGGCCATGCTAAATTGCCCCTTGGTGTGCCAAGGTGTAGATTAGGGGCAATATAAGGTAAATAGATGGGGTTATAGGGCGTGAGTAAGACTGTCTGTCGGGGACACAGTGCAGAATCGATCCTTCTGTACTGTGGGGATTCAATGATAGAAGGTCCCAGCAGCTCTGGCAAAGGATTCATAGCCAAGGACTGCATCGTCTGAACAAGTAGCAGCAGAAGCATTAATGAAGTGGCAGTGGTGGGAGGATGCATGGTTTCATTCATTGTCAGTACAACAAGGTTTGTGTTCCATGGTACCACAGACATTGCCCCAGGAGTGAACCTTGGGAAAGTGTTGGGAGGACAGATTGCTGGATTGTTGTGACATTTTGCAAGCTCTTTAACACTGGTTAGCTGTGATGACAGCAGTCTGAGCTTCCATTGCAGCACTCAGACACTGATTGTCTCCTGCTGGCTTGCAATCAAAGCAGAGACATGGGTCATCAGATGCTGCAAAATGGGCAGCTCTGCAGTCTGTTCATGGGGGTTGACCACAATATACATGTTGGGAAGGATGGCCTCCAGCTCTTTGACATTGACTGCAGATTTCTGGCCACCAATGCCAATGCACCAAGTATTTCATTATTTATACTCATCAACCTTCTTTTACAGGTTACCACAATGAAGCATTATCTCAGTCCCCTGCAGCAGGATTTGTATGAGACCTCATCCCCTGTGAGCTGGTCCCTCCCCGTTTGCAGAATACTCTTCATCACAGGCAAATCCCACCACTAAACTTTAAACAGTGTAGGCTGGCTTTAACACAGTCTCACCTCTCACTGCACCATTGTGCATGATGCTTCATGATCGCTGCGACCGTTAGTAGAGTTATGAATATTGAGGCCACAGTCCTGTTTTGAGTTTAAAATGTTTCAGTATTTTTTTTACAAACACAGTCTACAGTACAGAAAACGAATCACATCTCTTGAGAAAGGCTTTACTTGAACTTTGTTCTTTTTTCCCCAATGAATTAACCGATTGTGGCAAAAATATTTGGGAAAATTCTTACTTTACTTCTCAAGAGAAATAGGATTTTGGCAGTGTGTGAATCAGTTTATTCAGATTCAAAGACTGCAAACAAGAAATAAATATTTCAGCATCTCAATTCAATATTGAGAGGCAAATTAAAGCACTGGAAATTTGCGGAAGGCTATTCGAAGGTCAGGTTTCAATTTGAGCAGGTTAGTAGTTATTGATGAGAATGTGGTTTAATAAATAGCATAGTTTGTTTTGGGGGCCAAAATGAAACACCTTTAAAAGTGAATTGTTGAAGGTAATTGTCGTATCAGGTTACTCGTTTCTCTCCTTTGAGCTGTTCATGTTTTTCACCTGTTTTTGTTTCATTGGCTCTGCTGTTCCTGACTACCTGGTTTGTTATTTAGCCACACTGTCCTAGTGGGAAACACATCACTGTATACTCATTGTCCTCTGATTGTATTACTGTGTGTACCTCCCCCTGTCATAAGGATGGACAATAAATGCTGGCCTAGCCAGCAACACCATCATCCCATTAATTCATTAAAAAGTATCATTCTCAATTAAACAACATGAAATCTTACACCGGACAATCAGAAATAGCAGGAGCTGACCATGCCTGTTTCCTCGGCATCCTTCACAGGCACTTTGGGATAATATGACTGAGACCAGATGGCATGTATTTTGCCTCCCCGATGTGTACGCCCCACTAGAACACTCACCTTCAGATGAAATAAGTAGATGGAACTGGTCAATGAAGACTTGGTGAAGTATATTTAAGGAGGTGTCTCATAAATGGAACCTTACCTGAACTGAAACAGAAGAGGTTGGAGTCATCGAGGTCTACAGCAAAACAAAGGCTCTTTGGCCCATCCCCTCTGCACCAGTCAAACACAAGCACCTAACTATTCTAATCCCACTTTCCAGTGTTTGTCCCCAGTGGGCTGGAGCTGGCAGCAGAATCCTGTTGCCCTTTGTCCCCACAGTACTAGAGGAACAAAGTCTGTTCTAAGAGAAAGGTCAAGTTTTTGGGTTAAAATTGCTGTGTTGGTTACTGCAATTTAATTAAGAGCATTGATGAGAAAAATGAGAAATGACAAACTATCATCCGCAATTTAAAATAAATAAATTAATAAATAATAAATAAGATAATTTAATAAAAGGATCCTAATTTATCTGTAGTTTATGGCAGTATCTTTATGTTGTTGTCATATAGAGCAGACAGCCCTTCCACTTTGCATTGTCTACCTATTACATCAATATCACAGATACCCCAAAGTCCTGATACACCCAATCTAAAAGCAAATGGAACTGACTATATGAAACATGTGTAACAACATAATTTTAGTTTTAAAACATTTTTAAAGCAAAAGAAAATGAAAGATAATGATAAATGTTATTCCAGAAGGTGAAGTAATTGTGTTTAAAGTGCATTTCACGAAGGAGTCATTTAATTTGATTGTATAATGTTGAAGATCTTGTAATCTTTTCATATTTAAAATGTATTTCTGAATTTCATTTCGGCAATGAGTTTTATAGTGTTTGGAGAGTGACAGCAAGTTGTCACCTCTCAATGTTTAAATTCAGCTGAATGTGGTTTCAAAACATTGGTTGGTAAATTGCTTAACACACAAGGACAGTAAAGGGCATTTGAACTTCCTTTCCAGGCAACTGCTGAGCACACAAGATAAATGCTTTCCCATGGATTAGAATCAGTGACATTCATTAGAGTAATTAACATTCATATTTCAACGATATTCAGTAAATTAACATTAGTATTTCAGTGACATTCATTCTGCAAATGTAGCATTTCAGTGACACTGGGTAACATTAGTGTTCAAATGGCATATTGGGGTAATGCTGGCAATATAGTGACACTCATTAGAATAATATTAATATTACAATGACAGTTATTGGAATGCTAGTTTTTTTTAGCAATATTTATTGAGCTAATGTTAATATTTCCGTCACGTTCATTGAGGTAACAATATTTTAATAACATCCATTTGGGTAATACTAGTATTTCAGTGAGATTAATTCAGTTAATGTTAGCACTTCATTGACATTCACTGGGCTCACAGTCACATCCCTATAACATTCCTGGGGCTAATATTAGCATTTCTGCGATACTCATTATAGTACGGATAATGTCGGCTGAGACACTGAGCTAACATTAGTATTTTAGTGAAATATATATGGTTAGTAATAGTATCTCAGTGTTACTTATTAGAATAATATTTCATTGAAATCCATTGAGGTAAGCTTTATAATTCTTCTTGAAATTCATTTAATTATCACTGAAATACTGATATCATTTGCTTAGTTAACATTATTATTTTCAGCTCATTAGAGTAATGTTCCTATTTCAGTGACAGAGGAGTGACACTCGCATTTCAGCAACTTTCAAGATAATGCAAGTAGTTTGGTGGATTTTTTTAAACCTGGTTAATGCTGGGATTTCATTGATGGAGATGTACTTACTCCAGTGGACTTCATTCACCCAATGTGAGTATCTCTTGACATTCACTGGGACAACAGTATTATTTTGGCTGTACGTAATCAGCTAATATAAATATTTCAAAAATAACAATTGGCATCTACACAGTGTGCTAACTTTAAAAAAACAGTCCAAGCCATTTCACAGTAGAATCATCGAAGGAAACACAGAACGAAGAAAGGATTAATCAGGGCTGCTGGGTAAAGTGCTGGTTTGAAAGATAGAACATAGAACATTAGAACATAGAACAGGCCCTTCGGCCTTCGATGTTGCACTGACCAATAATGGATGAATAGAATTCAGAGGAGAGATGTGGAGTGGTTTCGGGAGAGTGTTGGGAAGTGGGGGCAGGGGAAAAAGGGGGGGGTGCAAAGCAGCTGAAGATCTTTCAGTGAAGTGGGAGGGAATCAAGGATGATAACACACAAAATGCAAGAGTCGCAGTGCCAAAGGGTGGGCGATGGGATACTAAGCTCGAAGGGATTGTGTGGAGATCCAGTCATTGAGTCATTGGGGGGCGGGGGACAGGGAGGGGGTGGGTTCCTGGCTGCGCTCGCCACAAAACCAAAAAATCTTGGACAAGTCAAAGGGCCTTTGCATGGTTTGCCTCCCCCAGCTATAATTCCTGTGGCACATCCACATTACTGCCACCCAGAATGTGTAGATTGTAAAAAGGAAAGTTTATTTATTAGTGTATATAAGTAGGCTTATATTAACATCACAATGAAGTTACTGTGAAAATCCATAGTTGCCACACTCTGGCACCTGTTCGGGTACATTGAGGGAGAATTTAGCACGCCAGTGCATCTAACCAGCATGTCTTTTGGACTGAGAGAGAAAATGAGAGCATCCAGAGAAACCCACACAGAGACTGGGAGAATGTGCAGACTCTGCACAGACAGTGACCCAGGGAATCGAATCTGAGTCCCTGGCGCACTGAGGCAGCGGTGCTAACCATAGCACTACAATGCTGCCCATATAAAAATATGCTTGTAAATAACAAAAGCTTCTTGAAGCCATATTGGGCTCGCTGCCCTGAATTATTTCACATCTTAACTTCTCACTACAATTCCCGTGATGGGTGGGATGGAAAAATTCTGGTCGTAGAGTGATAGGATGCAGAAAAGGCCCTTCAGTCCATCCAGTCCTCACCAACAATATCTTCCATTAAAGGTATGCTAATTTCATTTCCCTGCACTTAGCCCAAACCCTCACATGTTACCATATTTCAAGTGCTCACTCAAACTTTTCAAAGCTTGTGAAGTCTCCAGTCTGGATGACCTTCCCTGGAGTGCATTCCAGATCGCTGCCACCCTCTGAGTGAAAAACATTGGAAAATGTTGATGTTTACTATGAGACCTAGGTCTTCTTGTGCATCTGTCACTGAAAGCAAACATGCAGGTGCAGCAAGCAGTCATGCAAATGGTATTTTGGCCTTCATTGCAAGAGGACTTGTGTTCATGAACAAAGGTACCTCACTGAAGCTGTACAGGACCTTGACAAGACCACACCTGGAGTGTTGTGTGCAGTTCTGGTCTCCTGTTGAAGAAAGAATCTATTTGCCGTGGAGGGAGTGTAACAAAGATTTCACCAGACTTAACCCTGGGATAGCAAAATTCTTGTATGAGGAAAGAATAGGTCGACTGGATTTGTATTCACTTAATAAAATGAGAGGGGATCTAATTGAAACATATAAAATTCAAACAGGGCTGGGCAGGAATGCAGGGAGGTTGCTTTTTCTGGCTGGAGGGTCTGGCACAGGCTGCATCCGGATTGGAGTTTGGAGACTGCTGGAGGACAAGGAGTCATGATCTCAGGGGTCAATCATTAGGACTGAGATGAGGAGAAACCTCTTCACTCAAAGGGGGGATGAACCTGTCGAATTCTCTACCACTGAAGATTGTGGAAGTCAAATCACTGAACATATTTAAAAAAGGAAATAGATTTCTAGATGCTAAAGGTGTTACAGGTTATGGGGAGAGTTTAAAGTTTATTTATTAGTGAAACAAGTAGGACTATATGAACACTGTAATGAAGTTATTGTGAAAATCCCCTAGTTGACACACACCGGCACCTGTTCGGGTTCAATGAGACAGAATTTAGCATTAGCTCAATGCACATCTTTTAGACTATGGGAGGAAACCAGAACACCCGGAGGAACTCCACGCAGACACAGGGTGAACATACAGACATCACACAGACAATGACCTAAGCTGGGAATCAAACACAGGTCCCTGGCACTGTGAGGCAGCAGTGCTAACCACAGTGCCACCAAGCTGTCTCTATATGAGACAGCATGGGAGGGCTAATTGGCCTATTCCTGTTTCTCTTTTTTATATTTCTACCAAGGGAAGACATTGCCATTATTGTAGCCATATGTCAAAGAAACATAAATGAATGTTTCATACAGCAGGACAGAGATTGGAGAAAGATAGGAAATATTGTGCAAGAGGAAATAGGCAGATTTGGTGATAGGTAGACAGTGAGTTTCGCAGGGTAAAAGTCAATAACAAGCCTGCTTCATTTTGGGTAAAAGGTTTGAGATGGGGTGGATTCAATATCACAAAACAAAAGTTCACAGAGGGGTTTGAAAATGATGTCTCTGATTCCCTGGTGTCAATCTGGAGAAAAGTGTAACTCTTAATTCACTTGTCATCAGATGCTCTGGCAGTATGAGGTGCCATGATATTGAGATGTTGGCATTGGACTGGGGTAAGCACGTATCGACACAAGCATCGTTGTGAAACTTTTTAGTATGAGGTGCTTCAGGTTTATTTGGTAGCACAAACCACAAGCTTTCATAGTGCTGCTCCTTCATCAGGTAAGTGGGAGTTCTGTTCATAAACAGGGCATATAAAGACACAAACTCAATTTACAAGATAATGGTTGGAATGCGAGTCTTTATAGGGAATCAAGTCTAAAAGGTACAGACAATATGAGTGGAGAGAGGATTAATAACAGGTTAAAGAGATGTGTATTGTCTCCAGCCAGGACAGTTAGTGAGATTTTACAAGTCCAGGCAAGTTATGGGGGGTTACAGATAGTGTGACATGGACCCAAGATCCCGGTTGAGGCCATCCTCATGTGTGTGAAACTTGGCTATCAGTCTCTGCTCAGCGATTCTGCGCTGTTGTGTGTCATAAGTTGCTGAGATGTGGTTCAGAATAGCACCAATAATGCTAACCTTTGACTGATGTAAATTTGGGAGCTGAGCCCTTACTCTGAGGGTTGAAGGGAATGTGACAAATCACCATCGGCTAAACTGGTGTGAAAATAGCTCAGGATGAAATATCAACAGACAACAAGGCCTGCCTTCAGACAGAGTATGTGCAAAGGAATGATACAGTGATGATATTCATTAACTTAAAATTAATATTTTGGTGACTTACATTGGTGAAATGTTAATCTTGCAGTGACATCCACTGGCTTAATGTTCCTATTTTGATTTTACTCATTTCTATTGATTGAAGGAAGCTTACAGAGTTTTTATGCATTCCTGTCTCAGATGTAAAGCCTTTCACTTTATCTGCCAGGACAGATGGAAACTTTAAACAAAAAATGCAAATGTGCCTCGTGTTAATCAACGATGCAAACAGTTCAAGAGTTTCTTTTCTTTCCTGTGATAACTGATAAAAATAAGTGGCTAAGGAGCTAACAGGGCAATGGTTTTCTTTAAGTTAATAACGGAAGCTGTCCACAGACACACAATGAGGATTGAGGAAATTGAGCCACACACAAACCGGCACAGAAATCCAGCTGGAAGAACACAGGAGAGATTCTGAAAGTGAGAATTAAATCATGGGCTGTCTGTAACACAATGGTTAGCACTACTGCCTCACAGCATAGGGACCCGGGTTCGCTTCCCAGCTTGGCTCACTGTCTGTGTGGAATCTGCATATTTTCCCCGTGTCTGCGCGAGTTTACTCCAGGTGCTCCGGTTTCCTTTCACAGTCTGAAAGACGTGCTGGTTAGAGTGCATTGGGCCGTGCTAAATTCTCCCTCAGTGTAACTAAACAGGCACTGGAATAAAATGTTATCGTAAGTATATCCCCTAGTGATTTGGGAGATTTTCATAGTAACTTCTTTGCAGTGTTAACTTATATCTATTTGTGGCAATAATAAATAATAATAGTCTCATGTAACAAATTGAGGGAATATTTAAATCATGAACATTATCTGATTTAATTGTAAGCACCTGAAATTCAGTTAATTAGAACACAGATACATTTAAGCTCATGACATTTAATTCTGCTTTCCCAACAATTGACTATATTATTCCAATCGAGAAATCCAAATCATTTTCAGTTGGGATACGTTTGATTCTCCGGTGTTACTTTCCTTCTTTGCACCAGTCCTTTTATTTAATAAGTTGGGAAGAATACACATGCACAAACATATCTACCATATAAATAGCCCCCAGTGTTACAGGATACATCTGTCTACCTTGGGACGTCAATAGATTATTTCATATTGAAATGTCAGCATTTGTCGATCATTAAATCCCTCATTTATCTGACATTAGATAGTTCAAGTAAATTATACTCCTTACACAGAACAAGCTGTGACAAGAAACTTGTGGGCAGAAGGGCCTGTTTGTATTGTAGTGTTCTATGTTCTAAGAAAGTTGAAAATATTTTACTCTGTAATAAAGGAAAACTGCACAAAGCATTTGCAAATATGTTGCATTTAGTAAGTGGCCCTGCTAAATTATCAGCATTGAACCAATCTCATGTCACAAGTCACAAGTAGGTTTTAACAATCTCAAATATTTTCACATTACAAGGAAGCAGAAAATTCTGAATTCCTAACCATTTCTTGTAACAACACTTTGCAATGCAAAGTGTCTGACCTTTCATGGAACTTGTTCCTGTACCTGATGATCCCTGTTCCTGAGAAGTATCTTTTCAATCATTTATAGGCATTCTTAAAATCTTTGAATCCCTACAGTGCAGAAGGAGGGCATTCAACCCATCAACAGGGAATGCTATCCAAACCCACTTCCCGCCCCATCTCTGTAATCCCACATATTTACCTTGCTAATTCCTCCTAACCTACACATCTTGGGGCACTAAGGCACAATTTAGTGTGACCAATGTACCTATACTGCACATTTTTAGACTGTGGGAGGAATCTGGAGCACCCATTGGAAACCCACGGCGGGGATGAGGGAATGTATTTTTATCAAGTATCAAACTGTTGTAATCTGTGGTGAATTCAGTGTGTCGGGTAAGACAAAAGGTTGTTTGTGAACAGGCTTGTAGTTGTGGAATTAGTTAAAGCTGGTTCAAGCTGCAGTCTGGAGAACACTTATTGAGAGGTTGCTTAAGCTGCAAAACCTGCCCAGCAACAGAAAAGCGATTTTTGTTACAACACTGCACCACTGGACTGAAGACCACGTGTTTTCGAGTTAAAAGTTCATAACCAAAGCCTTTGTGCCTCATCACTGACTCTCCAAAGGATCTGCAAAGAACAAGGATTTGAAGCTAAAATCTAACAGTTTGAAACTCGAATCCAACAGAGAGAATGTGCGAACTCCACCCAAGACTGGAATCGAACCTGAGCGCCTGACACTGTGAGGCTAACCACATCCACCCCAATACATCTCCAGACACAGAACTAACTCATCCCAACCCTATCCCCTCTCCCTTTTGTCCGCCATATATATGAGTTTCCTGAAATAGTATTTCCTCAGATGATCTTTTCAAAATATGATATCAAACGCTGTCAGAAATAATCGGATTTTCTGGTATTTCATTGCCAGTTTTTGAGTGTTAGAGAAATTCTCAGCGAGTCCTGCACCATTCTATTCCTTTGAGTGCATTTTCATGGTATAAGTCACATTGAAAATTGAAAAGCTTTTCTGATTACAGGTTCTTAAACATGCTGTGCCTATTGTGCATGAGTGATGGTTGAATGGGTTGAAGCTTTAATTTTCAGACTTGAAGGAGGAATATATAGCAGCATTGCTTTTCACATCCAGCTTGCTTATTCCAATTTTTACATTTGGGTGGGTTCTCATGGGACTGTTGGTATTGCTGTTGGGTGAACGGCACATTTCGGCTCAAATTACCACGTTATCCCAACACAGGAAATGCAAAGCCAGGGAGTTAAAAAACAATTTTGATTTAAAAGCATGTTATCGAGAACAGCTTAGCAATCCCATACAGAGTAACACCAGACTAAACCAGGAAGAAAGGTGTTAGTGACACACGAAGGTTACTGTTCCTGAAGAAATGCAAAAGTATCTTTTCATTCTTTAAATGTCCAAGAATGTGCAGGTTTGGCACGTTGGCCACGCTAAATTGTCCTTTAGAGTCCAAAGAGGTGCAGCTTGGGTGGATTGACCATGGCAAATGTGTGGGCTTACAGGGATAAGTCAGGGCAAAGGGCCAGGGTAAGGTACTCTCTAAAAGGATCGGTTTAGACCAATGGATAGAATGGTCTCTTCTGCACCATAAACGTTCTACGTTTTTTGATTCTCTGATTCATTCTCCATTCTTTGAATTATTGATGAAGCAGCTAAAACAGAACATTTTCACAATATTTATAATTGTGAAATTTATTTAAATGAAAAAGTTAAAGCAATAGAAACTAATTATTCACAAGCCAGTAAGCAATTCACTTCTACAGTTTTGAACTGTGTAAGTTACTTTAGTCAGTTTCTTTACCTTGCCTTTCTAAAATATTCAAATCACAGCTTTTGCAGGAAAGCTGTTTTTCTCTTGGGAATGGGGAAGGTCACTGGAAGTCCTCCAGTGTAATCGTTATTCTATAGCCATCAGCTGCTGAGAATAATACCTGAAGAAATTGTTATGAACCATTGACTGTTAGATATCATTATGTATCATTGTGTGGAATTGAATAAATGCTGCAAATTATACTGCAGTGCAAATCAACAGATGTTGATTATTCTCTATCAGAATTCCCAATAGAAACTGAGTTCTAGCCTCACAAAAAACCTCACTGTACACTGTACAAGTGCACCCACATCACTGCACACTGTACAAGTGTGTCTCATATCACTGCACACTGTACAAGTGTATTCACATCACTGTACACTGTACAAGTGCACCCACATGTATTTTCATTGATCTTGTGTTTAACATTTCATTCTAATTTTGTATGGGTTTCTAAGAGACTACCTACCAGCAACATCTCCTCTGGAGCACTGGGTGAGAGATCATTGGAGGAGGAGCGTGCAGTACTCAAACCTGTCAGTGAGACATTGGAAAGGCGTCTCTTTCGCACACCGCTGCAGTTGTTAGGGATTTTGAATGCACATCTTTTGTGGTAGTTGAGGCCACATCCTGCAAATATTTAAATGAAAAGATGCATTCTGTAAGAGAATACAAACAGACTCTTTACTGAGGAAATTTAGAAAAAAACTATGTTTCTTCCCTTCCGATGGGAAATTGATTAACAGCAGTAGAAATTCTTGATGATAAACTCTTTGTTCACGTACAGAAGGATTGACACCCTCATTGGTCACCGCATCATCTCCAATTTAGCAAGTTGTGGATTTTGCTTCAAGTTCAAAAATATGAACACAAAATCTGGGTTGGCACTCCAGTACAATACGGAGAGAGTGCTGCATTGTCATAGGTGCCACTTTAAACCAAGGCCTAATCTGTTCTCTGAGGAGAATGTCAGACATCCCATCACATTTACTCAAAAAAACTGGCAATTCGCTCTGGAACCTCAGGAAATATTTATTCCTCAACCAACTTTATAGAATCATAGAATCTTTACAGTACAGAATGAGACCATTTGCCCTTCAAGTCTGCACCAACCATCATCCCTTTCAGGCCCTATACCCATCGCTAAAACAAATTATTATTAGTCATTGTAATAAAGGCAAAATGTTGCAGATGCTGGAATTGGAAACAAAAACAGAAAATGTTGGAAAATCTCAGCAGGCCTGACAGTGTCTGTGGAGAGAGAATAGAGCTAACATTCCGAGTCTCCCTAATCTCTCTCCACAGATGCTGTCAGACTTGCTGAGATTTTCCAGCATTTTCTGTTTTTGTTATCTGGTCATTCCCTCATTCCTGTTTGTAGGACCTTGCTGTTTTCAAGAGGCGGCTGGGCACAGTATTTGGGGTGAATGGGATCAAAGCCTATGGGCACAAGGCAGGATTAGGTTATTGAGTTGAATGATCATCCATGATTGTGATGAATGGCGGAGCTGACTCAAAAGGCCGAATGGCCTCCTCCTGCTCCTAGCCTCAATTTCTCAACGTTTCTATATGTTCTGTTTGGTTGTCATGTTTCCCACATTAAAACAGTGTTTACACTTTAGAAATATTTCATTGGCTGTAGAGAATTTTGGCATGGCTGAAGGTCAAGGAAAGTGCTGGATAAATTCAAGCCTTTCTTTAAGAAAGGGAATTGGAAGCCTGAAGGAAGTTACATGTTAATTCTGTAAAGAAGTCACATCAAGCTTTAACAATAAAATGCATGGCACCGATTGTTTGTATTGATTGGAAAACTTGATGCTGAAATGTGTATCTTTGTAATTTGCAAGTAATCATTTTCCATTTAGTTAGGCATCTGAAAATCAATTTTCAGTAATTATATTAGGAGAGCATAAGAATTAAAATATCTTTGCTCAACACTGACATCAACTGGAATCATAGAGTCATTAAGACATACAACACTGAAAAAGACCCTTCAGCCTAACCCCTCCATGCTGGTCATGTTTTCTAAACTGAACTAATCCCATTTGCCTGCATTTGGCCCATATCACTCTAAACTATTCCCACCCATGTCCTTGTCCAAATATCTTTTCAATATTGTAATTGTATCCGCTTCTATCACCTCTACCAGCTCATTACGTACACACACCACCCTCTGTGTGAAATGTTGCCCCTCAGGTCCTTTTTAAATCTTTCACCCGTCACCTTTAAACTATGCCCTCTAGTTTAGGACTCTCCCTAAATTGGCGAAAACACCTTGGCTATTCACCTTATCTGTGCCCCTCATGATTTTATAAACTTCAGTAAGATCACCCTTCAGCCCCCTACCCTCCAGGAAAAAGTCCCAGCCTATCTAGCCTTTCCTTATAATTCAAACTTTCCAGTCCAGATAACATCCTCGTAAATCATTATTACATCTTTCCAGTTTAATAACATCTTTCCTACAGCAGGGTGACTAGAACTGTACACTACTCCAAATGTGGCCTTACAAATATCTTGTACAGTTATAACATAACATCCCAACTCCTGTACTCAATGCTCTGATCGATGAAAACAAGTGTGCCAAACACCACCTTCACCACCCTGTCTACCTGTGACCCCATTTTCAAGGAACTATGTATCCGCACTCCTCTGTTTGACAACACTTCCCAGGGCCCTACCATTAAATGTGTAAGTCCTGCTCTGGTTTGTCTTATCAAACTGCAACACCTCGCATTTATCAGAATTAAACTGCAATTACTCAAACCACTGGCTTAGTTGATCAGGATTCTGTTGTAGTTTTAGATAACCTTTTTCACTGTCCACTGCACTTCCAATTTTGGTGTCATTCTCAAACTTAATAATCATGCTCTTATACTCTCATCCAAATTATTTATTTTAATAACAGATAACAATGGACCCAACAGTGATCTCTCAGACACACTGCTGGTCACACGCCTCCAATTTGACACCATCACTCTCTGTTTCCTACCAGCAATCCAGTTTTGTATCCAAGTGGCTCATTCTCTCTGGATGCCGTATAATTTAACATTATTGACTAGTCTATCATGCAATGCCTTGTCAAAGGCCTCGCTGAAGTCCATGTAGAAAACATGGTCTCTCCTTTAAAAAAACTCTATCAAATTGGTGAGACACAATTTCCCACGCACAAAGCCCTGCCGACTGGCCCTAATCAGTCTTTGCCTCTCAAAGGGCATGTTGACCCTGTCTCTCAGAATCCCCTCCAACAATTTACTCACACCGAGGTTAGGCTCGCTGGCCTGTAATTCCCTGGCTTTTCCCTGCCACCTTTCTTCAATAACGGCAGGGTCAATTGCTTCCTGATTATTAAAGACAAATAAAATATTCATAACAAAGATTGTTTAACGATCATAGTAGCTGAAGGAATTCAAATTTAATTAATAAATCTGAATAAAAAGTTAATCTCATTCATAATGTTAACACAGCGAGTTGTTGGGATCTGGAAGGCTGGAAGTGTGGTGGAGGCAGGTTCAATCAAGGTGTTCAAGAGGGCTTTAGATGATTATTTGAATAGAAACAATGTGCAGGGATACAAGGGTAAACACAAGGGAATGGCACAAATACTCATTGGAGAGTTGGGGTAGACACGATGAGCCCAATGGTTTCATAGAGTCATACCGTCATAGAGATATACAGCACAGAGAAAGGCCCTTCGGCCTGTTGTGAGTGCTCTGGCTAAAAATAAACTACCCAACCATTCTAATGTCCCACACCGTAATGATTCTCTGATCACAGAACTGTCAGATTGCCATAAAAAACCCACGTTCATGACTTTGGGGAAGAAATCTCCCATCATTTTTTTATCCTTTATAAGAATCATAGCAATTCACAGCATGGAAACAGGCTCTTCAGCCCAACTTGTCCACACAGCCGAGTGTTTACCATTAAGTGAATCCCAATTTGGTCCATTTCCCTTTATACTCATCTTACCCATGTGACTAAATACTTTTTAAAAGACAAAATTGTACCTGGCTCTAATACTACCTCTAGCAGCTTGTTCCAGACACTCACCACCCTCTGTGTGAAAAAATGGCCTCTCTGGACACTTTTGTGTCTTTCCTCTCTCACCTTAAACCTAGGACCTCTAGTTTTGGATTCCCCTACCTTTCAGAAAAGATATTGACTATCTAGCTAATCTATCCCCCTCATTATTTTATCGACACCTATATAAGATCATCCCTAAGCTTCAGCAAAAAAATTCCCAGTTTATCTAGTCTCTCCTTATAACTCAATCCATCAAGTCCTGGTAGCATCCTAGTAAATATTTTCTGCACTCTTTCTAGTTTAATAATATCACTTCCATAATAAAATGATCAGAACTACACACAGTATTCCAAGTGTGGCCTTACCAATATCTTGTACAACTTCAGCAAGACATTCCAGCTATTTAATTCAATGTTCTGACCAATGAAAGCACGCATGTCGAATGCCTTCTTCACCACTCTGTCCACCTGTGACTCCACTTTCAAAGAGCAATGAACTTGTACCCATAGATCTCTTTGTTCTATGCATTACCTCACATTTATCTAAATTAAACTCCATCTGCCATTCATTAGCCCACTGACCCAATTGATCAAGATCCTGTTGCAATCCTAGATAACCTTCTTCACTGTCCGCTATGCGTCAATCTTGGTGTCATTGGAGGGAAATTTGCAAGTGGTGATGTGATAAATGATTTGTAAGTATAACACAGCAAAAGTTTCAGATAATGCTAAAATAGGTGGGAAAGCAGGCAGTGAAAGGATATAAAGATTTTACAGATGGAAATTGATAGGCTTGAAGAATAAGCCAAAATTTGGCAGATAGAGTTTAATGTGGATAAGTGTGAGGTTGTCCATTTTGTTGGAAAAAACAGAAAGGCAAGTCATTACATAAGTGGAAAGCAGATTCAAAATGCATTTGGGGAGAGGGATCTGGGTGGCTGTGTTCATGAATCGCAGAAAGTCACTTTGCAAGTGCAGCACATCATAAAAAAGATAAATGGGATGTTGGCATTTACTGCAAAAGGTCTGAAGTTTAAAAGTAGAGGAGTGTCGTTGTAATTGAATAGGGTATTGGTGAGGCCACATTTGGGGTATTGTGTCCAGTTTTGGTCTCTTATTTGGGGAAGGATGTGGGGGCGTTGGAGACAGCTCGGAGGAGGTTCAGCAGATTGATTCCGGGGTGAAGGGGTTGGTGTAAGATGAGAGATTAAACAGATTAGGCTTGTACTCGCTGAAGTTTAGAAGGATGGCAGTGATCCAATCAAGGTGTATAAAATTTTAAAAGGAATTGAAAAGTAAACGTGACCAAATGTTTCTTGTTATGGGGCAATCTAGAATAAGAGGTCACAGGTATGGTTTGAGAGGCAGTAGATTTAAAACTGTGATGAGGAGGAACTACTGAGTTTGTGGAACTCGCTGTCCCATAGCGCAGTAGAGTTTGAATTATTGAATAGTTTCAAGAAGGAGATAGATATATTTCTAATAAAAAAAAGGATAAGGGATATGGGAAACAGGTGGGGAGGTGGATTTGAGACCAGGGAGAGATGAGCCATGATCTGATTGAATGGTGGAGCAGGCTGAAAGGGCTGAACTGCTAATTCCTGCTCCGAATTCCAATATCTCTAGATTCACGTGTGTTTGCCACATTTGTCCTTATAGATGGTAGAGGTCACATGTTTGCAAAGTGCTATTGAAGGAGTCTTGGCAGATTGCTGCAGCGTGTCTTAGCTACAGATGGTGCACACTCTGTTGTACCTTCACCAAATCCTTTCTGATACATGAATTTGACTGGTTCCTGCCAAGCAGATCTCAAAGTCACATGCATGCAGTTGCTGGTGCCCCACACTCAGGGCAAAGCCTGAGATCACAGTGAATCTCACAGCTCTGGCAATAAGGCTTACCTTATCCATGTGGAATTGTATATAATAACGAGCTTTATTGGAAGGGACATCAGTCACACCTCATTCATTTGTATCGCCAATTGTGAAATTCTACAAAAGTCCCCAGTGGAGCCCTAGGAAGACCCATTGGCAAAACATTGTAATGGTTATCTTCATAGCAAGAGACATTAGATGCCCTGAATGAGACCCTCATTGAGAATATGGTAAACGTGAGCTATCACATCCCTAAACAAGGAAAGGTGTTTGTGTGCCATTGGCTTCTCCTCATCTCCATATATGAGCTCCATCTTCTGCAGACTCTTGGCTGCAACAAACATCTCATGAGTTTGCCTCCTTCTCATCACTTTCTGGTCTTTCTGGAATCTCACTGGCTCTTGTTCCTCAAGGGGAATGGCTTCCTGAGCTCTGCCAATCAGAAACAGATACTTCTTCTCCTTATCCTAATAATATTAACAAGACAAAGTTATCCACAGCCTGCACTGTCCACTCCTTCTTGTATCTGTGAATAAAAGCAATTGAACAATAAGAGAGACTATTGCATGATGGTATTGTCACTGGATTAGTAATCCAGATAATGATCCAGAGACTGGGTTCTAATCCCATCACAGCAGATGGCGAAATATGAATTCAATAAAAATCTGGCCATTAAACCATTGTTGCAATCTGGTTCACTAATGTCCTTTTTAGGGAAGGAAATCTGTTGTCCTGATCTGGTCTGGTCTACATGTGACAACAATGTGGCTGATTCTCAAATGCGCTCTGAAATGGATGGCAGTTAGGGATGGGCAATAAATGCTGGCCTAGCCAGCGATGCCCACAGCCTGTAAATAAATAGCAATGGTAGTTCCTTTGGAATGGCCTCCCACTACATATAAAATAGGAATACAATCAATACATCACAAATCAAGCACGACAACTTCCTGAATGTCCCCAGCTACAGTTTCACATTTGATACAAGGGTCGTAAATAGTACCAAAAGACCCATGTGCAAAGAGCCAGGGTTAGCTTTGTGTTGTTTGTCCTCCAGTGACCTTGACAATCAGTCTCGATACCCTAGCCCTTGCTAATTTCCTGCACTGAAAGCCTTCAATGCTTGGAGGAACCCACTGCACATTAGACATGACCACTGATTTTTTTGACCTGACAAGCATTTCGATGTATCTCTGTAAAGTGCCAATTTAAACATTTGTCTGCACACACTGAAACATGGTGGAATCTGGTCTGAGTGGGCACCAGAATTAAAGGAGCTAAGCTCATTTACTGTGCTTGGGACCCTTGAGTCCAACTGAGCTCAAACGTTTCAAAGTAGAAGTACAGGTGAAGTAAAAATGGAAATTTGGAAAGCAAAGAGAGGCTGCAGAACATTGTAAGAAGGTTCACAACACCAGGTTAAAGTCCAACACCAAGTTAAAATCCAACAGGTTTATTTGAAATTGCGGAAGATAGATGATAGGTAAAATCAAAGAAAATCCAAAGAAGCTTTGCCATTACATTAAGAGTAAGAGAATAAATAAGGAAAAAAGCAGAGTCTTTCAGAAGATGTGGGTAAAATTCTCAATGGGTCTTCATGAAGGAGAGGGATGAATGCGATATTTTAGTGAATCCAATCTGTGCAGGTAACTGAAGTTCATCACCATGGAGTGAATCTTCTGAATATTTCTGCAGACTCTCCAATACCTTCATAACATTTCGACAGTGTTGTGCCCAGAAGTGGACAATACTCCAGGTGAAGCTGAATCATCAGTTTTGTGCTCACTCACCCACCCTGTCCTGATACACTCCTCCTTTTACTGACTGATTACAGCTTTTCCATTATTACATTGAGTTACCTAAATCTACAATTACCTAACAAAAACAAAACAGTTGCTTATTTTACAATTATAGTATTTGAGACAGATAACATTTATAGAGATAACATTTATAATTTCAGAAATAAGGAGTTAAAGGCCCACAATTAGAAACTGTTTCGATTATAATGTTTAAATATCCACTCCCCTCCCCCCGCCATCTTTAATTTTCAGTCTGTAGAGCAGTAACTATGGTAACATATGTAAGACCTCACAAGCCAGAACTGTTAAATTATTTCTTTGACAGATTCTTAATAGCTAGAGAGAAAGAACTTGCAAAACAAACTGAGACATTCCAGTTATCTGATTAGCATAAGGTTTGTCTTTGTTATTTTCCATATAAATATAGAAATTGTTAAGTCATTCGCAAACTGATCACGCCAATAAATGTTTACATACTAAACCCTTCATACTAAACCCTGCTGTTTGATATTGGTAAATCTATTTGCTCTATCTTCTTGAGGTTTCTCCAGCTGCTGCTGCCCTTTACATCAATTCTGATATTAAAGACATGTTAAAAAAGATTCCTGATAACCAGAATAACAGTCTTCCTGCTTCTATCTGGAGCCTGAGATTCTGAGACCAGCAGTCCTTGTAGGGGAGAAGCTAAGGAGAGTCCTCATGGTGTGTAATATTCCTCTGCTCATCTTCCTGAATCATGTACCTTAGAAAACGGGCAGCTTGGTAGTTAGCACTGCTGCCTCACAGTGCCAGGAACCCAGGTTCAATTCTGGCCTTGGGTGATTGTGTGGACTCTGCACGTTCTCACTGTGTCTGCATGAGTTTCCTACGGGTGCTCCGGTTTCCTCCCACAGCCCAAAGTTGTGCAGTTTAGGTGGATTGGCCGTGATAAATGAGTCGAGCTACAGGGATGGGGGTGCTGGGAAGGGGGTGGCATTGTTGGGGATGGAACTGGACAAGATGCTTTTTCGGAGAGTTGGTACAGACTCAATGGGCTGAATGTTCTCCTTCAGCACCGTAAGGAACATGTTCTATTTCTAATTGAAAACATGAATTATTAGAATTGTCAGAGATTTCTGGACATTTTTACTATCACTTTCAGGGATGCTTGGCAGACAATTTTGCAAATAGTTGCTCAAAGTGGTTAGCTGTGACTAGACTGGACTAGCAATGTTCCAACTATTGTTGCCATCCTTTCCACTCTGATCGCAAAGAGTTAATGCAGCACAACCATTGGTACTCCTGCCACTGCTAGTACCCAGTTGCCCTGATATTCTGCATTCTAAATCAACTGCAGCTAGTGTTGGTACCTCACTCTTGTATTTGGCACAGGATGTCTGGTGCCCATACAATACCTGAGACTGATTCTTGGAGTGATATCAGAGTAATGGAGCAAGGATCCATTTGAAGAAATGGTAATCTGAGAATATTCCCTGGCTTGTGTCAAAATTCAAGTGGTGCAGAATGGAAAGAATGATGAAAATATTAGGGGGATAGAATATAAAAGTAGGGAGGTTCTGTTGCAGCTGTATAGGGTACTGGTGAGGCCGCAGCTGGAGTACTGAGTGCAGTTTTGGTCTCCGCATTTGAGGAAGGATTTATTGGCCTTGGAGGGGGTGCAGAGAAGGTTTACTAGGCTGTTACCTGAGATGAGGGCTTTGGATTATGAGGAGAGACTGAATAGGCTGGGTTTGTACTCTTTGGAGTTTAGAAGGCTGAGAGAGGATCTTATAGAGTCGTATAAGATAATGAAGGGGATGGATAGGGAGAGGTTGAGAGACTCTTTGCTAAGCAGGACTAGAGAGCACGGAAGTGGGGGGGGAGGGGGGTGTTGGTGGTGGTTCAGATCAGATTTGAGGAGGAATTTCTTCACGCAGAGGGTAGTGAATCTTTGGAATTCTCTGCCTGTTGAAGCGGTGAAGGCTTTCTTGCTGAATGTATTTAAGTCAAGAATTGGATAGGTTTTTGATCGACAAGGGAATTAAGGGATACGGGGAGAAAGCGGGAAAGTGGTACTGAACCACTGCAGATCAGCCATGATCTTATTGAATGGCGGGGCAGGCTCGAGGGGCTGTATGGCCGACTCCTGCTCCTATTTCTTATATTCTTACGTTCTTATGAATCAAAAAACATCAGATGTCACATCAAGGAAAGATACTTTCTATTGAGGGAATGTGGTGAAGGTTCATCAGATCTGGGATGGAGCGATTGCCCTCTGAGGAAAGGCTAAACAGACTGAGCCTTTATCCTCTGCAATTAAGGAAAGTGAAAGGTAATATTCAAACATTCAAATTTCCTACAGAGTTCGACAGGATGAATGTTTGTCCCTGGCTGGGAGTCTGGAACCAGGGCCACAGTCTCAGAATAAGGGGCAATTCGCACTGAGAGAAAGAGGAATTTCTTTACTCGGAGGGTATTGAATGTTTGGGATTCTCTGCCCAGCAGACTGTGGAGTGGGTTCATTATGATCGATAGATTTCTGCATATTAAAAACATCAAGAGATCTGGGGATCCGGAAAGAATATGATGTTGAAGTTGAAGGTCGGCCATGATCTCACTGAATGATGGGGCAGGCTCGATGGGCTGGATGGCCTACTCCTGCTCCTATTTCTTTTGTTCCTGCCTTCAAGGACAATTAACTTCCCTTGAGATTTTCTAGCCATATTACCAGAATAATTTCATCAATACATCTTTACATATCCTGCAAGGGAAGGATCCAGAATTAAAATTCATGCTGAAATAAATGTCCCATTCATTACTTCCATGCCCTGATGTACTGAATTAATCAAATTCTACAAAGTATCAAAATATTGATGTGCAAATTAATTGGCTGGAATTTTCCAGCAGTTCATGCTGGTGGAATCTTCCCGGTTCAATGACAGCGCCCGCTGCTTCCCAGTGTGAGAAGGGCTTTCAACAGGAAATCCCATTGAAGATCCCACTGCCAACCAATGGTGAACTCCCTTCACTCTCACCAAACATGCAGCAAGTTGCATGGAAAATCCTGCCATTATTTGGGATTTGATACAAAAGCAGAGAAAATTAGTCCTGTTAGAGTTGGTGTTCAAAACTCGCAAGAATATTGACACCAACTTTAAAATGCAAAGAGAGAAGTTATATTTCCTTCCTTTCCGTTAACAAACTGAAAAATCTTAAAAATCATTTCTGTTTTCAATTTCATGGCTTTTCTGGCAACTTGTGTTTTCAGCTACACTTATAGATTCAATTTTATATCATGTCCAACTTTTTTAACCTATGTTTATTTCCAGTGATGAAGTTCTGGGAATTTGAAGAGATCTCACTGAGAAATAATCTGCAGCTGTTTGTCATATCAGAACTGATTCATCACACGTCAGATTCAAATCTCCAAGGTGTGTGTGTTGCATCAGGAAATTTTCCTAAGTTCAGAATTTGTTCAGTTATTAATCTGATAAACTCAAATTAACTTATCACAAGACAAAAGTATTGCAACATCAACACTTTCACACTGTTCAGAGGCAATATGTTATTTTCTATTTACAAACAAATTTTCTTAATTTTGTGCAGTTAGCAAATTTAATTTCTTATTTATTACAATTTAATGTTCAGTTGAAAATTAGTTAAAAAAAATACAAAGTCCAGTTGCAGCATTTTTGCTTCCGGTCAGATTCTGAAATCAAGGAATGTACGAGAAAGGTAATGTCCAATTAATCTGTTTGTCTCACATCCAGAATTTACAATTCATTAGCTGTAGCCTTCAATGAATCTTTCTGATCAAATGACTGCCTAACCTTTTCCTAATATTGTCATTATTACAGACATTTGCTTCTGAAATATTTATGCTGAATGAAATAGTGGATTTTAAATATATATAAAATTGCGTCAGCTCCCATTTGAAATGGGATGTCTGTGGCAGAAAAGTGTACCCAGATACTCGGGGAACTTGTTCAACATTCATGAATCAGCATAGTTACAGACAGCCCAATTCTCCAGGTGACTGAAGTTATCAAAAGTTCAAAGCCGCTCATTTCCACATCTATACAAAGTGGTAGTACTCCATCTCTTGGTGCATGTGGTTAGTTCATGTTAGTATAAAATCACCTCACTATGCTATTTCCAGCAACATGCAGTTAGAAATCATAAAATTACATTCCATTTTCGCAAGCTTTTCCACAAAATCCATTCACTTAATGTAACGTAATAATCTCAAAGAAATGAATGCTGTGACAAAGATTAAATAATTATTGCTGTCAGCAATATTGAGTATGAGGCAATGACATTGCAATAGACAGGCTGGATCTTATATATCTGCTCATCATCAAATGTGTGAAATAATTTGTGGATTTGTAAAATTCTGCAAATAAACCTTTGATATTCCGTCTGCGTATGTGGTTACAGAAGGAAATGGTTCACTTGTCTGAGCATGTTGTTACTTAAAACAAAAGTTTGGTTGCAAAAAAATTTAGATGTGCGACTCATTCTGTTAATTTCAGAAGATTTTATGGCTTTTAGGTAGATATCACTTGGGTGAATATTATGGAAAGTCAACAACCTGGCTTTCCAATAAATATTACTTTATAAACTTACTGATTGCGTACAGCCAGTGACCACGCAACCAGCTAAGACATTACTTTGTAAACTACCGTTGCTTACAAAATGCTTTGGTCCCTTTGCAATTGCTGCCAACATCATTCATTAACAAAAGCATTCCTTGCTTGACTAGTCAGTGTTTTTGCAGGATTCTACATTATAAAAAGTTTAAACTGAGCTTTGTTTCATCTGAAATTCAGATTTTTGGAGAATCGTTGTCTGAACAGTTGTAAAGATCAGAAGCTCCCCCTCTGTCTAAAAGGGTCAGTCGAAAATGGAAGAAATTAAAATATTCAATGCTGAATCCTACCTGGTGACTTTTGTTCATATTGGATCTTAAATTATCCTGCACTGATTCATTTTAAATAGTGGGGGTGTTGAGGTAGCATTGATTATTGGCCAGTAGGTGTTGATGGCGTGCTTTCTGACACTTTAGCTAAACTGCAAAACACTCTTTCAGCTCAGAGGCAGTAGTGAAAGTGTTTGTGTGTGTGGCAGGTGGGATTTGATACAGCAGTGCTTGGGGAAAATTTTAATTCCAACCCTTTCCCTTCACACACAATGGATTTTAGACAGAATTTAATTTCTTACAAATGGGAAATCCCTCAGCCATGAAACACTTATTTCTGACAGTTTGGGAGAGAGGAAGTGATGGTGTCAAGTGAGTGACCTGCCCTCAAGAAGCAGTAGGAAGTGCCACGACACCAGTTAAAGTCCAATAGGTTTATTTGGTAGCAAAAGCCACTAGCTTTTGGAGCACTGCTCCTTCGTCATGTGAGTGGGAGTTCTGTTCACAAACAGGCCATATAAAGGCACAAACACAATTTACAAAATAATGGTTGGAATGCGAGTCTTTACAGGTAATCAAGTCTTAAAGGTACAGACAATATGAGTGGAGAGAGGGTTAAGAACAGGTTAAAGAGATGTGTATTGTCTCCAGCCAGGACAGTTAGTGAGATTTTGCAAGCCCGGGCAAGTCATGAGGGTTACAGATAGTGTGACATGAACCCAAGCTCCTGGTTGAGGCCATCCTCATGCGTGCGGAACTTGGCTATCAGTCTCTGCTCAGCGAATCTGCGCTGTCACATGTTGTGAAGGCTGCCTTGGAGAGCATTTACCTGAAGATCAGAGCCGAATGCCTGTGATCGCTGAAGTGTTTCCCAACAGGAAAAGAACACTTTTGCCTGGTGATTTTTGAGTGGCGTTTATTCATCCATTGTCAAAGTGTCTGCGTGGTCTCCCCAATGTACCAGGTCTCAGGACATCCTTTCCGCAGCGTGCAGGTAGATAGGCCGAGTTGCAAGAGTATGTACCGTGTACCTGATGGATGGTGTTCTCACGTGAGTTATGGCATCCATGTCGATGATCCGGCATGTCTTGCAGAGGTTGCCGTGGCAGGGTTCTGTGGTGTTGTGGTCACTGTTCCCCTAAAGGCTGGGAAGTTTGCTGCAGACAATGATCTGTTTGAGGTTGTGCGGATTGTTTGAAGTCAAGAAGTGGAGGTGTGGGGATGGCCTTGGCGAGACGTTTGTCTTCATCAATGACATGTTGGAGATTCCAGAGAAGATGTTGTAGCTTCTCCGCTCCGGGGAAGTACTGGATGATGATGGGGACTCTGTCCACTGTGTTCCATGTTTGTCTTCTGAGGAGGTCGGTGTGATTTTTTGCTGCGGTGTGTCGGAACTGTCGATCGAGGAGTTCTTATGAGGGCATCTTTCAGCGTCTGGAAGTGTCTGTTGCGATCCTCCTCATCTGAGCAGATTCTGTGTATACAGAGGGCTTGTCCATAGAGGAGAAGTGGAGCATTGTGAAATTATCAGTGGACTTGCGGTACAGTGAGGTGCTGAGGTAAACTTCCTTGATGGTGATGCGTGTGTCCAAGAATGCAACCGATTCCGGAGAGTAGTCCATGGTGAGTCTGATGGTGAGATGGAACTTGTTGATGTCGTCATATAGTTGTTTCAATGATTTTCATCATGAGTCCAAAGGAAGAAAATGTCATCGATGTATCTAGTATATAGCATTGGTTGAAGGTCCTGTGCGGTGAAGAGGTCTTGTTCGAATCTGTGTATGAAAATATTGAGGTGCAAATTTGGTCCCCATGACTGTTCCGTGTGTCTGGATGAAGAACTGGTTGTTGAAGGTGAAGACATTGTGGTCCAGGATGAAGCGGATGAGTTGTAGAATTGCATCCGTAAACTGGCTGTTGTCGGCATTGAGCACTGAGATAGTTGCAGCAAAGCCATCGTCGTGGAGGATGTCGGTGTAGAGAGCTGAGACATCCATCGTAACGAGGAGTGCTCCTGGTTCAACTGCTCTATGTGTGCTGAGTTTCTGTAGGAAGTCCATAGTATTGCAACAAAAACTGCAGGTTCTTTGTACAATGGGTTTCAGGATGCCGTCGATGTAGCCGGAGAGGTTCTCACACAGGGTCCCTTGCTCGATACGATGGGACATCTGAGTGTGTTTGCCTTGTGTATCTTTGGGAGGCAGTAGAATCTCCAATGTGGGGAGTAAGTAGGATGAGAGCATGAACGGTGCTCTGAAGATTTGGATCAAAGGTCCTGATCAGAGTGTTGAGTTGACACGTGTGTTCTTTGGTCGGATCTGTAACTGTCTGTAATGTTCCTTGTTGTTCAGTTGTCGGTACACTTCTTCACAGTAGTCCATTCTGTTCAGTATGACGATGGCGCCTCCTTTGTCTGCTGGTTTGATGACAATGCTGCAGTTGATCTTGAGAGCGTGGATGGCATTGCGTTGTGTTTAGGTGATGTTCAGGACTGTCTTGTGAGTGTGGTTGATGAATCTGGTGTTGATGCACCTCCTGATGGTTTGGGCATACATTTCAAGTCGAGGGCAGCGGCCTTCTGGAGGAGTCCAATTGGACTCTTTCCCCTTCGGTTGCTGCACTGCAGATCTCTCTCTCGGCTATTCCTGTTCATTGCTATCTCATTGTGTTCGCTGTTGGCCTCTTGGAGTTTGTGGAAGAATTCCCACAGCCTCATTCCCTGATGAATTCCTCTGTGTCTGCTGCAGGACTGATGGGATCCACTTTGGTGGTGGGGCAGAAATTGAGCTTTCTGCTGAGAACTTCGATTTCATCTGGTTGAAGTGTGTAGTCCCACAAGTTGACAATGGACTTCCCTGCAGTAGTACTGTTTCTTTGGTGGTGCCAGGGGAGGCTTGGTTGCTGTTGGTGGTGATGCCGAGTTTCTTAAGTTTCCTGTTCTTAGTGTGCATGTAGATAGTTCCTTTATCTCATCTGCTTGGCAGAGTTTCGCAGCTGGTCTGTGTCCTGAGGGCAAGTTGAGAATATGGACTTGATCTTGGTTTCTAGGATGTGGGTGATTGCTGTAGAGCTGGTGTATGAAGTGGTTGAGGAGTGTGAGAGAGATGTAACAACTAAGTCTCTCAGCGTAGTGTGTGTTATAGGTCGACCTGAGTGGGTTCAAGGTCTGTTGTCTTTTCTGTATCTTTTCTGCTTTCTTGCATCTTTGTAGAAACTGATGTCTGTGTCGATATATGCAATCTTCTTGGAGATCTTCTCCACTTGGAGCCGGCAGTTTGTGATGTTGATGGTAGCCATGATGTGGAGATGCCAGTGTTGGACTGGGGTAAACATAGTAAGAAGTCTCACACCAGGTTAAAGTCCAACAGGTTTATTTGGTAGCAAAAGCCACTAGCTTTCGGAGGGCTTGCTGCTCTTTCATCAGGTGAATGGGAGTTCTGTTCACAAACAGGGCATCTGCAAACCTCTACCTCAAGAAGCAGGTCAGGAATTAAAGGCTGTAAAATGAGGCTTTGGATATTTTGGCACAATGGGTTTCATTTTGGTGTTAATCAGCACACAGTTGTGCCATAGTGCACTGACTGCCATTTTGCTTGCGGCATTAACATGAGTTTAGGAGAAAGTATGCAGGATACGTAGGGAAGGAAGGTTAGGTAAAGCTGATTTAACTCCAGGGCTGCCATTTTCAACCTCAACACTTTAGCGAATCTTAAACACACACACCTTCATTAAGCAGGAAGGTCCCAAAGAAGCACGACTCTCAGGTTTGTTATTCTGATTGTGTCTGGGTTTATATAATCTTTTATTGTTTAAACAGGAAGTGGGACTACAGTAGGGAAAGCCTTAGTTTCACTGTATGATTTCTAACTGGTGTGCTGTGGCAAATGGATGTGCCATGAAGATAGAGAGGAGTATAAGACAAAGTAAGGGGGCTAAAAGCAGGTAAATCCCCTGGTCCTGATGGCATCCCCCCCAGGATCCTTAAAGGAACAGCGAACAGCGACAGAGATACAGTGGGAACATTGGTTGTAATTTTTCAAAAATCCTTGGATTGTGGAGAAGTTCCAGAGGATTGGAAAACTGTCAATGTGACACCTCTATTCAAAAAGGGAAGGAGGCAAAAAGCAGGTAAGTTTAGACCAATTAGCCTAACATTTACTGTTGAGAAAATGTGGGAATTAATTATTAAGGAAGCAAAGCAGCACATTTGGAAAATCATAATCTAATCAAACTGGGTCAGCACCACGGCTTCAGGGAAGGGAAATAGTGTCTGACTAACTTATTGAATTTATCAAGAAATTCTCAACCAGAGTAGAGGCGGCATGGTAGCACACTGGTTAGCACTGCTGATTCACAGCCCCAGGGTCCTGGGTTTGATTCCCCGCTCGGGTCACTGTCTGTGTGGAATTTGCACATTCTCCTTGTGTCTGCGTGGGTTTCCTCCGGGTGCACCTGTTTCCTCCCACAGTCCAAAGATGTGCCAGTTAGGTTGATTAGTTATGCTAAATTGACCCTTAGTGTCCTGAGGTGTGTAGGTTAGAGGGGTTAGTGGGTAAATGTACAGAGAGATGGGGGTAGGACCTGGGTGGGATTGTGGTTGGTGCAGACTCGATGGGCTGAATGGCATCTTTCTGCATTGTAGGGTTTCTATGATTCAGTGTTAAGTCATAAAAGCCCATGATATATTAGCATAGGTAGAGACTTGGTTAATGGGCTGGGAGCAGCAAGTGCCACAGAAGGTGTGAGATAGGGGTGGGAGGAAGAGGGGTGGGGGGTGGGGGGTGGGCAATGGGGGAGTGGAGGGGTGGGGAGGATGGGGGTGTGGGAGGAGAGGGGAGGGCATGCTTTCCTCTGCACGGTAAGGATGCTATGATTCAATGATAATAATATTCAGACAAGGGCATCGAGTGAATGGCCTGTCTCGGCCACCTCCAGATGTCTACAGTGTCACAGATGTCAATGTCTCCAGCCAGCTGACCCCACGGTTAGACTCCCCGGCCCTACTGCAGTGAATGGAGATTTGGCTGAGCACCTTCCTCACTTACAGCAATGGTGAGACATGAATGGCTGGCTAATTCTGGCCCATGTGATATCAGAACCAGTTGAAAGGCTATGGGCCCAGATAACATTCAGGCAATATTACAATTAACTTGTGTTCCAGAGTTTGCTAAACCCCTGGCCATGCTGTTAGAGTACAGTTACAACACTGGCATCTATCCGGCAATGTGGAAACTTGCCCAAGTATGTCCTGTGCACAAGAAACAGGACAAATCTAACCTGGCTTATTACTGCCCAGCCAGTCTACTCTCCATTCTCAGTAAAGTGATGGGAGGGGTCTTTAACAGCGCTATCAAACTGCACCTACTCAGCAATAAGCTGCTCACCGGTGCTCGATTTGGATCCTGACCTCATTACAGCCTTGGTTCAAACACAGGCAAAAGAGCTGAATTCCAGAGAGGAGGTGAGAGTGACAGCCTTTAACATCAAGGCCGCATTCAACCGAGTGTGGCAGGAGGAATAACATTAATCCTTGAACAATTCAATGAAAGTCTCCATCTCACTGACACAGAGAGAAATACATTCTGCCTTGTGAAAAAAACCTTGCAATATTTGTAATTCAATTAGCTTGTGTCAACAAACGAAGAAACCCCCATCAACAGCATAATTGTTATTACAACTACATAAAACTATCATTCATTCTCAAACCAATGGAACACCTATTGTGCTGAAACTCATTAGCACTTGAAACTCAGTCAAGCATTGATAATGGTCACAGCTTAAGCCAGGCTGTAAAATCCTGCCCAATATTCCAGTTGAGGCTGAATCAGTATTTTGTATAAGTTTAACATCATCATCTTCTTGTTTTTATATTCTATGTCCCAATTTATAAAGTGTAGGATGCTTTATTAACCAGGCTCTCATCCTGTTCTATCACCTCAATGATTTAGCAGATATATACCCAGGTTCCTCTGTTCCTGCTCCTTTAGAATTGTATCTTATATTTTATATTGTCTCTTTACATTCTTCCAACTAAATTGAATCACTTTACTCTTCTCTGCATTAGATTATCTGCCACTTGTCTGTCTATTCCACCAACCAGTCTATGTCCATTTGAGGGTTTCCATTATTAGATTTACAATGCTTTCAAGTTTCGCATCATCTGTAAATTTTGAAATTGTGTCCTGCACGCCAAGGTCCAGGTCATTATTATATATACCACGAACCTTCCTCCAGTCTGAAAAACAACTGACTAATGATCCTCAGGGAGGTTCCCCATCTCCATCTTAACTGGGAGACATTTTCGTTATGTTCTTGGAGTCTGACAGTCTTCCGGGGCAGTAGGTTACTGGAAAAATGCACGATCCTGGCTACATACTATTTCTGTTTTGTTTGGCACCGTGTATTGTAACCAAGTAAAAATTACCTTCACATTTCAGTCCTTGCCGCACTAATCCCCACAGCATCTCTCCACAGTGATCACAGAATGCAGGAGCTCTGTACGAATGGACAAACAAGGTGTGTGGTCGAATCTGAAAATCTTCAAATGTGGCAGCAGCTACATGTTATAAAGAGAGGAAGAAATTAGGAGCCACACAAAGCAATTTTTACAATACATTAACTTGCTGCCATAATCTGTTTTACAAAGGCTTCATCGCTGCTTCCTCATCCACTGCAGTGGAATGTGATGTCAAGAATTAAAAAAAAACATTTTTCTAAATTAACTAACAAGTTTTTAGTAAATTGGAGTATTTACAAAATTAATCATTTGGATTCCCAGCAGAGAAAATTCTGGAAAATCTCAGCCAGTCTGGCAGCATCTGTAAGGAGAGAAAAGAGCTGATGTTTGAGTCGAGATGACTCCTTGTCAAAACTGAACCGGCTAGATTACTGTCCCTGTGCTGATTAGGACTGATGGCATTTAATACAAATTCTGGGTGTATTTGTTCAAAGGCTCCAATTTGAAAGGAAATCTGACAGATGGAAAATATGTAAGCTCAGTTACAAAGACGAAATGATTTTGAACAATAATGTATATGCTCTTCCCCTCTTACTCTGAGTTTAGTAATGTCCAATGGTGTTCAGTGCTGTCAAAACCAGGAAAAGGTTAGACAATGCAGCAAGACAGATTTTTCCTCAGTGAATGACATCTTTTAGATCAGTTCAATCGGCATATTTTTCTTTAAAATTAGTTAAAACATGCATGGGGAAGTGTCACAAGTTGCTGCACAACATATTGTAGATCCCACACACCACAACCACAGTCCAACAGGGTTCTTTTGATGGTTCTACACCAGTCCTGGAGGGAGGGAATGTTTAAGATGGTAACTGGAACACCAGGAATGTAGGTTGCTTTGTTCTGTGTGGTGTTCACCTTCGCGAACATTGTTCCAACTGAGTTTTTTAATGCTCAGTCCCTTTTTAGGACAGGTGCTGGCAAGACTTTAGGAGTCAGAGGATGAGCCACTTATCACAGGATATCTGGCAGCTAACCTGTTCCATCAGCGATGGCCTGCTAATGACTGATTCAGTTGAATTCGAATCATTCATGATTTCCCCCAACCCAACCCCACTCCCTCCTCTTCACACCGACCACCCCCCCCCTCCCCCCCACCCCCGGGTGGGGGATATGTTGGTGATCATGCCATTCAATGTCAAAGGGAACCTCAAATTTCGTTATGTAACGATAAGTCATCATATAAAATAAAAGGATTAGATTAATAAGAAAAGAATATCTAATTTTGAAATGAGAGGTGACTACATTTAGAATTCCTGATTCACCTATCCCCAGTCTCAGTTTCTAATAAGGCTAATGGTAGGATTCTTAATAGTGTCGACGAGCAGAGAGATCTCGGTGTACATGTGCATAGCTCCCTGAAAGTTGGCATCCAGGTTGATAGGGTTGTTAAGAAGGCGTACAGTGTGTCAGCTTTTATTAGTAGTGGGATTGAATTTTGGAGCCATGAGGTCATGTTGCAACTGTACAAAACTCTGGTGCGGCCACACTTGGAGTATTGCGCACAGTTCTGGTCGCCACATTATAAGAAAGATGTGGAGGCATTGGAAAGGGTGCAGAGGAGATTTACCAGGAAGTTGCCTGGTATGGTGGGAAGGTCTTGTGAGGAAAGGCTGAGGGATTTGAGGTTATTTTCATTAGAGAGAAGAAGGTTAAGAGGTGACTTAATTGAGACATATAAGATGATCAGAGGGTTAGATAGGGTTAGATCTGAGCCTTTTTCCTCAGATGGAGATGGCTAACATGAAGGGACATAGCTTTAAATTAAGGGGTGGTAATTATAGGATGGATGTCAGAGGTAGGTTCTTTACTCAGAGGATAGTAAGGGCGTGGAATGCCCTGCCTGCAGCAGTTGTGGACTCGCCAAGTTTAAGGGCGTTCAAATGGTCAGTGGATAGACATATGGATAGCATTGGAATAGTTTAGGTTAGAGGGTCATAAAATTGGTTCTACTGGTCGGCACAACATCGAGGGCCGAAGGGCCTGTACTGCGCTGTAACGTCCTGTGTTCTATATTCTATGTTCTAAACCTGCTTCACCTGAAGATGATTCTTGGCTCTGGGATTTCTGCTTCTGCAATACAGTTTGCTCAGGACTTTCAGTGACAGCAGAAGCAAAAATCCTAGTGTGATGACACTGAACATCCTCCAGAATTTAGGATATAATAAATATAAGAACTAATATTAAAGTCTGAAATACAGTTAGTTATAATCTCTCCTCTTTCAGCCCCGAGCTATACGATGATACCAGAACATTCTACTGCAGCACCGGATAAGGGGAATCACATTCAAAGTATCTTCCTCCTACCAGAAATATGAATATCTTCCTCCTTTTGACCTCGAAAGAGGGCCCCACTTCTCTGGAAATTAGTTCAGCTTCCAGAATGGATGGCAAAAATATAGACACAGCAAAATGCTGCCAAAGGTCTTTTGATAACATTTCATCAAAGAAATCACTAAAATACTGATCTTTCTGGCAGGAAAGTGGGTTTAATTTAATATATTTTAGTGGGTGCTGCAGATGGATTTTGTTAACACTAATACAGTATAAAATGATTGGAGAAAGTGTGTTGGTGGGTGGGATGGGTTGAATTGTAGTCACCTTCTGCAGGTTGAACGGTATTTAGTTCTTTAGGACACATTCCCTTCGGTAATAGTTTTTCCTGACACAATGAATTATAAAATGCTTTATTTTGCAAAAGGAAAGGGGGCGTTTAATGTGGACCAATTTATTTGAATTATGGCTTGTAGACATTTGAACAAAGAAGCTAGAAAAGAGCTGAGAGACACCTGAACAAGAGATACTTGTGGCACACAGCTCGACACCATAACATCAAAAAGGAGACGGCAATTTTGTAACATTGCTTTGTTCTGTATTTGTCAGCCAATAATAATTGCACAAAGTTCCAGGACGAGGTTTTGATCCTGTTGTGTTACGCCTGTAGAACACAATGATGTGAACCAGCAGCATTGTTTACAAGTTCAGGAACCGCACTGATAAACAATTTTTTCGACCTCTCCGAATTGGTGGAGTTTCAGGCTGTGTTCGGCACGGAGGAGTTCTGGACAAACAAAGGGTCTGTGCTGCTGCATATTAACATAATGCAGTACTTGAGGTGGCGTTCCCCATCCCCCTCCTCCTGCTGTCACTTCCATATTCTGCTGCCAAAGATGTTCAAGCAGCAGCATAAGAACAACACGTCTAAATCAGGAGCAGCATTCCCTTCCTCCCCAAACTTGTATCTTAGACTGCTCCACTGCCATTTCTCACGCCCCTGCACCCAACTCCTCTCCTCTCCTCTTGCTCTTTAGCAAAAAGACAGTTACATTATTGCAGAACAAATAGGCTGGGAAAATACTTCAATATGCATATAAAAATGTCTAATTCAACAGCATGCAAAAAAATGAAAACAGTGAAGAAATTCCACTCCTTTTTGAGTTATGATTTCACATCTAGAGCTAGTGTTCCCTCTTGCTGCACTGGGAGTGTCCAGTGGAAGAAGCAAGTGTTTCTTCAACCCTACCTTGTCCGCATTGCCCTGTTACAGGGAACGTGGCTAGAGAAAGCTTGGCTCCACTGAATGCTCCACCAATTGTCATCACCTAAAGGCCTAAGGGATGCCCCCAGGGAGAGGAGGATATGTGCCACACGGTATCTCATGTGAACTCCAAGGCGTAGTAATGGAACAATCATAGAAAAGGCACCAGTGTGGGCTTTATGGGTTGAAGAGCCTGTTCCTCTGCTGTACTGTTCTTTGCTCTTTGTAAGAGCAATAAGAGCTGCTCTTAAAATCCGCTCGATGGGCAGAGTGCATGGCCCAGAACTGGTTTTGCTATTTACTCCCTCACCTTTCTACAAACATCATTTAACTGACCACGCCACCAGCATGTGTGATATCACCATCGCTGGACACACTGGGCAGGAGTTTCCACCTGAAAAACTCAAAGCACCCAATAGCACCACCCAAACATCCATGTTTAGCAATATAATAATGTCTAATAGAATGTAATATGTATTCTGCTGCATCTGTTACAAAGATAAACCCAATAATAATTAAAATATTTGGAAAAGTATAGTGCTCTTGGTGACAACAGGAACCAAGGGTTAAAAATGTTATCGAATCTTTCCGTGGTAAATATTGGACGTATAAACTGCAAAATAACCTCCTTTCAGAATGTAAATGTGGACTCCTATAAACTACACATTGATACATTGGAATTTTCATTCCACATTTCGTCTGTGATCCTGCTTTTTCCATTAATTCAATGCTCAGATGTTGAGTTGTCGGAGAATCTGGCATTTACTGCCCATTAAGAAGTCTCACCAGGTTAAAGTTCATCAAGTTAAAGTTCAGCAGGTTAAAGTTCATCAAGTTAATGTTCACCAGGTTAAAGTTCACCAGGTTAAAGTCAAACATCTTTACTGCCCATCCCAGTTATCCTGAGAAAGTGAACCTTTTAGAACTATCCCAGCTTGATGAAGTGAGGGCAGTTGAAAGTCAACCATCTCGAACCCTGACACTGGCATTTCCAGTGCATTCAACCAATAATCACTTTCTGAAATACAATTAAGTCAATAATTTTGATTGAAATTTGTGATTTAATTAACAGCTGAACAATTGGGGTTAGTGAACATGATTGAGGAAAATCAAACTATGATGAGGCCGGTGAAGTGAGGGTGATCTCAATATAATTATTACAAAATTAGGATCAAATTATTGTTACAAAGTGTGGTCAATATGCTGAGGATTGTGGGTCTGTATTCATTGGAGTTTAGAAGAATGAGGGGGGATCTTATTGAAACTTATAGGATACTGTGAGGCCTGGATTGAGTGGATGTGGAGAGGATGTTTCCACTAGTAGGAAAAACGAGAACCAGAGGGCAGAACTTCAAACAAAAGGGACGATCCTTTAAAACAGAGATGAGGAGGAATTTCTTCAGCCAGAGAGTGGTGAATCTGTGGAGCTCTTTGCCACAGAACATAGAACATAGAACATTACAGCACAGAACAGGCCCTTCGGCCTTCGATGTTGCGCCGACCAATATAAAAAGCAATGCCCCTCCAAACTAAACCATTCCCTTCTCTTCCATATACTTATCAACTAACCTCTTAAACGCCACCAAACTTGGCGCATCTACAACTGCTGCAGGCAGGGCATTCCACTCCCGAACCACCCTTTGGGTAAAGAACCTGCCTCTGATATCCGTCCTATAACTATCACCCCTTAATTTAAAGCTGTGTCCCCTCGTGCTAGCAAAGGTTTCCAAGCCAGAAGGCTGTGGAAACCAGGTCATTGAGTGTCTTTAAGACAGAGATAGATAGGTTTTTGGTTAACGAGGGGATCAGGGGTTGTGGGGAAAAGGCAAGAGAATGGGGATGAGAAAAATATAAGCCATGATTGAATAGTGAAGCAGATTCGATGGGCCAAGTGGCCTCATTCTGCTCCTATGTCTTATTATCTAATGTTAATTTTTCCTTTTGGTGAAAACGGACTTGTATTTATATTGATCCTTTCATGACCTCAGAATGTCACAATTGAGGCCAATGAGGTGTGTTGTTAATTTTTACTGTTGGAAACCCAGTAGTCACTTTATGTACAATAAGGTTCCATAAAACCGCACACCACCTGGAAGAATAAACTTTATCAGAATAAGCTCAGGGCATCGGTGTTCCTTTCACATTCAACACTTACCAGGAAAAACATACTGAACTTTTCAAATCTGCAGTGTCCAAAAGCACATTGCAGTCAGTGTTATGGTTAAGGCTGTTGTAATTGCTCTTCAGAAGGTAGTGCTGAGCCTCATTCTTAAATCACTACCGAAGTCTAGGTACACCCACAGTGCTGTTATACAGGGCGTTTCAGGATTTTGACCCAGCGACATAAGTTCATAAGATATAGAAGCAGTATTAGACTATTCAGCCCATCGAGTCTGCTCTGTCATTCAGCAGTGAAGGAATGATCGACATGTTTCCAAGTAAGGATGGTGAGTGGTTTGGTGGAGAACTTTGCAGGGTGGTGGTGTTCCCATGTATCTGCTGTCCTTGTCCTTTTAGATGGTAGAAGTTGTGGGTTTGGAAGGTGCTGTCTTAGGAACCTTGGAGAGTTCCTGCAGTGCATCTTATAGATAATACACATGGCTGCTACTGTGAATATTAGTGGAATAGGTAGCAATCAAGTGGACTGCTTTATCTTGGATGGTGTTGAACTTCTGGAGCTGCACTCATCCTGGCAATTAGAGAGTATTCCATCACACTCCTGACTTGTGCCTTGTAGATGGTGGATGGGCTTTGTGGAGTCAGGAGTGAGTTACTTGCTGCAGGATTCCTAGCCTTTAATCTGCTCTGATAGCCTTAGTGTTTATATGGCTAGTTCAGTTCTTTCTCTGGTCAATGGTAACTCCCAAGATGTTGATAATGGGGATTCAGCAATGAAAATGCCATTGAATGTCAAGGAGCAATTGTTGGATACTCTAACTGGTGATGGCTATTTCCTGGCGCTTGTATGGTGTGAATGTTACTTTCCACTTGTCAGCCTGCACCTGGATATTGTCCAGATCTTGTTGCATTTGGACATGAACTGTTTCAGATTTGAGAAGTTGTAAATGGTGCTGAACATTGTGCAATCATTAGCCAACACCCCCACTTCTGACCTTATGATGGAAGGAAGGTTATTGATGAAGCGATAAAACATAAAATAGAGGGAGAGGGGTGAAAAATAATTAACAACCAACCAACCTCTCCTGCAGAATTAATTCCCCGTCTAAGGACCAGGACAGTGTCAGGGACACACAAACTTTCCACCTTCTGTTGTTGGAGACCTCACTTCAAGTTATTTCTTTTTCACAGAGTTGAAGGAATTCTCACAGGCCAGAATCTGATCCCCTCGGAACAAGGGTTAGTCGATTGCCTCCCCAAGCCAGAGGGAACTAACAGCCCCATTTTGATTAGTTCAGAAGTTGCCAGTCCTCGGGGGCGGGAAACTATCATCTGACCCCCTCAGGGAGAAACAATGTGATACCCCGTCCCTCCCACTCATCCCAAAACCCCCCATTCACAGCAGGAATGCTGTATCCTGTCCTGCCCTCTTCGCTTCGTCATCCATTAAAAGACCTCATTTTTTTTAAATTTTCCTATACAAAGGCAGTGTTTTTGTTTTAAATTTAAAAAATTTGGGAGGGAACTTGGGACCAGATGGCAACAGGGGCGATGACGATGGAGGGAGGCTTGGTGAACTGGGTCTTTGGCTGTTCCCCTCCCCCTCTGTCTACCGCTACAGCACTCCAAACCCCCCAATCTCCCCATCACAAAATCTCCAACATAGGAATTACTAAGGATTCTTCATTTCCCCCTTAGGACTATCTCCTGCAGACGGGGAGTCCACATGTGCCAACTCCTCATTCCCACTCCTCCCCTACATCACCATTACTGGGTTAGCAGCCTATTCAACTCTGGGTGGCCTCTCCTGAAACATTTTCCAGCAGCAAGCATCAGGAGCTAGAAGTGATGGAGAGATAAGAGGGGGTGTGGGGGATGGGTAGTGTGGAAAAGATCCCGGCAGAGATTTTTTTAAACCTTCTCCTCGCTCCCAACTTCTTGACATCCCCCCGAAAGTCTGTCCCAGCCCCAAGTCTCCATCTCACAGATTACCCTCTGACCTCGCAATGGTGTGAGCCAGAATCCCTCTGGGCACACTCAGTACCTAGGAGCATACCCACCTTAAAGATTATTTAAGAGATTTATAAAGAAATCTAGGTGTGCATGTTCATAGTTCCTTGAAAGTGGAGTCACAGGTGGACAGAGTGGTGAAGAAAGCATTCAGCATGCTTGGTTTCATTGGTCAGAACATTGAATCCAGGAGTTGGAATGTTTTGTTGAAGTTGTACAAGACGTTGGTGAGGCCACACTTGGAATACTGTGTGCAATTCTGGTCACCCTATTATAGAAAGGATATTATTAAACCAAAAAGAGTGCAGAAAAGATTTACTAGGATGCTCCCAGGACTTGATGGATTGAGTCATAAGGAGAGACTGGATAAACTGGGACTTTTTTCTCTGAGCATATAAAGCTGAGGGGTGATCTCAATAGAGGTCTACAAAATAACGAGGGGCACAGATCAGCTAGATAGTCAATATCTTTTCCCAAAGGTAGGGGAGTCTAAAACAAGACAGCATAGGTTTAAGGTGAGAGCAGAAGAGATACAAAAGTGTCCATAAAGGCAATTCTTTCACAAACAGGGTGGTGAGTGTCTGGAACAAGCTGCCAGAAGCAGTAGTAGAGGTGGGTACAATTTTGTCTTTTAAAAAGCAAAATGATGGGTATGATGGATATAGAGGGATATGGGCCAAATGTGGACAATTGGGATTAGCTTAGGTTTTAAAAAAAAAGAGCGGCATGGACAAGTTGGGCCAAAGGGCCTGTTTCCACACTGTAAACCTCGATGGCTCTATGACTCTAAGCAGCTGAAGATAGTTGGGAATTGTACACTGCCATGAGGAACTCCACAGAAATGTCCTGGAACTAAGATGACTGACCTCCAACCATTACAGCTTTCTTCCTTTGTGCCGAGGAGGACTCCAACCAGTCATTCCCATTGAGTCCAGTTTTTCTACAGTTTTCTTTAGGACATTTAAACTTCTATCTGTATGTACATCCCAATCTAAGTCCCACAAAATGAAAGCATATGGGATTGGAAGCAATATAATGGTTTGGATTAAGAATTGAATCCCAGACAGGAAAAACGAGTAGAAAAATGTGGGTCTGTTTCAAAGTGGCAGCTGGTGACTAAAGGGCTATTGCAGGGATCAGAACAATGTGTATTAATGATTTAGATGAGAAAACGAAACATTCTTGCTATGGAGAGAGTGCAGAGAAGGTTTACCAGACTGATTCCAGGAATGGCAGGCTAGTGTACGAGCAGAGATCGAGTCGGTCAGGATTATATTCACTAGAGTTCAGAAGAATGAGGAAGGATCTCTTGGAAACTTACTGCATTCCAATGGTCAAAAAAAGCAGATGCAGAAAGGATGTTCCCAATGTGGGACAGTCTAGAACCAGGGATCACAGAATAAGGATATGGTTTGGAACTAAGATGAGGAAAAAATTGTGCTCCCAGAGAATTGTTAGCCTGTGAAATTTACTCCCTCAGAAAGTAATTGAGGCCAAAAAGTAGTAAGTTTTCAGAAGGAGTTAAATATAGCTCTTGTGGTTAAAGGGATCAATGGGGCAGCATGGTGGTTAGCACAGTTATCTCACAGTGCCAGCAACTGCGGTTCAATTCTGGCCTCAGGTCACTGTCTGCGTGGAGTTTGCATGTTCTCCGTGTGTGTGTGTGTGTGTGTGTGTGTGTGTGTGTGTGTGTGTGTGTGTGTGTGTGTGTGTGTGTGTGTGTGTGTGTGTGTGTGTTCCATCCGGGTGGTCCGGTTTCCTCCTACACTCCAAAGATGTACAGGTTAGGGTGATTGACCAAGTTAGCTTGACTCTAGTGACAGGGGGATTAACAGGGTAAATATGTGGGGTTATGGAAAAGGGCCTGGATGGGATCGTGGTCAGCGTAGAATGGCCTCCTTCAGCACTATAGGGATTCTATGATGTGAGGAGAAGGTGGGAACAGGATACTGAGTCAGATGATCATAATGAATAACTCCTGCTCCTATTCTATACATTTCAATAACTAACGACCCCAGCTATCCACAATATAAATTAATTATTTGGATGAGGGAACCAAATATAATATTTCCAAGTTTGCTGAAAGTATAAAACTTGATGAGTCATGAAGAAGATGTTAAGAGTCTTCAAGGTAATTCAGACAAGTTGATTGAATGGACAAATACATGGCTGATGCAGTATAATGAGGAAGGAAAGAGGCTTCAAGGTAACTTAAACAAGTTGAATTGGGGGCAAAAACATGGCAGGCGCAGTTAAATATGGACAAATGTGAAATTATCCACTTTGGACAGAGAAACAGGATGGCAGAGAATTATTCAAATGGTGATAGATTGGAATATGTTGATGCACAAAAAGTCCTTGTCCACCAGTCACTGAAAGCAAGCATGCAGATAATACAAGCAGTGGAGAAAACAAATGTGTGTTGGCCGAGTGCTCTAGTTTCCTTCCACAGTCTGAAAGATGTGCTGGTTACGTGCATTGGCCATGGTAAATTCTCCCTCAGTATACCCAAACAGGTTACAGAATGTGCCAACTAGGGGATTTTCACCATAACTTCATTGCAGTGTTAATATAAGCCTACTTATAACATTAATAAATAAACTTTGAACTTGAGCTAATCCAACACCTCAAATCTGGCCCATGATAAAACATATTCCTTCACCTCGAGAACATCTATTTTTACATTAGAACACTGGTACACTAACTCACTATTTCCATCTTTGAGGGTATATTTCCTGTCACCTTTGGAAACCTTGGGGAAACTCTTTGGCCTCTCATCACTGCTTCCCATCTTCAGAAACATTGTGAGAACATTTACTTGATAACTTTACATCAGCATCCTCCCATTAATTATTTTCCCAATGTTTCTGCACCCATCTTAAACGCTCCGAGACATTTTGCTTTCACTTGCAGGTGAATTCTAACAAATTACATTTCCTAATGGTATTTTGAACTGATATTTGGATCAGGCTGACTGTTGTACAGTCTGATTATCATACATTCTTAGTGTTTTTATGACAAAAAATGTCACCATTGTCTGTGTGATGGAAAATAAAAGACAGAAAACAAACTGAAAGTGTTTTCCACGATATTCAGTTCCTTGGATTGATATTGCCTCTTTTGAGGCTGCTTAATGACGTGGAGAGACAGCAAATGTTTATGTGTGCATGCCAGTTAAAATGTAACACCTCAAAGAAATGCTCAGCACTTACAAAGACTTTTATCTTGTGTGTTTAGTGTAAATGGAGTAAGCTGTTTGTTGACGCAGACAGTCAGTACCAGTGAAAACAGATGTGTTGATGTACATGGAAATCAGATCTACTGCAAAAGCACAAAGAGGTCTTCGTGTTAAATCTGAATGACTGACAGAGCAAATAAAATTATTTCAGGGTTACTATGTACATTCAGACCCAACCGGCATCCTCACTGTAAACTGGAAGAATCAACACAGACTTCCATACAATATTCATAAACATCAGATTAAAATGCTGAAGTTACAGAATGCAATTGCAGCTATTTCTTTTTTGTAGACTCATAGAATCCCTACAGTGCAGAAAGAGGCCATTCAGCTCATCGAGCCTGCACCGACAACAATCCCACTCAGGGTAAAAGAAAATTACTACGGGTGCTGGAATCTGAAACCAAAAGAGAAAATGCTGGAAAATCTCATCGGGTCTGGCAGCATCTGTAAGAAGAGAAAAGAGCTGACGTTTCGAGGCCAGATGATCCTTTGTCAAAGCTCCAATCCAAAGATCAATTCTCAATTCAATTCAATTTAGCCCAATTCAAAGCATTTTCTCTTTTAGTTTCACAATCCCACCTAGGCCCCTGTCTATATATTTCCCCTTCTAACCCCTCTGATACTAAGATGTAATTTAGCATGACCAATCAACCTAACCTACACATTACAAAATAATTCACTGGTATTAAACAACTGAATTATGTAATGGCTCCAACGCTATTTACCAAGTTTGACATTTAGGTGAAAATTAATTTCTGCAGCAAACACTGAAATATAAAAATCTGAGACAAGGTCCTCGTGTTTACAACACTGAATTCTGCATTCTAGAATATTATCAATAATTTGTTTTAATTTCAAGGCTACGCACTAAGAATTGTAAGCAAAATGTGGGACTGTTTGTAGATGACAAAGCATTCAACAAATTAAATCTGTTATCAGAGCTGCTATTAACAAGTTGTAACTACCATGGAAATGCTATATTTTATGTTGAAATGTGACAGTACATTCAATTCACACCTCTCTCCCATTATGAAGAATGTTCTTGTAGCATCGATTCCTGTCACTAGATGTCAGTGTGGCAAGTTTCTAATGTATCCTGTACATAAAAGCCAAACGGACCAAAATAAGTGACTGATTTTTCACACATTTCCTGATGCACCGCACAAACTAAAGGAAAATTGCCTGCAATTCCAATAATCAGCATCGGGCTATCTTCTGATTATTATGGAAGAGAGTGCTAAAACTCACATTATTCATTTTTATTTAAAATTATTGTTAAATTGGGAATATTTTTACAGTCAGTGTTGTGAAACACACCGTTATAAAATTAGTAACAGAGGATTAAAACCACGGCCAAACAAATGTTTCTGGGGAAAGAGGGGGTATAGGATAAACATTTCATAAAATAAAATTTAACCAGTTACATGTGTTTTCACTGGTTAAATACGTCACTAGCAGTTTCCTAACTCTGTCCTGTCCAGACATAAAGATGTCAGCGGTGGGATTGTGGGATTGTGAAACTAAAAGAGAAAATGCTTTGAATTGAGCTAATTTGAATTGAATTGAGAATTAGAACATAGAACATAGAACATTACAGCACAGAACAGGCCCTTCGGCCTTCGATGTTGTGCCGACCAATATAAAAAGCAATGCCCTCCAAACTAAACCATTCCCTTCTCTTCCATAAACTTATCAACTAACCTCTTAAACGCCACCAAACTTGACGCATCTACAACTGCCGCAGGCAGGGCATTCCACTCCCGAACCACCCTTTGGGTAAAGAACCTACCTCTGATATCCGTCCTATAACTATCACCCCTTAATTAAAAGCTGTGTCCCCTCGTGCTAGCTTTCTCCATCCTAGGAAAAAGGCTATCACTGTCCACCCTATCTAAACCTCTAATCATCTTATATGTTTCGATTAGGTCCCCTCTTAGCCACCTTCTTTCTAACGAAAACAATCTCAAATCCCTCAATTGATCTTTGGACTGGGGTAACACCAGGGCAGAGACATGACAGATCCATCAGGGTGTGAACTTTCTCAAAATGGTGATGAACGAATTAAAATTCTGCCAGAAACTTCCATGTCTTGATGTCAATGCATTTTGTGGAGGAAACTCATTGGAGTAATTATTCTCACCATGTGGGTGGGTTTGATTCAGCACATTAGAGGTGGATAAGGAAGATTACAGATATATTAATAAGCTGAATTTGAGAATAGGAATCAGGGCTGGGAAATCTCAGTAAACAACGAGGAGGAGAGTTTCAGAGTTTGGGAGGACACAGCTTGGTGAAACAGGCAGAAATATTTAACACATGAACTAGGAGCCGGAGTAGGCCTTGAGCCTGCTCCACCATTCAATGTGATCATGGCTGATCTTGGATGGAATTCTCCCAAAAACAATTCAAAGTGTTGAATTTGCATAAAAACTGGAGTAATTCATGGTGTTTTTTTCAATGGGAGTTAGAGAGGAATTTCCCACACTCTGTGCACTGCAGAGGCGACTGGTGTGATTATCATTAAAAACCAGGGGGATGGACGTATACCTGCTGGAGAGACTGAAATCAGCGTGCTGAGTGGGCCACCGTGCACGTGTTGATCTGTCAATGCCGGGATCTGTCAGCGACGAGATCTATCAGTGCCGAGATCTGTCCGTGCAGAGATCTGTCTATGCAATCTGTCAGTCCGAGATCGGCACATGCACAGTGACCCATTACCGACCGACTCCCAATTCCTGGCCAGTTCCCATTCCGCCCTATCCCATAACCCCACATATTTATCCCGTGAATCCCCGTGACACTAAGGGGCAGTTTAGCAGGGCCAATCAGCCTAGCTCACACATCTTTGGAGTGTGGGAGGACACACAAAGGAAACCCATGCAGACACAGGGATAAGGTACAAACTCCACACAGTGACCTGAGGTCAGAATTGAACTCAGGTCCATGGTGCTGTGAGGTAGCCGTGCTAACCATTATGCCACAGTACCACCCAACTTATAATTACGATTATTACTAAATTTACAGAAGAATATTTTACTATTATATGGCAGCCCTAAGTCAAAACAAGGTCTAATCGCTCTCTCCTATTTGCCTTTAATAACCTTCAGTATACTTTGTTTTTTTGTTTTCAGTTTGTTCTAATTATTTGAAAGGAATGGAACACCTTCAGCAACAGTAGAAATTATTCTTTCTAATTCCCCTTTAATATTTCTTGTGATCATCAACATTTTGTCATGGAAATAGTTTCCACTGCAATCCTAGCCCTTCTGAATATTATCTTAATTCTCTGGCCACTTGTGACTGCAGCGCCAACCAGTAGAAGATAACTGGGGAATTCTCGAAGAGGACAGATCTAACCCTATAGTAAATTAAATTTGAAACAAGCGAGAACATGTGGAGAGGAAATTTGAGGCTTGAGGGTAAAAAATTATTTCAAATATCTAATGTGTCCCCCATTTCTGACAGTGTTATTTTTACTGCAACATTTAAACAATTCATTGTTACTGTCGCTACTTTCTGGACATGACTGTGAAATGTACAAACATAAAATCAGACGCAGATCATGTTTATACATAAGTAGGTTTTTGTTACAGCGCCTTTCCATATATGGTACATTTGTATATAGCATCTTATTTCCTGAGTTCCACTCTTTGTCCAAACTTCTGGCTTGTCTCCAGTTTTGTAGCACAAACCATTCTGTGCATGCGAAGAGAATTCCTTTGCTGTTCTGTGCAGTCTGATTCAGGAATGATTCCAATGACAGACTTCACAACTTATTAACATTCAATCATCTCAATGTACTTTAATTTTGGTGTTTATGATAGATCATTTTCGATTGGGTATTGCCTCCAGCCTCTCGCTGTTCAGATTAATCCATTCCGATTCTGAAAATTTTGGAACCATGCTTGCTCTCTGCATTTAGCTTGTCCAATCACCTGTCAGAATATCAGCAAATAAATCACCTGGACTTTCCATTGGTGCTGGAATTCTCCTGATGTCTGGCAGAAAATAAACCAAACGCCCAAAGAAACAGCCAGGAGTGATTGATTCCATTTTCTAGGTTTTAATACACTGAAACCAATTCTGGAAATTGGAAGAAGTGTGATGTTTTCCCCCTTTAGGGGCAATCATAGAATCACACAGTGTAGAAGAGGCCCTTTGGCCCATTGAATCTGCACCCACACTTGAAACACCTGGCATCCCGCCTAAACCATCTGCTTGGCCCATAGCCCTGAAAGTTCTGATGTGCCAAGTGCTCATCCAGATACTTTTTAAAGAATGTGAGGCATCCCGCCTCTACCACCCTCCCAGGCAGCACATTCCAGACCCTCACCACCCTCTGAGTAAAAAAAACTTCTCCTCACATGCTCCCTAATCCTCCTGCCCCTCATCTGGAACCTACGGCTGCTCCTGGCTGACCCTTCAACTAAGGGGAAAAACTGCTCCCTATCCACTCTCCTCCATGTCTCTCATGACCTTGTATACCTCAGTCAGGTTGCCTTTCAGTCTTCTCTGCTCCAAAAAAACTCCCAAGTCTATCCAACTTTATTGAAGGATGGATTAGTAAATTTGCAGATGACACTAAAGTCGGTGGAGTAGTAGATAGTGAAGAGGGGTGTTATAGTTTGCAGAGAGACTTGGACAAGTTGCAGAGCTGGGCCGAGAGGTGGCAAATGGAGTTTAATGTGGAAAAGTGTGAGGTAATGCACTATGGCAGAAATAATAAATGTGTAGAGTATAGGGCAAATGGTAGGATTCTTAGTAGTCTAGATGAACAGAGGATCTTGGTGTGTATGTGCATAGATCCCTGAAAGTAGGCAGTCAAGTCGAGAAGGTTGTTAAGAAGGCATATGGAGTCTTGGCTTTTATTGGTAGGGGGATTGAATTTCGGAGCCGCAACGTCATGTTGCAACTGTACAAAACTCTAGTGCGGCCGCACTTGGAGTATTGTGTGCAGTTCTGGTCCCCACATTATAAGAAAGATGTGGAGGCATTGGAGAGGGTACAGAGGAGGTTTACCAGGATGTTGCCTGGTATGGAGGGCAGGTCTTATGAAGAGAGGCTGAGGGATTTGAGGTTGTTTTCGTTAGAAAGGAGGCGGCTAAGAGGGGACCTAATCGAAACATATAACATGATTAGAGGTTTAGATAGGGTGGACAGTGATAGCCTTTTTCCTAGGATGGAAAAAGCTAGCACGAGGGGACACAGCTTTAAATTAAGGGGTGATAGTTATAGGACGGATATCAGAGGTAGGTTCTTTACCCAAAGGGTGGTTCGGGAGTGGAATGCCCTGCCTGCAGCAGTTGTAGATGCGCCAAGTTTGGTGGCGTTTAAGAGGTAGTTGATAAGTATATGGAAGAGAAGGGAATGGTTTAGTTTGGAGGGGCATTGCTTTTTATATTGGTCGGCGCAACATTGAAGGCCGAAGGGCCTGTTCTGTGCTGTAATGTTCTATGTTCTAACTTCTCTTCATAATTTAAATACTTGGTGATTTGCCAATAAGGTCACATGACCCAAGTAACCAACTAACAGCAGGGTGGGGAATCACCCTAGCAGGTGTGATCCTGGAAACTGACTTTCAGCCTGAGGCAGCAAACCTCCGGTATAATTACAATGAACAAAACCTGAAGATGTTCTTTAGTTAACTGGCATATGGGAATTAATACACAACAGAAACGTCCTCCCAAATCTGTTAAAAGATGGGATCTGTTAAAATCTGTTGTGTGGGATTGCAGCTGTTCCCTCTGCTGGTCATTAACTTCAGGTTATGGGACCAGCGAACCAGCCGAATGATAATGTTATGAAGCACATGCTATGAGACATTACTCTTGGAGATTGCTTTATCTGCACCTCAACTGAAACTTGCAAATGCCTAATATCTGCCCTATACAACCTCTTTGCAGAGTGGGAGTCAATTTGATCTGTTCCTCCATCCGTCTATGGAAGTCACACTGAAATCTTCAGTGGAGATAGTCCTGAACACCAAATAGCCAGTTTGATACACAGTCTTGAGTTATGGAAGATGGAATGTGATGGTCACATGATGGATGAATCATGTGAGTGCCACAGTAGCACAGTGGTTGGTACTGCTGCTTCGCCAGGGAGATGGGTTCAATTTCCCAGCTTGGGTCACTATATGTGTGGAGTTTGCACATGCTTCTCGTGTCTGTGTAGGTTTCCTCCGGGTGCTCTAGTTTCCTCCCACAACCCAAAAATGTGCAGGTTAGATTGATTGGCCATGCTAAAAATTGTCCCTTAGTGTCCTGAGGTGCATAGGTTAGAGAGATTAGTGGGTGGATATGGAGTAGGGCCTGGGAGGGATTGTGGTCGGTGCAGACTCAATGGGCCAAATGGCCTCTTTCTGCACTGTAGAGTTCTATAATTCTATAAATCAGAGCAGCTTCCCAAGTATCTGACATTGATAAAATCAGCTGTATGTTGATAGAACATAGAACATAGAACATTACAGCACAGAACAGGCCCTTCGGCCTTCGATGTTGCGCCGACCAATATAAAAAGCAATGCCCCTCCAAACTAAACCATTCCCTTCTCTTCCATATACTTATCAACTAACCTCTTAAACGCCACCAAACTTGGAGCATCTACAACTGCTGCAGGCAGGGCATTCCACTCCCGAACCACCCTTTGGGTAAAGAACCTACCTCTGATATCCGTCCTATAACTATCACCCTTAATTTAAAGCTGTGTCCCCTCGTGCTAGCTTTCTCCATCCTAGGAAAAAGGCTATCACTGTCCACCCTATCTAAACCTCTAATCCTCTTATATGTTTCGATTAGGTCCCCTCTTAGCCTCCTCCTTTCTAACGAAAACAACCTCAAATCCCTCAGCCTCTCCTCATAAGACCTGCCCTCCATACCAGGCAACATCCTGGTAAACCTCCTCTGTACCCTCTCCAAAGCCTCCACATCTTTCTTATAATGCGGGGACCAGAACTGCACACAATACTCCAAGTGCGGCCGCACTAGAGTTTTGTACAGTTGAAACATGACGTTGCGGCTCCGAAATTCAATCCCCCTACCAATAAAAGCTAAGACTCCATATGCCTTCTTAACAACCTTCTCGACTTGACTGCCTACTTTCAGGGATCTATGCACAAATACACCAAGATCCCTCTGTTCATCAACACTATTAAGAATCCTACCATTAGCCTATACTCTACACATTTATTATTCCTGCCAAAGTGCATTACCTCACACTTTTCCACATTAAACTCCATTTGCCACCTCTCGGCCCAGCTCTGCAACTTGTCAAGTCTCTCTGCAAACTATAACACCCCTCTTCACTATCTACCACTCCACCGACTTTAGTGTCATCCGCAAATTTACTAATCCATCCTTCAATACCCTCATCCAGATCATTTATAAAAATTACAAAAAGCAGGGGCCCCAAAACAGACCCCTGAGGTACACCACTTGTCACCGAACTCCACGATGAATATCTCCCATCAACCACCACCCTCTGTCTTCTATCTGCTAGCCAATTCCTAACCCAATTAGCTAAATCAACCTCTATCCCATACATCTGCATTTTCTGCAGAAGTCTTCCATGGGCCACCTTATCAAACGCCTTACAAAAGTCCATATATACCACATCAACCGCCTTACCCCCATCCACCTCTTTAGTCACTTTTTCAAAAAACTCAATGAGGTTAGTAAGGCACGACCTACCCTTCACAAAACCATGCTGACTATCCCCAATCAATTCATTTCTCTCTGAATAACTATAAATCCTATCCCTAATAATTCTTTCCAATACTTTGCCCACAACAGAAGTAAGACTCACTGGACTATAATTCCCAGGAAAGTCTCTATTCCCCTTCTTGAACAATGGGACCACATTCGCTATCCTCCAGTCTTCCGGCACTATACCTGTAACCAACGACGACCTGAAGATCAGAGCCAGAGGCTCTGCAATCGCCTCTCTTGCCTCCAGAGAATCCTAGGGTAAATCCCGTCCGGCCCAGGGGACTTATCTAACTTCAAACCCTCAAGAATATCTAGCACATCCTCCCTATCTACTTCAATACTTTCCAGTTTGCAACCCTGTACCTCAGTGTTCTCCATAACTACATTTACATCACCCTGTGTGAATACCAAAGAGAAATATTTATTCAGTGCCTCTCCAATCTCTTCAGGCTCCACGCACAACTTCCCACTGCTGTCTATGACTGGCCCTAATCTTGCCCTAACCAATCTTCTATTTTTAACATATCTAAAGAAAGCTTTAGGATTCTCCCTAATCCTATCAGCCAAAGTCTTCTCATGTCCTCTCTTTGCTCTCCTCAATTCCCTCTTTAGCTCCCTCCTGGCTAATCTATAGCTATCCATTGCACTAACCGAGCCTTCAATCCTCATCCTGACATAAGCCTCCTTTTTCCTTTTAACCAGGAAATCAACTTTTTTCATACACCAAGGTTCTCTTACTCGACCATTTCCTCCTTGCCTGACAGGGACATACTTATCAAGGACCCGCAGCAGCTGCTCCTTGAATAAGCTCCACGTTCCAGATGTTCCCAGTCCCTGTAGCTTCCTAGTCCAATCTATGCACCCTAATTCTCTCCTGATGGCCTCATAATTACCCTTCCCCCAGCTATAACTACTGCCCCCCGCTTCATGCCTATCCCTGTCCATCACTAAGGTGAACGTAACCGAATTGTGGTCACTATCACCAAAATGTTCACTAACTTCAAGCCTAACACCTGGTCTGGCTCATTGCCCAGCACCAAATCCAATGTAGCCTCACCTCTAGTTGGCCTATCTACATACTGAGTCAAAAACCTTCCTGCACACTTTGTACAAAAACTGACCCCTCTAACGAGCTAGAGCTATAGCTATTCCAATCAATATTAGTAAAGTTAAAGTCCCCCATAACAATTACCCTATTACTTTCACTCCTGACCAGAATTGACTTTGCAATCCTTTCCTCAATCTCTCTAGAACTTTTAGGAGGTCTATAAAAGACTCCCAACAGGGTGACCTCTCCTTTCCTGTTTAGATTCCTGATGGAATCTAAATCCTTGCTATTCATAAAAACAAACATGGGGACTTTTCATGGTGTGTAGGTTCCCTCAATGTCTCTGCACCTGTGTAAGGTGTGGTGATACTGGGCCTTTAAGAAATGTATTTTAATCATGTTTCTACGCAGGATTTTTTTAATAGCTCCTTCCATTTTATTGGTGCTATTGGATCTATAGTCAGCATCCTCTATTGTAACTGCAACAGTATAATTGCTCCTAATTGCTAGAATATTAGTTATAATCTGAACTTATGGTGTCTTGTTGTTTTTAGTGATTGGGTTTTGCTAAGGGCTTGATTGGGCTGATTGGCAAAAAAAAAAATCAGGTCTCTTGGTGGTGCTGGGCTCACACAGAACTCAAAATCAGATGCTGCTTTGAGTTATTAGAGGGATTTGCCTCTCTTTTTCTGTCTGAAGTCTGTAGACTGAGATCTGTCAGACACCATAAGAACATAAGAACTAGGAGCAGGAGTGGACCATCTGACCCCTCGAACCTGCTCCACCATTCAATAAGATCATGGCTGATCTTTTGTGGACTCAGCTTCACTTACCCGTCCACTCACCATAACCCTTAATTCCTTTACAGTTCAAAAATCTATCTATCCTTGCCGTAAAAACATTCAACGAGTTTGCCTCAAATGCTTCACTGGACAGGGAATTCAATAGGTTCACAAGCCTTTTGGTGAAGAAGAGCTGGGAGACTCAAGCGGAGGCTGTTTCGCGGGCTTACCTCCGGGTGCCATCGCCTCCAAGGGTCTCTGGTAGCCAGATTTCAGGCAGCATCAGCTCTGTGCCAGAAATTGCCCCAGAGGTGCATTAATTACCAAATATCATCATTGGGTCTACAACTGTAGTCTCTGCGCCCACAAACAACTCCCTATCACCACCACCAGCAACCCCCCCCCCCCAAACACACACAGCCATGCCCAGAGTACTTCACTCCAGCAGGGTACACCTCTCACCCTGCTGGAGTGAGGGGGCAGCAGTCAAGGCACCCCCGCCAAAGATCAGGTGCCGGGGGTGTTGCCCTCAGGCATCGTCACCTTGGCAGTGCCAGCCTGGGTCTCTTGGCACTGTCTACGGAGCAAAGTGTCAATGCGCAGGGGGCACCTCTGCATTGCCCTGGGGGTGGTAGCTAATGGGGGGAAGGGCTGGGGGTGATTGGTGGGGGTGGCAGATCCCACTGCCACTCCACATAGGATTGCGAGTAAAGGGAGAGAGGTCAACGATTGGTGTTGGACATCGGGGATGGGGATGAGGGTCAGTCTGCTGGGGAGGCCATGGCTGTGGGGGGGATAGGAGGGGAGGGTGATGTTGAGGTTGGTGGTGGGGGTGTATTGAGAGATCAGAACGAATGGGAGAAGCTCGGGGCAGTCAACAGTTGGAGGTGGGAGGGATGCTGGCCTGGACACATCCAGTGGGTTAGTAATCAGGCCGTGAGATGGGAATGGGGGTTGCAGGGCTGGCAGTGATCGAGCTGGTCAGCAGTTTGGAGGCCAGCAGTGTGTTGTTACTGTACATGCGCGATCTCGGCACTGACACGTCAGCACACACACAGTGGCCTGTTCAGCACTATGCTGCTGGCCTCTCCAGCGGGAATGGGGTGGCATGGTGGTTAGTACCACTGTCTCACAGTATCAGGGATCTGGGTTCAATTCCTGGCTCGGTTCACTGTCTGTATGGAACCTGCAGGTTCATCCACGTCTGTGTGGGTTTCCTCAGTTTCCTCCCACAGTCCAAGGATGTGCAGGATAGGTGAATTGGCCATGCTATATTGCCCCATAGTGTCAGGGGGACTAGCTAGGGTAAAAGCATGGGGTTATGGGAATAGGGCCTGGGTGGGATTGTTATCGATGCAGACTCGATGGGCTGAATGTCCTCCTTTGCTCTGTAGGGTTCTATGGACAGGCTCCAGCCCCAGATTTTCAGTGATGCTGAGGTAACTGCAGTGTAGAGCATTGAAATTCATTTTTAAACTCCCACTGAAAAACCAAATTGATTTTTTTCCAGTTTTTATGCAAATTTGATACTTAGAAGTTTTTTGGGAGAATCGCTCCAAACGTTTTAGAGCTGATAACTCCTAATCTTAAATTACAGTCATGCTGTACACCGGATATGAATATAATCGATTTACTAAACAATACATCAGAAATGCTCATAGCTCAGAAAGTTCACCATCTGCTTCAGCTGTTACACTGGCCAAACCCCTTCCCTTCCCTGAGGTACAATCAATCATTAACAGAACAGCACCGTGATTAGCACTGCTGCCTCACAGTGCCAGGGACCTGAGTTCGATTCCCGGCTTAGGTCACAGTCTGCGTGAGGTTTACACATTCTTCCTGTGTCTGCATGGGTTTCCTCCGGGTATTCCGGTTTTCTCCCACAGTCTGAAAATGTGTGGGTTAGGTGGATTGGCCATGCTAAATGCATGGGGTTACAGAGTGAAGAGCAGAAGCTGGCTGGGATGCTTTTTCAGGGAGTCAGTGCAGACTCAATGGGCTAAACGGCCTCTTTCTGTAGGGATTCTGTGCATTCTTATCTTCTTTCTCTGAGCAGACTTCAGCAGAGATAGTGGTAAAGTTCCTGATGTAACCACCCAAGAGATTCTTAGGGAGGAACAACAATATGAATCTTCATAATGCTTACATTAAATGGTTCCCTCAAAATTTTATTTACCTCAGGGAACAGGCAACTTCCACTTGAATTGTGGAGTTAATTATTTGGGGTTAATCAAATATGGGGGTGAAGGAGAAGCTCGCTATGTTCTCTTCATCCTATTAAACGGTCAGATCGGAATGTTATGGAATTTGAAACACATAATTTAGTAGTAGTTGTTAGCATTTACCCTAGCTAGTCTCCCTGACACTATGGGGCAATTTAGCACAGCCAATTCACTTATCCTGCACATCCTTGGACTGGGGAGGAAACTGAGGAAACTCACACAGACATGGAGGTTCCATACAGACAGCGACCTGAGCCAGGAATTGAACCCAGGTCCCTGATACTGTGAGACAGTGGTACTAACCGCCGTGCCACCCATTCCCGCTAGAGGATTTTATGGCCTCCTTTGAGCGAGACTGGAAATTCCTGGCGAGGCAGGAATGCACATTTCCGTTATCTACCCCACGCCCGCTCCGATTCTGTGATGGGTGGGGCGGTAGAATTCCGGTGACGATGTCACTTGAAAAGACTCTCGGTCAGACTTTGTCTTGGTGGCAATTAGACCGTCTAAAATGTATCTCACAAATGTAAAACAAGGAGCAGAAGTAAGCCATTCAGCCTCTCAAGCCTGTTCTGCCATTTGATAAGTTCACAGCTGATCTGATTGTAACCTGCCTATTCCCCTTACCTATTAAGAATCTAAAGACCAGCCAAGATTCAATAGGGTAGACACAGTGAATGGTATCCTGGAGAAGGCGCATTAGTTCAGAGTGAGAGCAAGAAGGAGTTTCCATACAATGGTCACTGGAAAACCAGGACTTGTTCTGTCCAGTGAAATTCTGCAGACTGAGATCTTGATTTATTTTAAGTGAAGATATGAAAGGACACGAATCAAAAATAGGCAAAAGTAACTATCGTGTGAATGAGTCATAATCAAACAGGATGGTACAGGCTTGATGGGCTGAATGGCCTCCTCCTGTTCGTAGCGATTTCTCTAACAATTGGTGAACTTATTTTACTCCAATCCATTTTCAAAAATGTTAATGGGCAAAATGTTTGTTGATGTGCCCAAGATGAACTTATCCATTCTTAGCTGCTGTTGTGGTTGGATTCCACTTTACCAACTGCATTTTCGATATAAACACAGACTGATTATTCAACGGAATAATCTGTTACATTCCCAAACCCTGAAAGCCTCAATTACACAAAATGACAGACTACAATATGTTGATTAATCAGGACATATCTCATCCCCAGGAGCTATAGTGCCAGTGTTAGCAATTACTTCAACAATACTGACAAGCAAAATTCTTTCTTTCTGTAAAGACTGCATCTTAATAGCTTATTTTACAAGTCACCTCTGCTTTTGGAAAAATCACTAACAACCAAAGACCTATTTTTCAAGATTTAAATGCTTTGTAAAGCATCTATTTGCTAAATTTCTCAGTTCCAGTGGGAGTTTTCACTGTTAATGTATTTCACGTTTGTCTAAACATTAACTTGAAAAATGACGGTAAACCCAATCTAATATTTTAAATGTTTAAAATAACCAAACAGTTTAAAACAAGCAATTATGGCAAAGTTTTAGCCTGGATTTTGGGGGCCAATTTTGGAAAACAATTGCTGGCTGAGATAAAGTATTTTTAATTGTTGAGAGAAAAAGTGATTTCAGGATCTGAACTTAATTCAATCTTGAGCAATGTCAGTTCAGAATCTTCAGTTCTTCAAAATATTCTTTTTCACATTACCAATTGCTGGCAGCTTGTCTGTGTCATCACACAAGCCATCATTTTAACTTAGTCCATCAAGGGAGAACACACGCTGCAAATAGCCCCAAACCATAATGTTGCACTTTATTCTGAGCCTTTCCAAGGATATCCCAGGTTGCAACTAAAGTCAGGTGGAATCTCATTCTAATCTGCCTTTCTTGATATATTGAGAACCCAATTGCAATTTTGAAGTCTACCTGGGAGAACCCAGTACCAAAAACTGTTGGAACTTGCTCACAATATGGCCCAGGAAATAATTATTTTTAATGGTTCCAGGAGAAACTCCTATCTGACAAAGTTACTAGATTTCTTCAAAGAGGTATCAGGTAGATAAAGGAGAACCAGTCAATGTTCTCCTTTCTAAAGGCATCTGATAATGTGCCACACAAAAGATTACAATACAAGATGGTGATGGGGGTAATATTCCAGCCTGGATACAGGATTAGTTAACTACCAGGAAGCAGCGAGTAGCGGTAAGGGGGTCTTTCTCAGGATGGATAGCAATGACCAATGGAGTACCACAGGGATCAGCGCTGGGACCACAGCTCTTACAATATGTATTAATGATTTGGAAAAAGGAGCAGATTGCACTGTGGGCCAATCTGCAAATGACACAAAGGTGGGGAGAGAAGGCAGATTGTAAGGAGCAGATAAATAGCTCAGAGAACATAGATTCATGATAGGGAGGGTGGTTAGGGAGACTGTGGTGACAGAGAGAGTGGTTAGGGTGTAGCATGATGACAGAGAGGGTGGTTGGAGGTGAGTAGCAGGTGAGTGATGTGGGTGAGTGGGTCAAAGGTATTCAAGGTTGGACCAGGAAGGGTTGGCCAGTTGGGAGCAAGTTACATTGGGTTGTGGGTGTAGTCAGGAGGTGGGGGCCGCTCAAATCAGATGGGGGAGGTATTTGGATGGTAAGACATAGTGAGGCTGGGTCTTGAGGGGGGAGGTCAGGAATGGAGGAGCAGTTGGAGTTGGAGTCAGATCCGGTTGGAGGAATTTGGGGTGTCACAGATTATTTACGTTAGGTTGGGTTCCTGGAAAGCTGAGACATTGGGGGATAGTTGGGTTCAGAGGGGAGTGATTTGCAGTGTGGGCGAGTGTGCGGTCAGTGATATAATTATCTAGGAATTAGACCATTGGAAGGAGGAAATTTTCTTTAGATGAGTAATTATGATCTGGCATGAATTGCCTGATGAGAAGTTGATGGAATTATAGCTTTCAGAAAGGAAGTGAATAAATGCTGGTGGGGGTAATCTTAGCAAGGCCGTGGAGAAAGAGCAGAGAATGGGATGATTTGGATCAAGTCAGCACCGATAAAGGTTTAACAGACTCGTCCTGTGCCTTATCATTCTACAATTTCATTAAGTAAAGGTCAACAAAATTCTGTTTCTATTTGGTTCTATATCCTTGGATTGAAACAGTTTTCAGAGTCTTGCTCCTTTTTCAGGTGAGAAGTTTGTGTTACCAAATAAACCTGTCGGATTTTAACCTGGTATTGTGAGATTTTTTTACTGTATCTACCCCAATCCAACACCGGCATCTCCACCTCATTGAAACAGTTTGAACAGTAATCTCTGATTGAGAGCAGGGAGGTGTAGGCTGCACACAGGGTGATGTGTTTGAGAAACAATGTTCATTGTCCAGAGATTGTACAGAAGATGGGGGAATCTTTATTGATGCTTAGTTTTGTGGATTTCACGTTGGGAAGCAGCAGTGGATCTTATGACTAAGAATCATTTAGTTTGCTTCTTCTTCATCACAGGAATTTATAGCACCCAACCAGACCACTCAATCCATTCAGACATCCAGTCTAATTCCACATTACTGGTCCATAGCTATGTCACTTATGGTACATTGTGAATATATTCAAGCATTTGTTAAACACAGTGAGTTCCGGATTACCACCATCCACAGAGTGAAAGATTTTCCTTCCAATCATTTCTAAACCCAAAGCAAAGATGAATTAGCTAAAGGGGAGCGAATGTGTCGGGTCAGTAAGATTCAGAGAAACAGCAGGCAGGGTGGGATTGTAAATCAGAAAGGATCTGGTGGATTGAAGTGCATTTGTTTCAATGTGAAAATTATAACAGGTAAGGCAGATGAACTTAGAGCTTGGATTAGTACTTGGAACTATGATGTTTTTGCCATTACAGAGACTTGGTTAAGGACACGAAAGGCAGTTTAACATTTCAGGATACAGATGTTTCAGGTGGGATAGTGGGGAATGTAAAAGTGGTCGGGGAGTTGACTATCGGTTAAGGAGAATATCACAGCTGTACTCCAGGAGGACACCTCGGAGGGTTCATACAGTGAGGCAATATAGGTAGAGCTCAGGAATAGGAAAGGTGTAGTCACAGTGTTGGGGGTTTACTATAGACCACCCAACAGCCAACAGGAGGTTGAGGAACAGATATGCAGGCAGATTTTGGCAAGGTGTAAAAGGAACAGGGTTGTTGTGGTGGGAGATTTTAATTTCCCCAATAATGACAGGGACTCACTTAGTGCTAGGGACATGGATGGGGCAGAGTTTGTAAGGAGCATCCAGGATGGCTTCCTGAAACAGCCTATAGGTAGTCCAACTAGGGAAGGGGCCGTACTGAACCTGGAACTGGGGAATGAGCCCGGCCAGGTGATCTATGTTTCAGTAAGGGAGCAGTTCAGGAACAGTGACCACAATTCAGTAAGTTTTAAGGTACTGATGGATAAAGAGAAGTGTTGTCCTCAAGTGAAGGTGCTAAATTGGAGGAAGGCTAATTACAACAATATTAGACAGGAACTGAAGAATGTAGATTGGGGACAGATGTTTGAGGACAAATCAACATCTGGCATGTGGGAGGTTTTCAAGTGTAAATTGATAGGGATTTAGGACCGGCACATTCCTGTAAGGATGAAGGATAAATATGGCAAGTTTTGGGAACCTTGGATAACGAGACATATTGTGAACCTAGTCAAAAAGAGAAAGGAAGCATTTGTCAAAGCTTGGAGGCTGGGAACACATGAAGCAAGTATGGAATACAAGGAAAGTAGAAAGAAACTTAAGCAAGGAGTAAGAAAAGCTAAAAGAGATCGTGAAAAAGAATTGGGCAGCAAGGTCAAGGAAAATTCCAAGGCTTTTTATATGTATATAAACAGCAAGAGGGTAGCCAGGGAGAGGGTTGGCCCACTCAAGGGCAAGGGAGGGAATCTGTGTGTGGATCCAGAGAAAATGGGTGAGATATTAAATGAATACTTTGTATCAGTATTCACCAAAGAGAAGAACTTGATGGATGATGAGTCTGGGAAAGGGTGTGTAGATAGTTTGAGTAATGTTGCGATCAAAAAGGAGGTTTGGGGTTCTTGAGAAATATTAAGGTAGACAAGTCTCCAGGACCTGATGGGATATACCCCAGAATACTGAGGGAGGAAATTGCTGGGGCCTTGAGAGAAATCTTTGTATCCTCACTGGCTACAAGGGTGGTCATGATGTAGAGATGCTGGCTTTTGATTGGGGTGAACTCAGTAAGAAGTCTCATAATACCAGGTTAAGATCCAACAGATTTATTTGGTAGCAAAAGCCACTAGTTTTCCAATCGCTGCCCCTTCACCAGGTGAGTGGGAGTTCTAATCAAACAGGGTATATAAAGACATAAACTTAATTTACAAAATAATGGTTGGAATGTGAGTTTTTACAGTTAATCAAGTCTTAAAGATACAGACAATGTGAGTGGAGAGAGGGTTAAGCCCAGGTTAAAGAGATGTGTATTGTCTCCAGACAGGACAGTTAATGAGATGTTGCAAACCCAGGCAAGTCATGGGAGTTACAGATAGTGTGACATGAACCCAAGATCCCAGTTGAGGCTGTCCTCATGTGTGCTTGGCTATTTAAGATTTGATTAGCTATAAAGACTCACATTCCAATCATTATTTTGTAAATTGAGTTTGTGTCTTTATACACCCTGTTTGTGATTAGAACTCTCACTCACCTGACAAAGGGGCAGCCAGCGCTCCGAAAGCTAGTGGTTTTTTGCTACCAAATAAACCTGTTGGATTTTAACCTGGTGTTGTGAGACTTCTTACAGGGGAGGTCCCTTGAGAATTGAAGAATAACCAATGTTTTTCCTTTGGTTAAGAAGATAACAAGAATAATCCAAGTAATTACATGCCAGTGAGCCTTACATCAGTGATAGGGAAATTATTGGAGAGGATTCTTCGAGACAGGATTTATTCCCACTTGGAAATGAGTTAACATATTAGCAAGAGGCAACATGGTTTTGTGAAGGGGAGGTTGCATCTCGCGAACTTTATTGAGTTTTACAAGGAAGTGACAAAGATGATTGACGAGGGTAGATCAGTGGGTGTTGTCTATATGGACTTCAGTAAGGCCTTTGACAAAACCCCCCATGGCAGACTGGTGCAGAAGGTGAAGTCGATCGGGATCAGAGGTGAGCTGGCAAGGTGGATACAGAACTGGCTCAGTCAAAGAAGACAGAGAGTATCAGTGGAAGGGTGTGTTTCTAAATGGAGGGCTGTGACAAATGATGTTCCTCAGGGATCAGTGCTGGGATCTTTGCTATTTGTAATATATATAAATGATTTTGAGCAAAATGAAACTGGATTAATTAGTAAGTTTGCAGATTACACAAAGGTTGGTGGATTTGCGGATAGCGATGGGGTCAATCAGAGGATACAGCAGGATATAAATCGGTTGGAGACTTGGGCAGAGAGATGGCAGATGGAGTTTAATCCAGACACGTGTGAGGTAATGCATTTTGGAAGGTCTAATAAAAATAGGAAATATACAGTAAGTGGCAGAACTCTTAGGAGTATTGCTAGGCAGAGGGATCTGGGTGTACAGGTACACAGGTCACTAGAAGTGGTAATGCAGGTGGAGAAGGTAGTCAAGAAGGTATATGACATGCTTGCCTTCATCGGCCAGGATACTGAGTTTAAAAATTGGCAAGTCATGTTGCAGCTTTATAGAACATTAGTTAGGCCACACTTGGAATATAGTGTTCAATTCTGGTCACCACACTACCAAAAGGATGTGGAGGCTTTGAAGAGAGTACAGAAAAGATTTACCAGGATGTTGCCTGGTATAGAGGGTATTAGCTATGAGGACAGATTGGAGAAACTTGATTTGTTCTCACTGGAGTGACGAAGGCTGAGGGGAGACCTGGTAGAAGTCTACAAGGTTATGAGAAGCATGAACAGAGTGGATAGTCAGAAGCTTTTTCCCAGGGTGGAAGAGTCAATTACTAGGGGGTACAGGTTTAAGGTGCGAGAGGTAAGGTTTAAAAGAGATGTACGAGGCAGATTTTTTACACAGAGAGTGGTGGGTGCCTGGAATTTGTTGCCAGGGGAGGGAGTGGAAGCAGATACCATAGTGACTTTTAAGAGGTGTCTTGACAAATACATGAAAAGGAAGGGAATAGAGGGATATGGTCCCAGGGAGGGTAGGGGTTTTAGTTAAGTCGGGCAGCATGATCGATGCAGGCCTGGAAAGCTGAAGGGCCTATTCCTGTGCTGTAATTTTCTTTGTTTTTAAACCTTATTTCTCTTCACTAAGTACTCAACATAAACTCACCTCCAACAAAAGAAGAGGATCTTCTTATTCACGCTGTCTTCAGCCCTCTTCTCCCCAGAAGAAAACAATCCCAATCTATTCAAACTTTCATCAAAACTAAAATTCTCCAGTCCAGGCAACATTCAAGTAAATTTGCTCTGTCTTCTCTCAAATATAATCACATCTCTCCGTGGTTATATTGATGCTGTTGGTCACCAAAACTACATGCAGAACTCCAACAGCATCAGTATAACCAACCAACCCTTACTGAATTTCACAATTAATGAAGACAATTATCTTCCTTATATCTTCTCCAGCATTGTATCTATTTATTCAGTCACCTTCAGAGATGTGTGGGTAAGTTGCGTCTGTCTTTCTACACATTTCAATATGGATTCTCTTGTTCAGTTAGCCTTTCCAAATCTCATATTGATTGATCACGCCTTACTGATTGATTGGTTTCCTCCCATAGTCCAAAGATGTGCAGATTCAGTGGATTGGCAAAGCTAGCACATCCCTTAATGTCCCAAGACATATAGGTTAGGGGAATCAGTGGCGTATGTAGAGTTATAGGAATAGGGTCTCAGTAAGATGCACTATTGGGGAGAATTGGTGTGGACTTGAATGGCCTGCTTCAGCACTGTAGGGATTCTATGAAATTAGTTGTTGATTGTGTTCTCGATTTCAAGTTTCTTTTGTTTGTAGTGACCAATGTTACAGAAGTTGAAGGGAATCAGAGTCAGACCAGTTTAATATGCTTAATGACCATGTCATTGGCACAGTAAAGCTGGGATTGTTAACCTGAATTCTACGGACTTGCAAGATGACCTTTAGCAGGTCGAAAGGATGATCTTCCACAACAGCCAATCAAACCGGAAATAAATGTTTCCTTTGCCTACATGGAGCTACAAGGGTGATTCTGCCACAATGGGATTTGAAGCCAGGTCTCCAGAACATTAGTTAAGTTTCTGAATTAATAGTCTGGTGATAATAGAACATAGAACATAGAACATAGAACAATACAGCACAGAACAGGCCCTTCGGCCTTCGATGTTGTGCCGACCAAAATAAAAAGCAATGCCCCTCCTAACTAAACCATTCCCTTCTCATCCATATACTTATCAACTAAACTCTTAAACGCCACCAAACTTGGCGCATCTACAACAGCTGCAGGCAGGGCATTCCACTCCCTAATCACTCTTTGAGTAAAGAAACTACCTCTGATATCCGTCCTATAACTCATACCCCTTAATTTAAAGCTGTGTCCCCTAGTGCTAGCTTTCTCCATCCTAGGAAAAAGGCTATCACTGTCCACCCTATCTAAACCTCTAATCATCTTATATGCTTCAATAAGATCCCCTCTTAGCCGCCTCCTTTCTAACGAAAAACAACCTCAAATCCTTCAACCTCTCTTCATAGGACCTGCCCTCCATACCAGGCAACATCCTGGTAAACCCCCTCTGTACCCTCTCCAATGCCTCCACATCTTTCTTATAATGTGGCGACCAGAACTGCACACAATACTCCAAGTGCGGCCGCACTAGAGTTTTGTACAGCGGCAACATGATGCTGCGGCTCCTAAATTCAATCCCCCTACCAATAAAAGCTAAGACTACATAAGCCTTCTTAACAACTTTATCCACTTGACTGCCTACTTTCAGGGATCTATTGACACATACACCAAGATCCTTCTGTTCCTCAACACTATTAAGAGCCCTACCATTAGCCCTATACTCTACACATTTATTGTTCCTGCCAAAGTGCATTACCTCACACTTTTCCACATTAAACTCCATTTGCCACCTCTCGGCCCAGATCTGCAACTTGTCCAAGTCACTCTGTAAACTAAAACACCCCTCTTCACTATCTACCACACCACCAACTTTAGGATCATCTGCAAATTTACTGATTCATCCCTCAATACCCTCATCCAGATCATTTATAAAAATTACAAACAGCAGGGGCCCCAAAACAGACCCCTGAGGCACACCACTCGTCCACGAACTCCACGATGAATATCTCCCATCAACCACCACCCTCTGTCTTCTATCTGCCAGCCAATTCCTAATCCAATTAGATAAATCACCCTCTATTCCACACATCTGCATTTTCTGTAGAAGTCTTCCATGGGCCACCTTATCAAACGCCTTACTAAAGTCCATATATACTACATCAACCGCCTTACCCCCATCCACCTCTCTGGTCACCTTCTCAAAAAACTCAATGAGGTTAGTAAGGCATGACCTACCCTTCACGAAACCATGCTGACTATCCCCAATCAATTCATTTCTCTCTAAAGAACTATAAATCCTATCCCTAATAATTCTCTCCAATACCTTGCCCACAACAGAAGTAAGACTCACTGGCCTATAATTCCCAGGAAGGTCTCTCTTCCCCTTCTTAAACAATGGGACCACATTCGCCATCCTCCAGTCCTCCGGAACCACACCCGTAACCAACGAGGACCTGAAGATCAGAGCCAGAGGCTCTGCAATCTCCTCTTTTGCCTCCCAGAGAATCCTAGGGTAAATCCCGTCCGGCCCAGGGGACTTATCCAACTTCAAACCCTCGAGAATTTCTAACACATCCTCCCTATCTACTACAATACTCCCCAATTTGCAACCCCGTACCTCAGTGCTCTCCACAGCTACATTTCCAGCACTCTGCGTGAATACCGAAGAGAAATATTTATTCAGTGCCTCACCAATCTCTTCAGGCTCCACGCACAACTTCCCACTGCTGTCTATGACTGGCCCTAATCTTGCCCTAACAATCTTCTATTCTTAACATATCAAAAGAAAGCTTTAGGATTCTCCTTAATCCTATCAGCCAACATCTTCTCGTGTCCCCTCTTAGCTCTCCTCAATTCACTTTGTACCTCCTTCCTAGCTAATCTATAGCTATCCATTGCACTACCTGAGCCTTCAAGCCTCATCCTGACATAAGCCTCCTTTTTCTTCTTAACCAGCAAATCAACTCTTTTTGTACACCAAGGCTCTCTTACTCGTCCATTTCCTCCCTGCCTGACAGGGACATACTTATCAAGGACTCGCAGCAGCTGCTCCTTGAATAAGCACCACATTCCAGATGTTCCCAGTCCCTGTAGTTCCCTAGTCCAATCTATGCACCCTAATTCTCTCCTGATGATACCATAAGGCCAGCATCTCTCCTAAAATATAAAGCACCAGTCAGTTTCCTGACATTCTAACATATTGACATCTGAAGTTGGTAACATTTCTGACCAAGTGCCTTGGACCCACTTGCCCTTCAGATAAGCTACAATTATGATTCATGAGTCAATTGAACATTTCAAAATCAAACTTGAAGGAGTCTGGTTTTGCAAAGTTATTAATGGATAGAGGGCCGTAGCAGGTAAATGGGCTGGGACTGCTGAGGTGCGTCCAGTGGTAATGAACCATTTATTTGGATAGGAGGGGTCGTGCTGTTTCCCTGCCTCTGTCCCAATTAAATTCAGGGTGAGAAGGCTCAGGAATGGCCTCCTTACTCCCTGCTAATTGAAGCCTTTAAATAGGTAATTAAATTTAATACCTCATTTACAGTGCTCTGAACATGTGAATGAAATGTACTATTTCTTATACACCCTTTACATAGATTATGAAAGGAGGGACTTCTCTCTGATTGGCTGAGAGTTCCTTCTCTGAGAGCAGATCGATCTCCCCTTCATAACACTGAGTTTAAATAGAAAGAAATACGTATTAGGTTAATCAGCAAATAAAAAAACACTATTTTTATCTTTTATATCATTAAAATAGTCCAAAACTATGTACTACAAAATTTTATTTATTTTCACTGTTACAGTAAAAGTTAAATATTTTTTCATAATTCCTAATACAGGGAATGATGTATCTTGAAAATAAAAATTAGTCTTAAAGCACTTTTTGTCTGAATATCATCCCTAATTCTTTTGTATTATGTTTGTTCATCACAGTTCATGGTAACAAGAACTACATTTTCGATAAACAATGCAAAATAGATGGTTAAACAGGTTACAATTCTATTCTGTTTTATGCCTCAGAGCTGTGCTGAGATGATACACTCATATATTGGAATAGGAGTTTTATTCAATACTTTAAAAGATCTTGTGCTTAAAGTTGAAGTTTATTTATTCATCACAAGTAAGACTTACATTAACACTGCTGTGAAGTTACTGTGAAATTCCCCCTCGTCACCACATTCTAGCCTGTTCAATGCACCTACATAAGAACATAAGAAATAGGAGCAGGAGTTGGCCATTCAGCCCCTCGAGCCTGGCTGATCTGCAGTGGTTCAGTTCCACTTTCCCGCTTTCTCCCCATAACCCTTAATTCCCTTGTCAATTAAAAACCTATCCACTCTCGACTTGAACATATTCAACGAGGAAGCCTCCACCATCTCATCAGGTAGAGAATTCCAAAGATTCACCACCCTTTGCGTGAAGAAACCCCTCCACAACTCCGATCTGAACCAGCCTCCCCCCCCCCAATCTTGAGGCTGTGCCCTCTAGTCCTGCTATCTTTGTTAAGCGGGAAGAGTCTCTCAACCTCTACCTATCCATCCCCTTCATTATCTTATACATTTCTATAAGATCCCCTTTCAACCTTCTAAACTCCAAAGAGTACAAACCTAGCCTATTCAGTCTTTCCTCATAATCCAACACCCTCATTTCCGGTATCAGCCTAGTGAACCTTCTCTGCACCTCCTCCAAGGCCAATATATCCTTTCTCGAATGCGGCGACCAAAACTGCACACAGTACTCCAGCTGCAGCCTCACCAGTACCCTATACAGCTGCAACAGAACCTCCCTACTTTTATATTCTATCCCCCTCGCTATAAAGGCCAACATTGTGTTGTGGTGTTGTGGATGGTCTGGAGGGATGTCAGAAGTTGCAGCATGACATCGACAGGATGCAACACTGGGCGGAGAAGTGGCAGATGGACTTCAATGCGGATAAATGTGTTGTGGTCCATTTTGGCAGATCCAACGGGATGAATGAGTACACTATCAAAGGTGGGAATCTTAGCTGTGTGGAACAGCAGAGGGATCTTGGAGTCTGGGTCCATAAGACTCTCAAATCGGCCTCCCAGGTGGAGGATGTGGTTAAGAAAGCTTACGGTGTACTGGCCTTCATTCATCGAGGGATTGAGTTCAGGAGTCAGGAGGTAATGCTGCAGCTTTATAGGACCCTTGTCAGACCACACTTGGAGTACTGTGCGCAGTTCTGGTCGCCTCACTATAGGAAGGACGTGGAAGCTATTGAAAGGGTGCAGAGGAGATTTACAAGGATGTTGCCTGGATTGGGAGGCATGCCTTATGAAGACAGGTTGAGGGAGCTGGGACTGTTCTCCCTGGAGAGACGAAGGTTGAGAGGCGACCTGATAGAGGTTTACAAGATGTTGAGAGGAATAGATAGGGTGGACTCTCAGAGACTATTTCCCAGGGCTGAAATGGTCGCGACGAGAGGGCACAGATTTAAGGTGCAGGGAAGCAAGTACAGAGGGGATGCTAGGGGAAAGTTTTTCACTCAGAGGGTGGTGAGTGAATGGAATCGGCTGCCGTCGGTGGTGGTCGAGGCGAACTCGCTGGGTCTTTTAAAAGACTTCTGGATGAGTATATGGGATCCAATGGGATTGGGGGTTATAGATAGGTCTATGGCTGGGTAGGTTTTGATGTGTTCGGTGCAACTTGTGGGCCGAAGGGCCTGTTTGTGCTGTAGTGTTCTATGTTCTATGTTCTTTTGCATTTGTCTTCTTAATCACCTGCTGCACCTGCAGACTGTGTTTCTGCGATTTGTGCACAAGGACGCCCAGGTCCCTCTGCACCGTCGCATGCTGCAGCTTTTCTCCATTTAAACAGTAGTCCTTCCTACCATTATTCTTACCAAAGTGGATAACCTAACCGCCTAACCAGCACATCTTTCAAACTGTGAGAGGAAACCAGAGTACCCGGAGGAAACCCTCGCAGACACAGGGAGAATGTGCAGTCTCTACTCACACACAGTGACGCAAGCCAGCAATCGAACTTGGGTCCCTGGCGCTGTGAGACAGCAGTGCCACTGCGCCACTCCCACTTCTAACTATTTGCCTCCAGTTTAGCTTTCTCATTCTCAGTTCCCACACAAGATTAAATTAACACACTTTGAGCAGAATTTTCGGTCTTTCCCACTGCTGGGATTTTCTGGCCTTTCTGAAGGTGATTCCCGGTGGCAGGGTGGGTGAACTATCCAAAACACCCGGTGAGACATGGACCTACCTTTGTCCAATAATGAGCTGTCTTCCCTACCAGAAATTACATTGGCAGGTGGGGGGTGGTGGGGGCAAGTGGTCAGAAAATCCCAGCCTAGTCAAACATAATCAAGCACTGAAAAATCAAACTCCACATATTCAAGTAGAATCTCAGCAGGACTAACAAAAAAAGGAACAACATTGTCCCAGAATGATGGACAAAGTGGGAGAAATCCTGGTTTTAAGTTTCAGGTATAATACTGTTCTGGTGGTTGATGTCTCGAGTGTGTAATCATTGTCTGTATGGAGTTTGTTCTTGGGCAAAATATGTCAACTGAGATCCATATTCATGATCTCTGTTTGCATTGTGGCTGGAAAGCCTAGAAATTTGAATTGGAATAACTGCTCCCTAATATGGGAAGTGAAGTCAGCTCCTGTCATTATGTGCATGTCATTTATTTTAATAAGTACACGCACTAGCTCTTATCATCTATTGTTTGAAGACATGAGCTTTTCAAAGAATAAATTTTGATTTTAACTGCTACAAAGCAGCAAGAAAAAAAATGTGACCAATAAGTAATCTGAAGGAGAAGTTGCACTGAATAATTCGACTAACAATAAACCAATTGTAAAATAGATTCCACTCAGGCCTGAAATCCCTTTAACTGTAAGAGGTGAATGTGGCGATTGCCACAGAGAATCGGTTGTTTGGGTGAGGATCCTTACGTGGGTGAGGATTTTGGAAAAGTTCCGGAATGTCTGCCCTGATCACCTTGTCACAGGAATGGGGTGGGGTGGGCTGGTTTTAATTTGATTTGATTTATTATTATCACGTGTTTCTTGTGCACTAAACAGACAAAACATACTGTACAGGCTGCAAGCAGCCATTTTGCAAAGGAAAAATTATGTCAGTGATTTCTTATCCCACGGTAGCACAGTGGTTAGCAGTGAACATAGAACATTACAGCACAGAACAGGCCCTTCGGCCTTCGATGTTGCGCCAACCAATATAAAAAGCAATGCCCCTCCAAACTAAACCATTCCCTTCTCTTCCATATACTTATCGACTAACCTCTTAAACGCCACCAAACTTGGCGCATCTACAACTGCTGCAGGCAGGGCATTCCACTCCCGAACCACCCTTTGGGTAAAGAACCTACCTCTGATATCCGTCCTATAACTATCACCCCTTAATTTAAAGCTGTGTCCCCTCGTGCTAGCTTTTTCCATCCTAGGAAAAAGGCTATCACTGTCCACCCTATCTAAACCTCTAATCATCTTATATGTTTCGATTAGGTCCCCTCTTAGCCGCCTCCTTTCTAACGAAAACAACCTCAAATCCCTCAGCCTCTCTTCATAAGACCTGCCCTCCATACCAGGCAACATCCTGGTAAACTTCTAGTTAACCAAGAAGTGGTAAACTTCTTCCTCAGAGCACCAGGGACCCGGGTTCAATTCCGGCCTCGGGTTATTGTCTGCATGGAGTTTGCACATTTTCCTGTGTGGGTTCCCTCTGGGAGCTCTGGCTTCTTCCTGTAGTCCAAAGATGTGCTGGTTAGGTTGATTGGCCGTGCTAAATTGACCCTAATGTCAGGGGATTAGCAGGGTAAGTATCTGGGGTTTGGGATTAGGGTCTGGATGGGATTGTGGTCGGTGCAGACTCGATGGGCTGAATGGCCTCCTTCTGCTCTGTAGAGATTCTATGATTGCACATATATTGGACGAGCTTTGACACCAATATTTCCAGCATCTGTATAGGATGGCTAAATTGCTAAACTGGCTACTTTGCTCAGATACGTAAAACTCATTTCCTGTTGGTAAATTGCATTGATAATTTGTCATTGTTCTAGTGGAAGTATCAAAATTTAATCTGCTCACTATATAACATGGAGGCTGAGATTTTTGTATATTGCCTATGTTTCCTTGCTCAGTTCATCAGCATGTCAAGATATAAAACAGAATGCTGGAGGTTCAATACCAACAAGTTCTAACCTCAGTTTGGCTGTTCCAATATGGTGATAAATGCATCAGGTGTCTTTCTCTAAAAACCGAGGGAAAATTTGAAGGAGCATTTCCATAAAGTCACTTTATAGTCTTCCTATTGAGTGGTCAAGAACACTAAGTACTTGCCTTATCTTCAATGCAGGATACCATGGATGGGAGAAAATTAAAAGTAAAAGATTACTATAATAATATGCCTTTTCAATGCACTCAGCAGCTACTATCCTTCCATTAGATTCCCTTTACTTACAAACTCAGTTCCACTCTTAACAATGCTCCAGGTACACAGTTAGAATGCAGAGTTTCAGTAACCCTGACACACCTTCATTATATACACAGGTGAGAATCCCTGATTGGACAGATAACCATTACCACAATCAGGGAGCTCATACTCCAAAAGGCCGACCTCACGGGAATCATTGAGGTTATGACACTCAATGATTCTCCCATCACCTCCCACAACTTTTCTGGCAGGTCGGAGCTGGGAGGTGTGTGCGTGCCGGAAACACATATACATCCCTGAGCGAACAGTCGCGGGGGTCAAACTATACTGGAAACTGAAAGACAGGCAGGTAAATCTTTATAAAATGTAATTTAAGTATGTTTATCAGTTCATTATCAGGAAGTTTCGGGTCCCGATGGAACTGCCACCCCTCCAGGAGTATTTCATTCCCCTGGAGTTCAGACCAGCTCCCTATGTTCAGGGAATTTGCAGAAAACCCTATCAGAATGAAAGGGGGGTGGGGCACATTTGGTGATCCCCCTCCCTCCCCAGAGGGTCGGGTAGAGGGACTTTGCCCCCGGCCGTAGGCACCCTGGAGTGCCAGTGAGTGCCCTTTGGCACAGCCCAAGAGGCAAAATGCCAATGCCCAGAGGGCCCCTTGGACAGCCCATTCGGCATTGGGCAATGCCAAGGGGGGGAGGCCTATTATAATAACTCTGAGGACAGGATCAGTCTGGGATGGAGGGAGGGCAGCGAGTGAGGATAGGGTGGGCTGGTGGACCGCCAGGGGAGGGGCTTGCCTCCAGTGTTGGGGGTGGTCTGTCCCTGGGCGGCAGGATGGGGGGATTCTGTCAGGGTGAGGGGATTCTGTGCATGGCGGGAGGGGGGTTGGTGTCAGGACTGGCCCGGAAATTATCAAGGGGGCTGTGATCGAGCCATGGGTGACCCGGGCTGTCCAGCGATCGGGGAGTCTGACAGATCGGGGCCACTGCACATGCACAGCGTTGCAGAACTGTCAAACTCGGGTTTTTAATGAGACTTACAATTGGGATCTCTGCAGTGCAGAGATTCAGATCAGAAGCTGAACTGATAAAACAGTCAAGATCTAGAACAGTTTTCCTGGCAATTCAGCAATTTTGGGAGAATCATGGCCAATATTTCCAATAAGTTGGTGCAGCCAAACACAGTCAGGAAGGAATATTATTTGTTTTAACATTTTAGTCAGATTGAAAACTGAATTTTATGACACAAAATTGGCAAACTGCAATTGGGGCAAGTTCACAAACCAGGTTCAAAACAATAAAAGCTAAACTGGAAATAATTCATAATCCTGGATTTTTCAGGACATCAGATAATGTCTAACAGATGTAAGCAAATGGCACTAACCCTACTAACTGCAAAATAGTACAGCAACTGCTGTTGATTAGGCTGACACAGTAAGAAGTCTCACAACACCAGGTTAAAGCCAAACAGGTTTATTTGGTAGCAAAAGCCACGAGCTTTTGGAGCACTGCTTTGAAAGCTAGTGGCTTTTGCTATCAAATAAACCTGTTGAACTTATAACTTGGTGTTGTGAGACTTCTCATTGTGTTTACCCCGGTCTAATGTCGGCATCTCCACATCATGATAAAGCTAACAAACAGTTAGAACAAAGAGCACAAATAGCAAGCAGTATTAATCTTTTGGTTAACAAAAACAAAATTGTCTGAAGTACTGAATGTATCTAAATGACAATACACAAATCATACAAAATCATTCTGTAAGTGGGAGGTTGACATTCCACTCAATGCTTTCTTTTAGAAATGTCACTGCAAAAGTAAATAAAATGCATGCATGGTTTATTCACCATCTTAAATGTTAATTTTCTTAATATATTAAGAAATATATTATCTATTGATAATGAAAGTGCAGAGGCGAGCATGAAAAAAATTGGAGAATCTGGTGAAAATATCATATGAAGAGGTTTATAAAATGTTGAGAGGAATAGATAGGGTGGTCTCTCAGAGACTATTTCCCCGAGCTGAAATGGTCACTATGAGAGGACACAGATTTAAGGTGCAGGGAAGCAAATACAAAGGAGATGTCAGGGGTAGGTTTTTTACTCAGAGGGTGGTGAGTGAATGGAACCGACTGCCGTCGGAAGTTGTTGAGGCAAACTCACTGGGGTCTTTTAAGAGACTTCTGGATGAGTATATGGAAAAGAATAGGATAGGTGGTTATAGATAGATCTGTGGATTGGTAGATGTGATCGGCGCAACTCGTGGGCCAAAGGGCCTGTTTGTGATGTATTGTTCTATGTTCTATGTTCTATGAAGCATATTTGCCGCCTTGTGTTAATACCTGAGTGTACACTTGCTCTCACCATTATGGAATTGAACATCAACCAGAACAATTCCAAAGTCAATTCCTGGTGCATACTCAATTAGTGAATTAAAATTAAAGAAATATTGAGGTCTATGTTAATACAAGTGGAGTTCCTCCAGCCTGATCCACACACATCACCCTCAGTGCAGAACAAAAGACAATCTGCCTTTTTGTATTTTTCCCTTGTGTGAATCTTGATCAAACTTTACTCTTTAGTTCACTAACAGAGCGAATATATATATTAGCTGCAATCTATATGACCAGTGATCCTATCATTATGGTATTTATAGTAATCATTCCATTTACAGCACACCTAATCAATAAGTAGAATCATTTTACTTGGGATTTTATGTGTAAAAATGATTTGATTATCATTAACAAACAACGGAATGTTCAACATTTAATTACTTTGGTGCAAAAATGAATTGCTGAATAAATTTTGTTTATATCACATGATGTAAAGCACCAATGATTTGGACATGTTTAAATTTGGAAGGAACAAAATTATTATCACAATTTCTATAAACAGCCAACCTAAAGTCAACAGCAGGAAGGACTAATTAAAATATTTTGACTGTACATATAAAAGTTCAAGAAGAAATAGTTCTCAAATGCATTCACCATCCCAAAGTAACAAATTACTTCCATTATATTTACAGTTCACTGCCTAAACAAATTAAAAGATTCAGGTGTAAGTCAGAGCAGCTCCTGTCTGGTGTCTAAATGAGATTGTCTTTTGCACAGTTGAGGTTAACAGCTACTCAAGTGCCATGACAACATTGTTGAACAAAGTTATACATGCTTAGATTTCGTTTTCACTTGCTTCATGTTCCTCCCACAGCTCTATGAATTCTGCTAGAATTCCATCTCACTATTTAGAAGATGTTATCACCTATAAATTTCCAAATTAATGCAACAGCAATAATCCTTGCCATGTAAAAGTCTTCTGGATATGTAAACTATTGTTGGTTTGCAGTGCGTTACATCGTGGGGTAAGAACTGTGATCACAGATTCTATCACACACCAATGAGATAAAGGCCTAAATTTTACGAATATTCATGCTGGCAGGTCCTGCATCCCGCTGTATCCACCTCCCTCCCCATTCACTCACCCCCACCCCCCCACCCACCCACCCGACTGTGAGTTTCCCCATGGGGTGCAGTCAATGGAAAATCTCACTGACATTGGCAGGATCAAATATCCTATGCCAGAGAGTGGCCTCCAATCACAAGGAACACTCAAGTGAGAAGGCAGAAAATCCCACCACCCCCACCCCACCACTCCTCCTCAATCTTTACGTCATTTCAAGATGTGCTCTTTTAAAATGAAGCTCCAATCCCTTCTTGACTGACAATGGATAAAATGTAGTTTAAAATGGAGAAGAGTGTGAATTAAATCTCAGAATGAAGTGTGAATCAAGAAGCAGATCATTTTCTTGAGATTAGGATTATTTACAGAATGTAACATGACAGATTCCTGCTTCCTACCAACAAAGCAACCCAATGTTCCACCAATCCTTTTTTATATTCCCTTTTGCAGAACAATAAACAAAATCAAAAGGCCAGTGAAACACAGTAATCAAACTTTCTGGGTGTGATCCGAGTTCACACCATTTGAAAGGAACCCAGACTATTGCAAACTCTTTGGCACTGGGGCAGGAGCTGGTTTTGAGGCCCACATACAGTTTTTTCAGGATCGTGTGATCTGAGGCAGGAGGGGCCTAGTTGGAAAATCAGCCCCGTTCAGTGATATATTACCTGACAAGACAACTTCAATCAAATCCCCCTCTTGAATATCAGTTGCAGCTTTCACCAACTGAAGGACGTTCTCCGAGTTAGCTTCATGACGAAACAAAAGGATCTTATCATACATCCCGTAGAATCCACATTCAGGAAACTGAGGAAAAAAGATTAATGTGAATAATTAGTCAGATATAATTGTGTGAAAGAAAATTAATTTAGCATTAACCAAATTGGTAAAACTCAAAACTTTGAAAAACTACTTACAACATCACCATTTTTATTATACAGTAGTTTTAAGTCCAGTCACAGGTTTTACAGAATTTTTATTGATCAGTTACCCTGTACGTGAATGTGCAGCTAATTTAATTACCCCGCATATTTACCATGGCCAGTCCATCCACAATGGCACAACACAGGACTGTGGGGAGAAAACCCCAGCAACTGGAGGAAAACCTGGCAGACATGGGGAGAATGTGTAAACTCTGCACAGACAGTGGCCCAAGGTCCCTGGTGCTGCCCTAACATACTAGAGACAGTTTTCCTGATACAAATCCAGCCCAGCCTTTGCCACCTCTCCCACACACCTGAAATTTGTAGCCAAGTCATTTGAATGAATCTGTTCACAGGAAATTCTGGTTACTTTCCCAAAAAAGGAGACAAAAGATCTCTGGTCAACCACTGGATAACTTACCTCAGAAAGCAGAAGACTGATTCATCTGCAGGGCTAATAGTTTTAAGGCTTTATGTTTCTTTGGAATATCCCTCCTTACGTGATGGGGGTAATAGGAATGTTCTCTCCTGTCCCATTTAAATAACTATCCTGGCCTGCATCTATTACAGCTCAGGCAGTAAGCTTCCAGGGACAAAGCCTCAGGAATGCCAAAGCAACAAAGTTTAATTCTTGGACCACTTAGTATATTAGTATTCAGGAAATATACTATTCAAACACAAACCACAGTTAAATTGGTGTTTTTTAAGACCACACTCGCTCGCTGACACACTCGCTCGCTGACACACTCGCTCGCTGACACACTCGCTCGCTGACACACTCATTGTTTAATACCTGGAGAAGCTTTGGGACATTTAAACTCTCAGATATATGACAACCAGCACCATAAGGAGAGGTGAAGGAGGTTAGGTGGGGAGTTAGGTGGGGGAGGGTTATCTGCTCAAATTCCCAGAGCTGCTCCATCCTGCACTCGTTGGATTCTGCAGATCCTTTAATGGGAAATTGGCCAGAAATACAATAGAGGTTTTTCCTGATCAGAATGGGAAACAGGAATTCCCATCCAGGTCAGAAGATTTGGTCATTACTTTTTTAGAATGATTTGTACAATTCTGGGGCAATCTTACCAAAATTTGAAAAAGGATTGATTTTGGTGGGAAAGATGGAATGAATTTTGTCTCCAGTGTAATTACTGACCCATCACAGGGTCTCTGACAGAACAGGAATGGCACTGCACCCGCTGATTCATCTGCCTGGGGGCAACAGAATCACACCAATCACTGCAGAGTTCCAAATAAACCAGAACTGACTGCAGCAGTGCCAGCGAGGAAGCTGTCACTGCAATTCCCAGAGGGAGCCCTGATCCCCCAGAGGGAGCCCTGATCCCCCAGAGGGAGCTCTGACCTCCCAGAGGGAGCCCTGACCTCCCAGAGGGAGCCCTGACCTCCCAGAGGGAGCCCAGATCTCCAAGAGGGAGCCCAGATCTCCCAGAGGGAGCCCTGACCTCCGAGAGGGAGCCCTGACCTCCAAGAGGGAGCCCTGACCTCCCAGAGGGAGTCCTGTCCTCCCAGAGGGAGCCCTGACCTCCAAGAGGGAGCCCTGACCTCCCAGAGGAGCCCTGACCTCTCAGAGGGAGCCCAGATCTCCCAGAGGGAGCCCTGACCTCCCAGAGGGAGCCCTGACCTCCGAGAGGGAGCCCTAACCTCCGAGAGGGTGCCCTGACCTCCCAGAGGGAGCCCTGACCTCCGAGAGGGAGTCCTGACCTCCCAGACAGAACCCTGACCTCCGAGAGGGAGCTCTGACCTCCCAGAGGGAGCCCTGACCTCCGAGAGGGAGCCCTGACCTCCCAGAGGGAGCCCTGACCTCTGAGAGGGAGCCCTGACCTCCCAGAGGGAGTCCTGACCTCCCAGAGGGAAACCTGACCTCCGAGAGGGAGCCCTGACCTCCCAGAGGGAACGCTGACCTCCCAGAGGGAGCCCTGACCTCCGAGAGGGAACGCTGACCTCCCAGAGGGAGCCCTGACCTCCCAGAGGGAATGTTGACCTCCGAGAGGGAGCCCTGACCTTCCAGAGAGAGCTGGAAAGAGTGGAGTCGAAGCAGGATGCACCCCCCCCCCACTGTCCAGGGGATGGCCTGTCCCTAAGGTCACCACCTCATCCTGGTCAGTGCCAGCTCACTGCAGAAGATAACAGGATGGCAATGCCACAAGAAGATGAATGATCTTCACGAAGCCAGGATAAGTGAGTGCCATGCAATGTTTTCCTGGACCCCACTCGCACACCCTCTTAGCCAGACACTTTGCCAACACCTGTAATGAGATCCTCCTCCTCCTCCTCCTCACTAGTTGCCATGTTCCCTCCTACTCGCTGCTACACTCCCCACACTCCATCTCCCACCCAATCCCCATGCCTGCCTCACCTCAACACTCCCATCGACACTCTCCCTCTCTCTGTCACTACAGGACAACCTCAACCACAACAAGTGTGAGTGTGCACACCCAGCCAGAGTAATGCTGGAGCTTAGAATCTCCAGGCATATCGTGCTGGCCGGGGAGAGGGAGGAATGAGGCTGCACTGCTGGTGAAGTGGGAACAGCAGAGAAACATGATACACACGCACTGTTGTTCCTCATGTCTCAGTGAGTGACCAGTGTCCCCTGGCTGTGTTCTCTAATGCACTGATGATATCTCCCTTCTCTTGTGGGCAAAGCAAATAAACAGGGCAGACCATGTTTCCTCCCCTTGTACCCACAGGACCGAGCAACTCTGAGGGAGACTTCCCTCAGCAAGAGGGTCTATATGCCACAGGAGGCAGAGTATCTCCCTGGCACTGATGCCCCCACATTGCCCTTGCAGCCTGGCCTTCCCCCAAAGCAAGTTGGACCATGTTGTTGGCCCCAGTGCTGCCTGTGTGGTGTGGATGCCTTGCCTCCTGTTTGCAGTTCCAACAGGAAAGGGCACCCACTCAACTACTGTTTCAACACTAACCCAGCATGGAGGAACCAGGGAACAGTGCCTGCTTGGCAGTCAGCCTGGAAGCAATCAGCAATCCGACATGAAGGGAAGGGAAGTTAAGGCTTCTGAACAAGGCACCCACCTCCCCCTCTGCTCTCCCGACAGCAACAGTGAACCTTACCCCAGCCCTGAACTGCACTGTTCGCATTCCCAACATTCCCCCTGGTGCCCCCCCCTCCCCCCCGGGTTGATGGACGCGTGGGAATTTTCTCTGTCTGAGCATCATCTTCAATGTCCCTCAGGAGCGAAGGTGCCCCGAGTCGATGTTGGAAATGACAGTGATATCCAGAGTGAGTGTTCACCAATCACATGCTAATGAATTATATTGGGTTCGTACCTTCCCTGGTTTCTCTCTGCTGGTGAGGTTAGCGCAAATGCAATCGTGCCACTGAGAATCACACTTTTTTGAACTCTCCACATTTTTAGACCAAGCTGCATTCCCACAGAAGGTCCTGCCCTCCGTGTGCAGAACGTTGTTAATGTTTTTTATTAGTGTTTGTTTTTGTTTGTCCTCCTGGGTGTAACTGGTCTCCCAAGAATGATGGCAGCAGCGAGTGTAAACCGAGACCACATGGTGCCATCAAAAGTGATTCCTCAAGAATGCGACATCACACTGTTTTAGAGATTACAGCCATTGTACAAAATCTGCTTTACTGGCGAGTCACAGAGCTGGTGTGAAATTGCAGCTCTGAGGTTCAATATAAACAGATAATATTAAGTATTCATTCATCCATTTATAATCAATGCGCAGCTCCGTACAAAAATAAATTCTACTGCTTGAAACATGGGTTTATTTTTACTCAGCATCTGACACTTGCTTACCAACAGCCATGACCTGCTGAAACATTTCAGTCTCACACCGGGAATAACAAGTAACACTGGCCTATTACTGATCGATTTTCCCTTCTGCCTCAATTATACCGGAACCAAGTCATGTAATGTTAGAGTTTGTTCAGCAGCAAAGGAGCAGTTACACTTCTGCACTCAGGTGACTGCTGTGGACTGGGTAAAATCGAGCTGTGCGTCAAGAAACTAAAACATGTTTCGCTCACCAACCCCAGAAAAATTAATAATGGAAAAGTGTTGAAAGATGGGGATTGAAGAGAAGGAATAATGGTGTCAAGATATGGATCACAGATTCACAAGTAATTCTGCAAGAAAAGTGCGAACAGTGTGCCACACAAAGTCTTCATTAAGTATGTATGACAGTTGTGTCTTCACTTGTTGATCTCCCTGAAATTGCACAGAAATAGTCAAAACCAAGGGTTGGCTTCAGAGAAAGTGGAATTAGAGAGCACAGAATAATTGGACAAGGACACACGGATATAATTCAATCCCATTTGAAATTCGCATACTGTCTTCCTGCTTTGACAGTTACATTATAAATTCCACATTTATAGAGGAGGATGTCTGTCTGAAGGGCAAAGAGCGATTGGCAGACCTTGCTTATTATAAATCATTTTACTGATAATTAACTATATTTCAAGCTCTATTTTGTCCAGTTGTCGGGTACTAGGAAACTAAAATGAATGAAAATTTAAACCTTAAATTAAAGCATTTGAGACTAACAGGAAAACAATTTGTCCCAATGTATTCTTTTGAGAATTTGCTGTAATTATGGCATTTGGACAAATCAGCCTTTTGTCAGTCAGTCTGCTTTCAGCTGAGCAGATTTGATGCATATTTTGTCTGTAAATTAAGTGACCGTGACACACACTGCTTCCACGGCAATTTGCAACATGGTCTCATGGTTTGAACTATTTTGAAATTGACAAAATTATTGACCTGAAATTTCCTCAATGCGTAATTGTATAATTGTTGGAAATTGATTGGTCTACTTACACTTGGGTGGGGCCCTGTCAAAAAGCCAATGGGGCCACGGAAGTGTAATGACATCATAGCATACAAATGTCATGGCCTGTTTGCATTATTGTTACGTGAGGACTTTCCAAGAAATTCCAGTTATCTGATAATGATTTTTCATATTTACCAATTAACTCATTAACAGACCAGAAATTGATGTCAGAGTAACAGCAATGCTCACAGCACTTTATGCTACTTCCAAACGGATGCTGCAGTAATTTCAGACAAAGATAGACAATTGTCTTTGTAACAATAGCAGCTTGCTGTCTGGCTCATCACTCTAATGGATTGAACAGAGTAATATTGTCGTATTTGTGCTTTAAATGCAAATCTAACTTGCTACAAAAAGTTAAGTCTTGTCCACTCCAGTCAAAGTTACCTTTTAATGGAGATCAGTGTTAATTACTGTCAGTGAACCTCTCTGACACTGAAATTAACTATTCCAAGTGTGCTGCCTCAATCTTTCGGCCTTCAACTGGTGGAAATTTTTAAAATGTAAAATGTTTCATTACTTTTTTGCATGAAGACAAATTGCAAATAACAGAAAAAGTAGCAGATTCAACACTTTATTTGGCAACTAATTTGTTGAATGAATGTATCACAGATTATGGCTGGTTTTCATGTTTTTCGGAACAAAGAATCCTTTCCTATTCTTGACATAGATTTTGCTTTTCACTTGTAATAAGGACTCGTCACTTTCTGTAGGAATAATGAACAGAACATCAAGGTCATCATGACAGCTTCGAGTGTTGTGGTGCTGTTGTCATGACAGCCGTACCTATGGTTTTTTCCTGATTGAACACCATTTTCCTATTTGGCAGAACAACAGTGCGCGAGTGAGTCTGCTCTGTGGCTTTGTTAGAAACCATGGCGAATTGGAAAATGTTCACCAGCTCTAACATTTAGAAAGAAAGTTCTTTGGAGTATATGGATGCAGCAACTATTCAAATCAGAGTTTCAAAAACAGCTTCCCATTTATTAAATTCAGCAAAAAAAATTATCTTGAAACGTTGCTTGATTGCAAATGTTTGTTCCAGTTAAAATAAACTGAACTATTTTTGGAACAGACTGCCAGTAATTTTCTGATGCTCACAGTTGTTTCCTGTCCGATACCTCAATCATTTTTGAAAGACTCACTTAATGACCAGAATCTGGAGATTTTGTCAATATTCCCAGATAAAACTCATGGCAGCCAGGAAATAAACAGCTTGGTTAGCCATTCCCATAGAAATGGCACAAGTTGTAACAACAACAAACTTTACTGCTGCAGGAAACTGATGTTATATTAAAAACTTCATGATGCTTCTTGGTTTAAATCATTAACATTTCAAAGCATGAAAACTAACCCACAAGAATAAAACAAAACCAGAAAATGCTGGAAAATGTCAGCACGTCTGACAGCATCTGGAGGGACAGAATAGAGTCTGGGTGACTCTCAGAGCTTTAGTGACACTGCAGGGGTAGGGCGTCAAGGGAGCCCCTTTCGAGGCTTCTCACTGTGTGGGATTGGGAAGGGGAGGAGATATCTGGAATGGGGGAGCAATGGGGAAGGATGATACCTACACTGGCAGTGGGTAGATATCTTCAACGGGGGAGGAGGGGGAGATGGTGGATGCGTGCAGTGGGCGAGGCTCTGATGCTCCGATGCCAGTGATGATGGGGAAGGAAGTGGTCTTTAATTTCAATCTGAGATCAAAGTGCCGCAATCTCTAGGGCACCGACTTTGTCAGCACCTTTAGGCTCTACCCCTCAGGAATGACACTACAGTACACAACCCGCTAGCAATGTGTGAGAAGATCTGGAGAGAAAACCTTCCTGTTTCTCTGGGGAGATACACACTAATTTTCAGAAAGAACCTGTCATTTCTGTTGGGAAAACTCTACCCATTAATTCAGAGACAGTTATGCAGTGGTAAGTGCGCATATTTTGTGCCCATCCCGCTGAGGGGACTTGACAGGGGAGATGCTGGGAGAATGTTCCCATTCTGAGCAAATGTGGAATTGGAGACAGTTTCAATCTCACAAGTGTCCAATTTAGGATGGAGATGAGAAGGAATTCTGATTCTCTGAGGGTCACTGGAATTCCTTCCTCCAGAGGACAGTAGAGGCCAGGCCATTGATTATATTCAGTGCTGAGTTAGATTTGATCTCAGTAAGAAGTCTCAGAACAACAGGTTAAAATCCATCAGGTTTATTTGGTAGCAAACGCCACTAGCTTTCAAGGCACTGCTCCTTCATCAGGTGAGTGGGAGTTCTGTTCACAAACAGGGCATTTAAAGACACAAACTCAATTTACAAAATAATGATTGGAATGTGAGTCTTTACAGATAATCAAGTCTTAAAGATACAGACAATATGAGTGGAGAGAAGGTTAAGCCCAGGTTAAGCACACATCTGTATACACTGGATCTTCTCAGATGAGGAGGATCATAACAGACACCTCCAGACGCTGAAAGATGCCTTCATGAGAACAGAATATGGCGCTCGACTCATTGATCAACAGTTCCAATGCGCCACAGCGAAAAACTGCTCCGACCTCCTTAGAAGACAAACATGGGACACGATGGACAGAGTACCCTTCGTCGTTCAGTACTTTCACAGAGTGGAAAAGCTACATCTTCTCCGGAGCCTTCAACATGTCATTGATGAAGACGAACATCTCGGTGGGGATAAGACCATCCCCACCCCCCGACTTCTTGCCTTCAACAACCGCGCAACCTCAAACAGACCATTGTTCGCAGCAAACTACCCAACCTTCAGGAGAACAGTGACCACAATACCACACAACCCTGCCACAGCAACCTCTGCAAAACATGCCAGATCATCAACATGGATGCTCTCATGTCACGTGAGAACACCATCCACCAGGTACACGGTACATACACTTGCAACTCTGCCAACATTGTTTACCGGATATGCTGCAGGAAAGGATGTCCGAAGCATGGTACACTGGGGAGACCATGCAGATGCTACAACAATGGATGAATGAACATCGCTCGACAATCACCAGACAAAACAGTTCCCTTCCTGTTGGCGAACACTTCAGCGGTCACGGGCATTCGGCCTCTGATCTTCGGGTAAACGTTCTCCAAGGCGGCCTTCACAACACACAACAGCACAGAGTCACTGATAGCCAAGTTCTGCACACATGAGGACGGTCTCAACCAGAATCTTGGGTTCATGTCACACTATTTATAACCCCCATGACTTGCCTGGACTTGCAACATCTCACTAACTGTTCTAGCTGGAGACAATACACATCTTTTTAACCTGTGCTTAACCCTCTCTCCACTCACACTGTCTGTAAGTCTCGCATTCCAACTATTATTTTGTAAATTGAGTTTGTGTCTTTATATGCTCTGTTTGTGAATTGAACTCCCACTCACCTGACAAAGGGGCAGTGCTCCGAAAGCTGGTGGGTTTTGCTACCAAATAAACCTGTTGGACTTTAACGTGGCGTTATGAAACTTCTTATTGTGTTCACCCCAGTCCAATGCTGGCATCTCCACATCATTTACAGGAAGGTCAGGTTACTTGGTGTTAGATTCAAAAATGGAGTTAAGGCCACAGTCAAATCAGTCATGACCTCGATGTGTGCTTGAGCAGGATTGCTGGGCATGGTGATCTACTCATGACTCCTAAATTATGTAGGAATGTTGAACTTGTTAATAAGCAGCAGCCTAATTTGACATCACTGATAACTTTCCCAACTCAATCAGAAGTGAGTTGAAATTATTAAATCCCTCACTTCAAAAAGAAATAGCAAGGTTTTTGACTTATTCAAACAGTCCTGAGAACTGTTTCGTGTGGGAGATCGGAACGTATCCTTGCAAACTCTAGATTTGGGTCAAGTGCAGCTGTGTGATAGGCTCTCATAGCATTTACAATCAACTTGACAGTCATTATTCACCTCATCTTCGATCAAACACCCTTTGTTTTCAGTATTAAAAACTATCTTGATGGAGAACTTTTTAACCTCAGTCGCTTCCATGCCAAAACTGAGCCAGGCACCAAAGCTCTTCATGGTCCAGTTTGTAGATGACAGAAGTCTCATTACCCACTCTGCATCAGGTTTGCCAGCCACTCAGAATGTTTTCAATTTTGTGTACAAGAAACATTAGCAGCCCTTGAATGTTGCCCAAATTAAACTCCTATCAACCCACATCTGGTCAGCAAAATATTCCATTTTCCATACATGTATTGAAGGAGTGATATTGGACATTTTCCAATCCTTGGCAGCCACCTCTCCCAAAGGGTCACCATGCAGAGGTGTAATGGGAAAAATAAATATCAAAACAATAGGAGCAGGAGGAAGCCATTTGATCCTTCAAATAAACCTCTGCACTCCCTCCCTGATAAGAACATCCTTCCTCAGAAAAGACTAAAACTGCACACAATATTCCAGGTGTGGCCTCACCAGTGCCCTGTATAATTGTATTAAAGAATCCCTCCTACATCACTCAAATCCTCTTGTTGTGAAGACTAACACACTTTTTGTCTTCTTCACTGCCTGTTGCATCTGCATGCTTACCTTCAGTGACTGGTGCACAAGGACTCCCAAGTCTCATTGCACATTTTAAAGCCATTCAGAAAGGAATCTGCCTTCATGTTTTTGCTACCAACGTGGATAATGTGGACATTAATCCACATTATACTGCATCTGCAATGCATTTGCCCACTCATTCAGCCAGTCCAAATCAACTGAAGCAGTTCTGCATCCTCCTCACAGCTCAGCCCCCCACCCAGCTTTGTATCATTTGCAAATTTGGAAATATTACAATTAATTCCCTCAACTAAATTATTTATATACATACCGAATAGCTGGGCTGGCAGCATTGATGCCTGTGGTATCCCACTAGTCACTGCCTATATCTGGAAAAAGATTCATTTATTCCAAATCCTTGTTTCCTGTCTGCTAATCAGTTTTCTATCCATCTCAATATACTGCCCCAATCCCATGTGCTTTAATTTCACACACTTGTCCTTTACGTGGGGCCTTGTCAAAAGCCTTCCAAAGGTCCAAATGAATCACATCCACTAGCGTCACCTCATCAACTCTACTGTAACATCCTAAAAGAATTGCAGCAGATTTGTCAAGCATAATTTCCCTTAAATCAATGCTGACTTTGTCCAATCCTGCCACTGTTTTCCAAATGATCTGCTATGAAATTTTTCATAAAGTACTCGAGCATTTTTGCCATTATTGACATCAGGCTTATTGAAAAAGTGGTAATGAAATAAATTGCTACGAAAATGATCTGATGCCAGTTCAGTGAATAGTAAACTGGCTGCACAAGTATGAAAAAGTGCAAAGCATCATTCAAAAATTGAAAAGTTATCTTCTGAAAAATGTTGTAATCCGATTCTTAGTTTTAGTAAAAATCCAATTATTTTAATCTGGTTTGAATATTGGATGTTCCTAAATTTCTTTCTTTAAAGATTAGTTAATCATAGTTTCACATTCATCAAATTATCTGTTGTGAAGTTTGAATGTAATCAATGATTCTGAAGGCAGTTTTTATGTAGATGGAGTTTTAGTGAACCTCACATATGGAGAGCTGTGTACAGATTAATTTCTTTTCCTCAGAAAGGATATGTTTGTCTTTGAGAGGTTATAGTAAATGTTCACCAGATTGATTTCTGGGATGGGAAATTGACCTATGAGGAGAGAGTGAGTTAAATATGCCAATATGTTCAGATCACTAACAACTTGTCCTGGTCCCTCAATACCGATGCCGTAGTTAGGAAAGGCCACCAATGCCTTTACTTTCTCGAGAGGCAAAGGAAACTTGGCATGTCCACTACAATTCTCACCAATTTTTATAGATGCCTCATAGAAAGCACCCTTTCCAGATATATCACAGCTTGGTATGGTTCCTGCTCTGCTCAAGACCGTGAGAAACTACAAAGGATTATGAACAAAACCCAGTCCATCACTCAAAGCAACCTTCCATCCATTGACTCTGTCTACACTTCCTGCTGCCTTGGCAACCTCGGACGTTCTCTCTTTCACCTTCTTCCATTAGGAAAAGATACTAAAATCTGTCTAGTGCACAACAAATAATACTTTTCACTGTATCCTGATATATATATAACAATAATAAATCAAATCAAATCAATTCTGTCTGAGTAGAAGGATGAGAAGTGTTCACGTTGGAAGGTACACAATTCTTACTCAAAGTTTTGATACAATAGACACTGAGATGCCTGTTTCCGCTGGCTGGGAAGTCTAGAACTAGAGGTTCTAGGGTCAGCCATTTCCAACTGAGATAAGGAAAAATTGTTTCACTCAGAAGATAGTGAATCTTTGGAACTTGCTACCCCAGAGAGCTGCGAATAATCAGTTGAGTCTATTCAAAACAAAGTGCAAAAGATCTTTGGCACTAAGATCTGATACTCAAATCGGGTGGCAGGGTAGTACAGTCATTAGCACTGCTGCCTCACAGTGCCAGGGACGCAGATTCCATTCCTGGCTCAAGTCACTGTCTTTGTGGAGTTTGCACATTCTCCCCATGTCTGTGTAGGTTTCTCCATGTGCTCCGGTTTCCCCTCTCAGTCTGAAAGACATGCTGGTTAAGTGCAATAACCAGAACAGGTGCCGGACGGTGGCAACTAGGGGATTTCACAGTAACTTCATTGCTGCATTAATGTAAACATTACTTGTGGATAATAAATAAACTTTAACTTTAATGGAATTGAAGTGATCTGAGGATAGAGTGAGAAAGTGGAGTTAATGTTATTTAGCAATTTTCTGACTGGTTAGTGGAGTACGCTCAGGCAGGGGTAGCCATTTATGCTGCAATTTCATTTATTTTTAAATTGCACTCATTTTGACAAGTGTTTTTCCCTGAGTTTCCACTCAAACCAATTTTTATATTGACCAATGTATGAACTGCAACAGCGCTGGGCAATTGGGCAGCATTTCCAAATGCGACTTAAATAAAAATGCTTAAATATATTCCTCGATGTGTTGGACAGTGGTGGCTTAGTGTGATTGGATTTATACAAAAATATCACAAGAAAAGCCACATGTAATCAGATTTTAAATGACTTTTCAAGAGATGTAATTATTTTCCAGTTAGATTAGGGGACAAGAGTAAATTTCTTTTTGAGCTGTAATTCTTTTATATATTTCAAGGTGTCTTTTCAAACATACTCTACCCTAAAGATCCAGCTGAATGATTGAAGTTTTCTCAAAGGTCAGTGAACAAATGTTATTAACAAACACTCTCATTGGTAACTCATTCGTCCTGGGATTTTGGCCAGCTTTGTAGGCAGGACCTGGTTTTAGCTCCAGTTTTCTGAAACAAAAATTATTGCTGAGACTAAAGTGCTGCTGAATTCAATTTATGCTTAAAATTCCTTTTAAACCAGTTACAGTATCAAGGATTGAACTGAGAAATCCAGCACTATTACAGACATTTTCACATTATTTGCCAAATTCTTAGGCCAGTTCAGATGAAGATAATTAAAACCGCCTCCCTAACTTTCAGATAGCTTAAACAAAAAAAACACTACAATTGCTGGAATCTGAAACAAAAATAAAAAAATGCTGGAAAACGTAGAGCGAGAATGGAATACCTAAAAATGAGGCATCAACCTGGTGAAGCTACTAAACAGGACTATCTGCATGTCAAACAGCAAGAGATAGACAGAACTAAGCAATCCCACAATCCTGGAATAGATCGAAGCTCTGCTGTCCTTCCATATCCAGCGGTGAATGGTGGAGACAATTAAACAACTCACTGGAGGAGGAGAGGAAGAGATTCCATCAATATCCCCATCCTCAGTGATGGACGAGCCCAGCACATCAGTGCGAAAGAGAAGGCTGAAGATTTCGCTGCAATCTTCAGTCAGAAATGCCGACTAGATGATCCATCTTGGCCTCCCCCAGTGGTTCCCAACACTCCAGTCTCCAGCCAATTCGATTCACTCCATGTAATATCAGGAAATGGTCAGATGCACCGGATACTGCAAAGGCAATGGGCCCTGATAAAATTCCAGTACTGAAGACCTGTGTTCCAAAACTTGCCGCTCCCCGAGCCAAGCTCTTCCATTAAAGTTATAACACTGGCATCTACCCAACAATGTGGAAAATTGCCCAGGTATGTCCTGTACACAAAAAGCAGGACAAATCCAACCCAGCCAATTACTGCCCAATCAGTCTACTCTCCATATCAGTAAAGTGATGGAAGGGGTTATTGAAAATTTTATTAAGCAACAATAACCTGCTCAGTGATGCCCAGTTTGGATTTCACCCAGGGTCACTCAGCTCCTGACCTCATTACAGCCTTGGTTCAAACACGGACAAAAGAGCTAAATTCCAGAGGGGAGCTGAGAGTGACAGCCTTTAACATCAAGGCTGTATTCAACCTTGTGTGGCATCAAGGAGTCCTAGAAAAACTGGAATCAATGGGTATCAGGGAGAAAACTCTGGTGCCCATCAGAATTGGAGTCATACCTGGTACATAGGAAAATGATTGTTGTCGTGGAGTGTCAGTTATCTCAGCTACAGGACATCTCTTCATCAGTTCTTCAGGGCAGTGTCCGAGGCCCAACAATCTTCAGCTGCTTCATCAATGACCTTTCCTCCATAATAAGGTCAGGATTGGGGATTTTTGCCAATGATTGCACAATGTTCAGCACCATTCACGACTCCTCAGCTAGCGAAACTGTTCAAATACAATAATATCTGGACAGTGTCTAGCCTTGGACTGACAAGTGGTCAGTAACATTCACATTACATAAATGCCAGCAATAGCCATCACCAATAAGAGACACTCTAACCACTGGCCCTTGAAATTCATGGTGTAACCATCACTGAATCAACATCCTTGACCAGAAACTCAACTGGCCTCATCACATAAGCACAGTATCTACAACAGCAGATTGGAGGCTAGGGATACGGCGGCAAGTAACTCATCTCCTGACTCCCCAAAGCCTGTCCACCATCTACAAGGCACAAGTCAAGAGTGTGATGGAATGCTTCCCACTTGCCTGGATGGGTGCAGCTCCAACAACACTCAAGGAGCTTGACACCATCCAGGACAAAGCAGCCCCGCTTGACTGGCACCACATCCACAAACATTCAATCACTCCACCACTGACACTCAGTAGCAGCAGTGTGTACTATCTACAAGATGCACTGCAGCAATTCACCATCTTTTAAACCCATAACCATTCCATCTAGAAAGACAAGGGCAGCAGATACATGGGAATGTCCCCACCCGCAAGTTCCCCTCTAAGTCACTCAGCATCCTGATTCAGAAGTATATCGCTATTCCTTCACAGTCACTGGGTCAAAATCCTGGAATTCCCTCCTCAACGGCATTGTGGATCAACCCATAGCACATGGACTGCAGTGATTCAAGAAAGCAGCTCACCACCACCTTCTCAAGGGCAACTGGGGATGGGCAATAAATGCTGCCCTAGCCAGTGACATCCACATCCCACAAATGAATTTTTTAAAAAAGTAATTAATTAGGAAGATGACTGGAATATTCCCTACAAAGGAAATGGAATATAAAAGTATGGATGTCTTTTATAATATTAAACGCAGTAAGTAGTCCCACACCACTAGGTTAAAGTCCAACAGGTTTACTTGGTAGCACAAGCTTTCGGAGCACTGCCCCTTCATCAGGCAAGCGTACTGCACACAGTTTTGACCTCATTTAAGAAGGAATAGATTTGAATTAGAAAGCAATTCACAGAAGGTTCATTGGATTGAACCATAGCTTGAAAGGATTGTCTAATGAGGCAAGGCTAAAGTGAGTAATTATCCTGCTCTCTCTCCTAGGCCAGGCTACAACTTCATTCCTTGGAACGCAAGAGAATGAAGGGTGACCTTATTGAGGTGTATAAATTCATGAGGGGCATGGATAGGATGAACACAGTCTTTTCCCAGGGAACGGGAATTGGAAATTCCCTGGGAAATAGGTTTAAGGAGGCATAGGTTTAAAGAGAGAGGAGATAGATTTCAAAGGGATCTGAGGGGCAACTTTCTCATGCAGAGAGTGGTGCGTGTATGGAATGAGTTGCCAAAGTGGTTGAAGCAGATACAATCGCAACAATTGAAAAATATTTGGATAAGTCCATGATGGGAAAGGATGAGAGGGCTTTGAGTCAAACACAGGCAATTGGAACTCGCTGGGAGAACACCATGGTCGGCATGGACTGGTTGGGCCAAAGGGCCTATTTCTGTGCTCTATTGCTCCATTGAAATACTGACTGCCTGTCGCATCAAGCTGAATTTCAAAACATTCTCCTGAAAACATAAATATAAATATCCATATATATTGAGAGGGTTGGCTTATAAAGAGAGACTGAGTAGACTAGAGCTATAATCATTGGAATTTAGAAGAATGACGGGCATCTTATAGAAACATATAAGATTATGAAGTAAATAGATTAGGTAGAAAGCAGGCAAGTTGTTTCCACTGGCAGGTGAAACTAGAACTCGGGAGCGTAGCCTCAAAATAAGGGGGAGCAGATTTAGGACTGAGTTGAGGAGGAACTTCTTTAAACAAAATGAAGCAGTTGAGGCTACTTCATTGAATGTTTTTAAGGCAAGGATAGATACATTTTTGAACAGTAAAAGAATTAAGGGTAACGGTGAGTGGGTGGGTAAGTGGAGCTAAGTCCACAAAAAGATCAGCTATGACCTTATTGGATGGCAGAGCAGGCTCGAGAAGCCAGATGGCCAACTCCTGCTCCTAGTTCTTATATACATCCATATCAAAGCAGTGCTGTCATCACATTCCCTAACCCGTTTCTGAAGATACCCCTCCCTATACTGATAGACCACGTGACATTCAGAACTGACAAAGTGAGGAATTGTGGTTGTAATTGCCAGTGCATGATACTGACGTAACAATTTGGCATAATGCTGGATATAACTCAGCAAATAATTCCTGTGAATAGCATCAAAACTCACGTTGTTCAAGTTGTATTCACTGTATAGAAGTGTGAGGAAAATAGTTGTTCCATCTTCACCTTTATCACTCAAGAATGACAGTTTTTTCAGATCAATTCAATGCTGTAAGTTTCACAGAAAACCTTTCAGTAATATAGTAATGTTAACAGCTTTCCTTGGAATATTCTCAGGAATGTACATTTCCAGCTCTGAATTTATTAAAACACAATATGTGGAACAAAATCATCACCATATTCTCAGAATATATCTTCACTGACACACAGATGTATCTCTGCAACCTGTGTTTAGCAGATAGATTATGCTATGGTTCACGGGAAATTAATGGATGCTATGTAACACATTTGTAACTTTGTATTTTTGACACAAGCCATGTGGGAGTTTGCAGAATGATTAATTACTTGTTCTTCATTCAGTTGTTGATGAATTCTGGTTTCTTTTGTTTTCTTGGTTTTTTTTCAAAGCGCAAAACTAAATAACAACTCTTACTTGATTACAGGTGGGAAGTTTCCCTTTGAGAGTAAGCAGAGACTCAGTCATATTGACCGCGTACAATCTGCATGCAACTTGTGTACCAAAAACTGCCATAATCTAGAGGTTTTTCGGATTGTTCGGTTTTAACCTGTATGTTTAATTTTAGGTAAAATAGAATGAAGAAACAGGTGACATTACCTGTTCCAAAATGTGATAACTAACCTGGTTTAGTCACTGTGGAAATGCAAGGGCAAAGTCAAGGAACTTGTTCAAAGTGTAAGATTTTTACACCAGGAACAACTTTGCAAACAAAGTTCTTTGTTCTTTCTTCAAAGTGAACTCCAAGCTTTTGAACAGGAGAGAGGATAAAATATAGGAGGCCTGTGTTTTTTTTAATTATTCATTCATGGGATATGAAGGTTGCATTTATTGCCCATCTCTAATTCCCTTGAACATAGTGATTTGCTAGGCCATTTCATAGGGTAACTGAAAGTCAATCACATTGCTGCAGCTCTGGAGTCACATGTAGGCCAGATCGGGTAAGTGAACTAGTTAGGCTTTTGTGACAGTCCATAATGGTTTCATGGTCATCAGTAGATTCTCAATTCCAGATCTTTTTTTAGTGAATTCCAAATTTCCACCATCTGCTGTGGTGGGGTTTAAACCCAGGTCCCCAAACATTAGCCGAGTTTCTAAGTTAATATCACTAGCGATAATATCACTAAGCTAGTGCCTCTCCTGTGGTCAGTAGAGAGAGAAGAAGCTAGTCTGGCTTTGCAAATTACCACAACCAGAAATAAGGATGGAGACAGTATCTATTCAAAGAAACATATTGCACAGCCATTTAAGATTTCCGGAAGATTCATCCTGACACAGCCTGAAGAAGAAGAAGCATGGGACAAAGGGTTATTTGAGAAACATTCTGAAAACTGAGGAAAGTACCTGAGTACCTTGAAATTATTACTCAGTGAAACAGGTTATGGGAGCTCATTAGAAGCTGGGAGCAGCTATGTGCTGTTTGCTAAAAGAACTGTAATTCTACAGGCAGTACAATATATGGAAAATATAAAGGGGGAATGAATGTTGCTTTCTGTAGTTTAAAGAATAAGTTGTGCACAACATGAAAGCAATGTTTAGCCCAGAGTGCTTTTGGTCTTTCATTGCAGTCAAAGTTTTAACACATGAGATATTATTGTGTCTTCCTATCAGCTATCAACTGGTAGTTCAAAAACTTTTAAAAAGTTTTTGTCTCTATGGAGATCATTACCTCAGCAGTAGAAGGGAGATTAATCCAGAACTGGAAGGGAACACTTCAGTGGAAGTCCCCAGCTGAAAGGGAACAGTTGGGGAACACTTCAGCAGTCACGGGCATTCAGCCTCTGATCTTCGCATAAGTGTTCTCCAAGGCAGCCTTCACAACACACAACAGCGCAGAGTTGCTGAGCAGAAACTGTAGCCAAGTTCCGCACACATGAGAACGGCCTCAACCAGGATCTTGATTTCATGACATACTATCCGTAACCCCCACAACTTGTATGGGTTTGCAAAATCTCATTAACTGAATTGGTTGGATATATCTCTTTAAGCTGTGCTTGGCCCTCTCTCCACTCATACTGATTACCTGTAAAGACTCACATCCCAACTATTATCTTGTAAATGGAGTTTGGGTCTGTATATGCCCCGTTTGTGAACACAACTCCTTGCTCACCTGAAGAAGGAGTCTGACACTCTGAAAGCTTGTGCTGCCAAATAAATCTGTTGGACTTTAACCTGGCATTGTGAGACTTTTGTGCTTACCCCCAGTCCAACACTGGCATCTCCACATCATTCCATCATCAAGTCAATTTTGTATCCATTTAGATACCTCACCTTGGATCCTGTGAGATTTAACTTTATGCAACATCCTACCATACGGTACCTTGTAAAAGGTCTTGCTAAAGTCCATGTAGACAACATCTACTACACTGCCCTCATCTACTTCTTGGTTACCCCTTCAAAATACTCAATCAAATGTGTAAGACATGATTTTCCACTCTCAAAGCCATGCTGACTGTCCCTAATCAGTTCTTGCATTTCTAAATGCCTGAAGTTCCTGTCTCTCAAAATACCTTCCAACAATTTACCCACCACAAATGTGAGGCTCACTGGCCTATAGTTCCCAGGCTTTTCACTGCAAGTCTTTTTAAACAAAAGCACAACATTTGCCACCCTCCAATCTTCAGGCACCTCACTCATGACTATCGATGATTCAAATATCTCTGCTAGGGGACCCCCAATTTCCTCCCTAGCCTCCCACAATACACTTCAAAAAGTCCTGGGGATTTACCTACCTTGATGAGCTTTAAGACTTCCAACACCTCCCTCTCTGTAGTATGTACACTCAAGACATCACTATTTATTTTCCCAAATTCCCTAACATCCATGCTTTTCTGAACAGTAAATACTGATGAGAAATATTCATTTAGGATCTCTCCCATCTCTTGTGAATCCGCGCATAGATGACCTTGTTGATCCTTAAGAGGCCCTACTCTCTCCCCACATACTCTTTTGGTCTTTATGTATTTGTAGAAGCTCTTTAGATTCTCTTTTGCTTCATGTCTCCTTTTTGCCCTCCTGATTTCTTTCTTAACTCTACTCCTACCACCCCTGTACTCTTCAAGCGATTCACTTGATCTCAGCTGCCTATGCATATCATGTGCCTCTTTCTTCTTCTTGATCAGGGCCTCAATATCCTGAGTCATCCAGAGTTCCCTACTTCTACCAGCCTTGCCCTTCACTCTAAGAGGAATGTGATTACCCTGAATCCTGGTTAAGCTCCCCCAATTAACTTTTGAAAGTTCCTGCCTGATAACATCAAAATTGGCCTTGTCCCAATTTAGAATTTTAACTTCTGGGCCAGACCTATCATTCACCATAGCTATCTTAAAACTAGGGAATTATGGTCATTGATCCCAAAGTGACCTCTCACTAACACTTCTGTTACCTGCCCTTCCTTATTTTCCACATACAGAATGAAAAGTTTCTCCTGAATACACTCAACAAATTTCTCTCCATCTAATCTTCTAATACTATGGCTGTCCCAGTCAATGTTTGGGAAGTTAAAATCCCCTACTATTACCACCCAAGGTTTCTTGGAGCTATCTGTAATCTCTTTACATATTTGCTCCTCAATTTCCTGCTGACTATTTGGGCATCGAAGGTACAATCCTTTCAAAGTGATCTCTGCTTCTTATTTCTCAGTTCTATTCATATAGACTCAGTGGCTGAGTCCTCAGATATATCGCTTCTCAGTACTGCCGTGATGTATTCACTAATCAAAATTGCACTCCTGCTCCTCTCTTAACTCTTGTTCTATCTTTCTGATAGCATCTGCATCGTAAAATATTGAGGTGCTAGTCCAGTCCTGTCCCTATCTTAGCTATGTTTCAGTAATAGCTATAATATCCCAGTCCCACGTCCCCATCCATGCCCCGAGTTCATCTGCCTTGCCTGTCAGGCCTCTTGCATTGAAATAAATGCAGTTTAATCTGGACTTCCCTTCTCTCTACCCTGCTTTTGTCTCATCTGTCTGGTACTAGGATTACTGACACTGCCTTTATTATTTAATGTGTTCTCTTTAACTTCTGTGCTGTCCTCGACCTTCTCTTCTGTCTTCATGCTGCTTTGGGTCCAACCAAAGGCTGGGATAAAGGGTGAAGAATTCAAATTTCTGTAAACTATTGCAGTAGTTAAGAGTTTGTTTCAAAATGTAGAGGAATATTCTCCTGATTTGGAAGTATTAAAGATCTTTGCCAGGTAAGAAAGCTCATTTTAATGTAACTGATACCCTGCTAAAACAGCTAGTGTTGAGGAAATTTCCAAAATCAGTCTTTTAACTCTCTTTGCTTTTCATGGATAGTCAAGAGAATGGAGCCAGGGAATGGAGAGAATCTAAGGCGAAGGTTTACACTGACCCCCTGCGAGTCCTGTCCCAGGTCATAAATGATGGATGGGAGGTCCTCATCCCACCCAAGCAGATAAAAGCAGTCTGGATGGAAGTTGCAGTGGAGTGAAGCAGCCTTCGACTTGTCCAATACACCTGGCAACGGTGCTGCAAAAGGCCCAATGGGAGCTGCAAGGGTGAATCTTTCACCACTCTGGAGATGGAAAGGATGTCAGTCAATTCTGGGCGTTTTTGGTGTGTTGTCCAAGTTTGGAAGGCAGTCTCATGCAGACACTGCCACTTAGCTGGGCACCAGGAGTAATTGGGAATGTGGAGTAGGTCAGGGTCAGGGTTACTGTTAATAAGTGAAGAGCAGTCCACAATGTCATAAATTTAACAACTTGATTTCAAAAGAGCATTCTTGACATTCCAAGCATTATTTCTGAAGGGACTGGGAAGAAGAGGTTCTGGAATCTGGTAGGAAGGCAGCATTTATGGAATTTTACAGGGTTCAGGGGGAAGGTGCCTCTATGTTGGAGGGACTAAGGTTTAGACACTGCTTCATATCCCTCAATAAATGCCAGTGTTTGCAAAGGGAAAGCTTGTCTCAGCAAACAAACTTGAAAGGATGGAAAGTCCCAAACTCTGTTATGCATTCTTTATCAGTGCCACGTCAGCAAGGAATAGTCCTGAGGGACTCACGTTAACCTCAAATGGTGCAGTGTCACATCCTTGTCTCACACCCAGCACTGCTATACACACTGTACCCGCGCGGGGAAGTTCTCACTGCTGAGGACACATTATAGTCACAGGAACCTCTGTCAGAGGATGAGGTGAACATCATAAGAAATCTCACAACACCAGGTTAAAGTCCAGCAGGTTTATTTGGTAGCAAACACCACTAACTTTCAGGGCTCTGCCTCTTTGTCAGGTGAATGGGGAGTTCTGATCCCGAGGATGAGGTGAACAGACACTGGCACTCAGAAGAGTCCTGGAGGTAACCTGGATACTGAGTTCAGTGTCTGGAGTTAACCATTTCATGGTAGATTCTGGACAATCTAAACATGTATTCAGGGACATCCTTTGCTGTTTATGAATGTTCCTAGATGTCCTGCCAGTGCTTTTGTGGCGACATGATTGGGTGCAATTAATCACCTCAAACTGACTTTCACGTGATGTGAGGGCTTGGAGATCCCTCCTTTTCTCATCCTCTCTGCTTCTCTATCCTTCTAAAAGCTTATCTCTTTGACCAAACATCAGCCTGGCAACAGTTTGATAACACCCCTATGAAGCACATTAGGATGTTTTACCATGTTATAGGTACTGTATAAATCCAAGGTATTGTTGAGATTCACCACCATAAAGTTTAATTGTTGCTCAGTAAAGGCGGATCAAGTTATTCAAAGATTTTGGTTAGGACAAACTTTGCAAAATTGCATTGTCAGTTTCAGATTGGAGGTTAAAATTTTTAGGTCAAAAACAAGTATCATTTTAAGATGATTTCATGAATGTAACAGTGTGTGACATCTGCAAAGCAGAGCTTCCATTTTCATACTTCAAAGTAACTTCCACCGACATTGAGATCATAGTAAATATAATTCACTTTTAACAATGTATAATAGAAACTGAAGAACCTATATAAAAATTCTATAATACATGATGCACAATATGTTTTTCTGCTTGCATTCAACTATGTCTTTCAAAAGCAACAGATCCTTCAATGATGCTAAGCATTCACAATCTCAGAATTTAACTGTTGCTTGAGCAAAAACTTCAGAAATTCTGCAGCGCCCTTTATAATTCTGACTCCAGTTCAGAAGTATTGGGACAGTTTTTCCTTTTATAATTGTTGTTTTACATTTGAGTGATAGCTCAAGTAGTGTGACAACTACTTTTCATATCATGTTAAAAATGCAAAAACAAATCGCTGTTTGACATTTTGGTCCAGATTGTTCTGGGAATTTGTGGCATTATAATACAGAGACCCTTGGGAAAGAGAAAATGATGGGAGCAATGACCTAACTATTAATTAAGCCAATTCTTATTCCATAGCACATCTGTGCCATTCTGTCATTGCCATCATCCCGGTATCTAAGAAACGCCAGGCAGTGTGCCTTAATGACTATCGGCCGGTGGCTCTGACATCATTATGAAGTGCTTCAATTGTCATGGCACAAATCAATTCCAGCCTCCCGAACTGCCTGGATCCAACACAGTTTGCCTACTGCCTCAACAGGTCCACAGCAGGTACCATCTCCCTGGCTCTGAACTCAACCCTGGAAAACTGACATAACAAGGACATCTACATCAGACTTCTATTTATTGACCACAGTTCAGCCTTCAACACTATTATTTTTACGAAACCCATTTCCAAACTCCAGGCCTGGACACCTCTCTCTGTGACTGGATTCTGAACTTCCTAACTCACAGACCACAATCAGTAAGGATAGGCAACAATACCTCCTCCACGATCATCCTCAACACCGGTGCCCCACAAGAGTATATTCTCAGCCCCCTACTATACTCCTTATACACCTGTGACTGTGTGGCCAAATTCCTCTCCAATTCGAATTTCAAGTTTGCTGATGACACCATCATGGTGAGTTAGATCTCAAACAATAACGAGACAGAGTACAGGAATGAGATAGAGAATCTGGTGAACTGATGCATCAACAATAATCTCTCCTTCAATGTCAACAAAATGAAGGAGATTGCATCAACTTCAGGAAACATAAAGGAGAATATGCCCCTGACTACATCAATGGGGATGAAGTAGAAAAGGTCAAGAGCTTCAAGTTTTTAGGTGTCCAGATCACTAACAACCTGTCCTGGTTCCCCCCACGCTCCCGTGCAGACACTATAGTTAGGAAAGCCCATCAACGCCTCTACTTTCTCAGAAGACTAAGGAAATTTGGTGTGTCAGCTAAAACTCTCACCGACTTTTACAAATGCCCCATAGAAAGCATTCTTTCTAGTTGTATCACAGGTTGGTATGGGCTCCTGCTCTGCCCAAGACCGCAAGGAACTACAAAAGGTCATGAATGTTGTCCAATCCATCATACAAACCAGCCTCCCATCCACTGACTCTGTCTACATTTCCCACTGCCTCAGCAAAGCAGCCAGCATAATCAAGGACCCCACACACCCCAGACATTCTCTCTTCCACTTTCTTCCTTTGAGAAAAAGATACAGAAGTCTGAGGTCACATATCAAACAACTCTAGAACAGCTCCGTCCCTGCTGCCATCAGACTTTTGAATGGACTTATCTTGCACTAAGTTGATCTTTCTCTGCGCCCTAGCTATGGCTGTAACACTACATTCTGCACCCTCTCATTTCCTTCTCTATGTACGGTATGCTTTGTCTGTATAGCGCGCTAGAAACAATACTTTTCACTGTATACATGTGACAATAATAAATCAAATCAAATCAAAATCAGTGAAAACAGTTAGAGGGTCAGGTCCACCATCATTAGAGTCACTGTTGCTTGCAGTTTCCTGACATTTATGCTAGTTTTTGCATCTTTAACACTTCAACTGAGTAATTTTTCAATTTGAGGATCAGCAGGGAAACAGAAAGAAGACTCTGGAAGGAAAACCTACAACTTTAAATGAATTATATTTGACAAACATCATTGCCAAGTAACAGTAAAATGTGCAAACAGCTGACCAAATTAATTTCCTGTATTGTTTTTGGAAACAAGATCAAACCATTTTGGAATGAAGTTTCTACATTTCCTCAAGAGAAGGAAACAGAGTTGGAAATTGCAGCCTAGGATCTGAAATGGTGCTCTCTGCCCCTTCGGAGAGAAAACTCAATTCTGAGGGTGGAACAGTTTCCATCCTCATTGTTCTTAGAAAGATGGTTAATGTCCAAAAACTAAAATATTCCCCTGCCACTTGACTGTAGCTGGATCAGAAGATTTGCCTTTTAAGTAAAATGCATGAAATTCTAGAAACTGGTAAAACTAAATTAGTAAAAATATATTTTTTCTCAGCCATGGGGCTATTTGATTAGTTTGTTCAAACTCTTAGTTCAAATTTTGTACACTTGCTCTGTTAATTTGTTTAATTACTTCAGGATTGCATTTGAAGTTGATAGGAATTAGATTGATTGGCCATGCTAAAATTGCCTCTTAGTGTCCTGAGATGTGTAGGTTAGAGGGATTAGTGGGTAAAATATGTAGTTAGATTATAGCAACGTGTGATTAACTCACACTGTTTGCTTTAGATGTGGGCAGCAGCCAATGTCTTGTTGCTTGTTCACTGATATAGATCAGTGCTAGCGGCCAGTGTTAGCAGCCAGTGGTAGCCCCCAGTACTAGCCCCCAGTACTAGCCCCCAGTGCTGGCCCCCAGTGCTGGCCCCCAGTGCTGGCAGCCAGTGCTAGCAGCCAGAGTGAGCTTCATTGTAAACTGGCTGCCAGCCTTAGCAATGGCACCAAAATCCAAAGTTAAAGTGAGACTGTATCTCTTAAAGAGAAGGTGAGTTGTTGCTGCATCAGCTGCTGGAACTCATTGTGCAAATCAGTCTGAAAGGGAACATGGGAAAGACATGATGGTGGCACAGTAAAAGGCAAAAGAGGTTCCAGGACCTTTTGAGTCTCCATCTGAACCCTTACTTAAAGAAGAAGAGAGGGGACAGATGTGTTCTGTCCAAAGTGGGTTGGAAGGTCCAGACAAACTCTCAGAAGGCAGGTGGAGCTTGGGTCCCATGGTCATCGATTCCAGGTGTCAAGACACAAGACGTTCAATGATTTCATACAAGTGGCCAGGAGGGAATGCCAAATCCCACTGTGTTACCACCGGTGTCAGGCATGTCTCAATTAATCACAACACTGTCTCTCACTGACCAATAATTTTCTTGTCTGGACTCAGAACTATATAGATATTCTTTCATTGGTGTTTGGTCAAGTCTTGGAACTCCTGACCCAATAGCATCCATAGACTTGTGGAAGAGGTAGCTCGCCATCTTCTTCTTGAAGCCAATTAGCAATGGGTAATAAATGCCACTTTTGCCAGTGGCCCCCACCTCCAGTGACAAACCGATGTTGTCTGCAATTAATTCCCACTGTTCTATGTGATAATATATATAGTCCCGCAGCACTTTTGCAAAGACTATCCACTATCACAGTTAGGCTAACTGCCCTGTAAACACTCAGTCCATCCCTTTTTAAACATGTTGGAAGTTCTTTGGTCCTCTGCTACCACCTCTGTAGAGGGTTGAAGATGATCAGAATCCCTGCTATTGTTGCCCTTAGTAGCCTGGGATATATTTAATCCGGTCAGCTTATTTATCTATTTTCAGAGATGCCTATGATAATGGTGGTACAATTGATATAGGTGTACCTATTGCTTTTTTTATGTTTGAGGGGACTGTTTAAAAATTCAGCATTATGTTACAGGCAGTCAGTGTATCTGAAGGAATACAGTTCAAATACTGGACAGCAGAATGATCACTCATTTTACCCTTGAAATTGGCTATGTTTAGTAGAATTAATGGATTTTTGTTTACTTAAGTTTCCCTGAGATTTCTGACTACAGTGATTGACAGGGTCATGTGATATTGTGATTTATGTACAGTCCTGGGTCTGTAGCAGACAGAAAAGGCTTTTGCAGAAAGCAGTTAGTTGTAGCTAAAGCCTGGGTTGAAGTTAGAAGGATTTTTCAGGCTTCTGGAACTCTATCTCTCTCTTTCTCCCTCTTTAAGAGCTCCAAAATGGTTAACAAATATTGAATCAATATACCTGGGATTGCTAACTGTATTTATTTAAAAATGGGTTTGATTTATGCATTAATGTGGTTCATTTAGAATTGGGACAGTTGTGATTAGAAAGTTCCTTTCATTATTAAATATTGTTCACCTGTTAATGGGTAAGCTGTTTTATTTGTTAGAGTGAGATATAACTGTGTTATTAAAGTTTGTTTGACTATAAAATAATCCTACTTTATCAGTGGAATCATTCTGAAAGGAAATATCCTTTCCTCATATTTATGTCAAAATAGAAACAATTGTTAGGATCTAGTCTGGTTTCCTGACGTAATTTGGGATTCTAGTCCAGGACTCTAACAGTTAAACCCTTCAGTACTTTTTTTCTCACTATGTTTATACCATCCAACATTTTAAACTCCTCCATAGTAACCAAGTCTGCATTGTCCTCCTCTTTTATGAAGACGGTATTCATTGAGAATGATCCCCATATCTTCCACCTCCACACACAAGCTCCCTATTTGGTCTTTGATGGACCCTTTTCTTTCCTTGTATTTTCTTTTGCTTTTTACGTATACATAAAATATCTTTGGGTTCAATTTGATTTCATTTGTCAATATTTTTCATGCCTTCTCTTTGCTTTTCTAATTTCCTTTTTAATTTAATCCCATAGGTTCTATACTTATCAAGGCTTTCTGTTGTACTGAGCTGTAATAAGCTCCCTTGAGTTGTCTTAATCTTCTCTGTGTGTCTTTTGACATCCAGGGAGCTATAGACTTGGACGTCACACCTTTTATTTGATGGCACCTTCTGTATCATTTCAATCCTTCCATTGAGAAGATCACCTCCCACTTCTCTGACATTCATTCATCTTTAAGTAGCTATTTTAAAATTTAATTTTAGAATGTGTGGTCTTTGCTGGCTGGGTCAGAATTTATTGCCCAGCCCTAACTGCCCTCCATTTCAGAGAGCATTTGAGAGACAATCACATTGCTGTGGATTTGGAGTCACAAAGAAGTCAGACCTGGTTAATGAACCAGATGAGTTTTTTACAACAATTGACAATAGTTTCACGGTCATCAGTAGACCTTTTATTTTTTAGTGAATTCAAATCTCACCATCTGCTGTGGAGGGATGTGAACTCTTACCCCATAACTTACTCTGGGTCTCTGGATTACTAACCCAGTGGCAATACCATTGCACCACTGCCTCCCCCAGGTCCACTTTTACCCGCCCACTGCCCATGCCCACTCCTGCCCACTCCCACCGCTACCTCTGCCAAATGTAATATGATGTGAGCAGCATAATATTCTGATCAATTACTTTGACAAAGAGCTTAAATGACCTTTAATTGTTTATTAATAATTTCCAGCTTAATTTCCTAAATACCAATCCAGAACTTCTTCTCATTTTGATTTGCTACAAATATTTTCCTGAATATATTTTAACAATTCTGTGCCCCCAACGCTTTTCCACTTTTTCAAAGTTCAGAAGCAAGGACGCTACCATCTCCAAAAGAAAGCTATCAATTTGTTCTACTCAATTACACTTACTTTCAGTAGAATGTAGATGGATATCAGATTGCTCTGTTCTATTGATCTCATTGATCCTATTTAATATTGGGGTATTTGACATTCTACCCATTACTTCCCGATTGTTTCTGAACCTCTCAGCAATTTGCCGACACATTTCCTATCTTTGTTCCTCTGGCTGTTTCAGGGTGTAGAGTTCAGCAGGGTAATTGCCCCTTCTTCTTCCTCAGTTCAACACATATGGCTTCATTTAATGTTCCTTTTTGAACATTATCCCTTCTCAGTGCCGATTGTTTCTTTCGCTAATATTACAACCCACCCTGATTTTTTTTATTCTCTATCACAATAGAAAAGGTATCAGTAGGAACATTTAGCTCCCATTCCTGCCTTTTATAAGCCACATTTCAGTAATAGCTCTCAGATATATCTCATGTCCCTCTGTGCATTCAGTTCTTCTGATATATCCACCTGGACTCCTAGTATTGAAATATATATCATTAATTATTGCTTCTTGGTGCCTGTGCTCTCGCCTTTGTGTTTTGGGAAGTAAACCAGGAATCTAATGCCCTCTCTCCTGTACCAGCCACGCCTTCATCAGTTTCTGTACTGCACGGCACTGGAGTAATCCCAAGATTATTACCTTCTATTAGGAAAAAAAATCAGCTCATCCAACACTGGGGCAGAATTTTATGTTTCCCTGCCAGCAGATTGGTAGGTGCAAATAAGGAAGAGGAGGGAATGTAGGGAGTGGTGGGGAGGGAGAATCACAAAATTCCTTGGATGAGATTCCCACGGGGATTCCCACTGCCTCAATCTCATTGAATCACAGAATCCCAACAATGCAGAAAGAGGCCATTCAGCTGATTGAACCTGAACCAACAGCAAACCCACCCTGGGCCTATCTCCATAACCTCATGTATCCTAGCTAGTCCCCCATCACTAGGGGCAATTTAGCACGGCTAATCCATCTAACCTGCACATCTTTGGAGTGTGGGAGAAAACTGGAGCACCTAGAGGAAACCCATGCAGACATGGGGAGAACATGCAGACTCCACACAGGTAGTGATCTGAGGCTGGAATTGAACCTGGCTCCCTAGACTATAGGGCAGAAGTTCTAATCTCTCTGCAATGTCACGTGGGCACAGGTGAGGCCTCAAACAGCCTGAACGCCTTTGCTCCCATTGAGGCCCCAAGTGGACAATATTGACCACACAATGGCTGTTTCCTGCACAGCTTCCATTTTTTTTGTTTAATATGGGAAGCCCAAAAATGATCTCAAGCTGTGGCAGACCAGTGTCATGTTCCAGTGATCTGTTCCAGTGACTTATTCCAGTGACCTGTTCCAGCGGCAGACCAGTGATCTGTTCCAGTGACCTGTTCCAGTGACCTGTTCCAGTGGTAGACCAGCGATCTGTTCCAGTGACCTGTTCCAGCGACCTGTTCCAGTGATCTGCTCCAGTGACCTGTTCCAGTGGTAGACCAGTGATCTGTTCCAGTGATCTGTTCCAGTGACCTGTTCCAGCGACCTGTTCCAGTGGCAGACTAGTGGCCTGTTCCAGTGACCTGTTCCAGTGGTAGACCAGCGATCTGTTCCAGCGATCTGTTCCAGTGACCTGTTCCAGTGGTAGACCAGTGATCTGTTCCAGTGATCTGTTCCAGTGACCTGTTCCAGTGACTTATTCCAATGACCTGTTCCACTGACCTGTTCCAGTGACCTGTTCCAGTGGTAGACCAGCGATCTGTTCCAGTGACCTGCTCCAGTGGTAGACCAGTGACCTGTTCCAGTGACCTGCTCCAGCAATCTGTTCCACCGACCTGTTCCAGTGGCAGACCAGTGATCTGCTCCAGTGGCCTGTTCCAGTGACCTGTTCCAGTGGTAGACCAGCGATCTGTTCCAGTGGCAGACCAGCGATCTGTTCCAGTGACCTGCTCCAGTGACCTGCTCCAGTGACCTGCTCCAGCAGCAGACCAGCGATCTGTTCCAGCGATCTGTTCCAGTGACCTGTTCCAGTGGTAGACCAGTGATCTGTTCCAGTGATCTGTTCCAGTGATCTGTTCCAGTGGCAGACCAGTGATCTGTTCCAATGATCTGCTCCAATGATCTGTTCCTGTGACCTGTTCCAGGAATTACCAGCTACAGAAACTGTCAAAAGTCTGCTTCAGTGCACTATGCAGTGTGGGAAGAGAATTGGAATGGAAGATGGAAATATCTAAACCTATTCTAGGTCTAACCACTTTGCCATAAGGATGAAAGTATACCAGCAGGGCTCACTGCAACTCTACAACAAAACATGCTGCTCGGACTACAAAAAACATTATGCAGTTAGAAGACTGATATATGTGAGGTCCTATAACAACAACTCTGCAATCATTGACACCAACTAGTATGACATCCTATACAGCCCTCACACATTCATACCAAGACCACAATGCTTCCAATCTCTCTGACTGGCAAATGAGCCAAGATCTGTATATCTCCTGAATTTCAGGAAACAGAGAGAAAACAAAGCTTGTGATCTGACACCTCCCTCAGCTCTGAGTGTCGAGCGCTGGTTTACAAAGCCATCAATCAAAGTTATAATCATTGATGAAAAGCTATGTCTGTGATATGGAAGCTTCTGATGAAAAGCTAAGTCCTGCCCCCGGCACTACCCGATAACTCCCTGAGCATTGGCACTTTGTCCTTGGTAAGTACCAGGGACTCAGGCTGGCACTGCTAGGGTGGCAATGTCCTGGGGGCACCCCTCCCAGTGCTCGACCCTCTGGGAGGTCTCGATGGCCCCCCCTTCACTCCAGCAGAGTTGAGCTGCTAGTTCCCTGAAAGGGGGAACTACAGTAACCCTGCTATAGAAAATACTTCGGGCAGGGGAGAGGTGCTGCAGGCCTGGACTGGGTTTGCACCAGAGTGGGGATTAGTTTGATGATTCCTTCAAACATAATTGCATTTATTTTTGACATTTTATACAGCAATATCTCATCTCTTTATTAAATTACACCATTCCTCTGCAGTCATTTTGCAGTGAGGAAAAAGTGCCCAAAATTTCAAATTGCCTGAAATGATCATCATTAATTTATTTTATCAGAAAGGCATTGGATTATAACCCAACTGTGTTACAAAACAAATACACCATCATACAATCATTAAATCAATTCATTCGCATGCAATGTTTAGAAGGAAAGTTTCTAACAGTGAGGGCAATTGTACCAAGCTAACGATAAAACGTTAGACCAGTGAGATGCACATTATGCAGCCTTGCTCTATCCAGAAACTTCACATTCCTGTAATTTGACCTGCCCCTTACACAGGCTCCATGTGGAAAATCTGAATCACCCATTACATCAGCATTTCATTTCAAGCCTTTACTCACAATATGCCTTTGTCCACTAATGAAAACTAGTTAAGAGAAAGTGCAGCTGCTTACTATTACTCCCTGAATACATGTTCAGAGTGACTTTTCCGCAAGATTTTGACCTAGATTGATTTTCTGTTAGGGGTTCGATTTTGCCAGATTCTATCCCCTGCAAATTGAAATGTTCTACAGAAACACTTACGTTGTCCAGGCATATTACAATTATTAAATCCTCTGTTTAATCACCAGACCAACAGTGAAATTTTCCTGACATTTGAACCATATTCAACCAGAGTTCTCACAGTTTTTATCCTGTTTTCAAAGTGGAGCAAACACCTCAATGACAACTCTCAAAAACAAGAGAAAAAGAAGATAAACATGCAGGGTGACACTGAGGCAGCCTTAGAAACATCGAGTTTCTGCCCACACAATCCCTTCCTGACGGAGGCAGAACAGTAATGAGGGAAATGAAAAGCAAAACGCACAGAGCAATTTCATGTTTTATTTATTTTAAAGAGGGGGAGGTGTGCATGCATGAGGGCAACTCAAACTGACTCTTTGATTATAACTTAGAGCAGACAGAAATTTGCTTTGAAGGTTTAGCCAGAAAGCTATTGGGCTATTTTTTTCTAAATCTTTTTGTGAAACATCTTTGTAGATGGGCAGGTTCTTACAAAAATCACATTTCAGGACTCTCTCAAGAGCACTGACATTTTAGATATTCCATTACAGCTATAATGAGTTTTTAAAATATAAACATACCAACTCGGAACAGGAGTAGGTGACTCAGCTCCTCGAACTTGCTCCGCTATTCAATATGATATTTGCCAATCTGATTGTGACCTCAACCCCACCATACTAAGGCAGGATGGAATGAACAGACTGCACCTTATCATTCCCTGGTTAAATTACTGAAGCTGGTTTTCATTTGTAAAACTTTGCACTGCAAATATGCATTTTGCAAAATTCAGTTGACAATATCAAAGTGTCACATCTTTCGCCTTCCAACTTTATCAATGTGATGAAGTAGCAAATTAGATAAAGGTTAGAAAGAATATTTTGATCGTGATCTAATACAATTAATTTTTTTTGCCCAGTTGCACAGTTTAATACTGCAGATTATTCCTCAATGTTTCCTGTTCATTCACATGCGATGCTGTCCAATGTAAAGTTTAACAATTATGCTATTTAGTTGTCACATTTTGACCCATAGACACAGTTTATCATTACTGCAAACATAATGTGAATCACAGAATCATAAAATCACACAGTGCAGAAGTGGCCCTTTGGCCCATCGAATCTTACTGACACACGAGAAACACCTGACCTCCTTCCTAATCCCATTTACCACCAGTTGGCCCATAGCTCTCAATGTTCTGATGTGCCAAGTGCTCATCCAGATACTTTCTAAATGATGTGAGGCATCCCACCTCCACCACCCTCCCAGGCAGCACATTCCAGACCCTCACCACCCTCTGGGTACAAAAGAGTGAAAGTTTATTTTTGCATGCATTATGATACTGATAATTGCAGAAAAAATCAATTCTAAACTCTTGCATTAGAAATAAAACATTTTATAAGTAATTGTAGCAGCATAATGCAGAGTTTCCTTTCTTTTCATATGGTTGTCACCAGTTTAATGGGGGGAGATGATGGCCTAGTGGTATTATCACTAGATCATTAATCCAGAAACTCAGCCACTGTTCTGGGAATTCAGTTTTAAATCTCCTCACGGTAGGTGGTGAAATTTGAATTCAATAAAAAAAATCTGGAATTAAGAATCTATGGATGACCACAAAATCATTGTCGATTTGCTAGTGTCTTTTAGTGAAGGAAATCTGCCGTCCTTACCCAGTCTGATCCACATGTAACTTCAGAGCCACAGCAATGTGATTGATTTCAACTGCTGTCCAAGGACAACTAGGAATGGACAATAAATGCTAGCCAACTAGTGATGCCCATGTCCAAAAATTAATTTAAAAAATCGATTATTCCAAGGTGGATTAATATCTGGAGTGCAATATTAATCATATACTATACTATAGCTAAACTATAGGTGTATTATTATAACAAATAATGCAATATAGAAAAGGATAAAAGACTCTTGAACATTTAGCAATATGGATTTCAAAAAACTAAGTAGAATAAGGAAATTCAGAACAGAATTATTCCTGTTTCATTATTCCTTGCTACAAATATCTAATTTGCAAATTAAGCATGTTGAAAACAAATCTTCATTCAAACTCTCTCCAACACTGCTTCCTATCTGTTTATTCCTTCCTGTTTCTTTGAACATCAGTTCTGTGATGCCATCTTCTATAACAGAGCCGCTGGTGTGTCCTTTCTGCCTCAATTGATGGCGTCCTCGGTTATAACCATCTTATTTCTATTTAGCCTCAGATGAGACTGAGAACAAGGAGGTTAGCTCCCAGGTAGGGAAGGACTGTAGACAATATGAGAAGGGGGTTAGACGTGTGGTGGAAAAGGGAAATATCCTGACTGAGGGGCTGAGGTGTGTCTATTTTAATGCCAGGAGTGTAGTAAATAACGTAGATGAGCTTTAGACGTGGATTGCTTCTTGGGAGTGTGATGTGGTGGCCATTACAGAGACTTGGATGTCTCAGGGACAGGACTGGGTACTTCAGGTGCCGGGATTCAGATGCTTCAGGAGGGACAGGGTTGGGGGCAAAAGAGGTGGTGGAGTGGCACTGTTGATCAGGGACAGTGTCATGGCTGCAGAGAAGGTGGATGACGTGGAGGGAATGTCTACGGAGTCTCTGTGGGTGGAAGTTAGGAACAAAGGGTCGATAACTTTGCTGGGTGTATTCTATAGGCCGCCCAACAGCGACAGGGAAGTTGAGGTGCAGATAGGGAAACAGATCCTAGACAGATGTAGAAATAACAGGGTTGTCGTGATGGGAGATTTCAATTTCCCAAACATCGACTGGAATATCCCAAGGGTAAGGGGTTTGGATGGTGTGGAGTTTGTTAGGTGTGTTCAGGAAGGTTTCCTGACACAGTACGTGGAAAAGCCTATGAGAGGAGAGGCTGTACTTGACCTGGTGCTTGCTAATGAGCCAGGGCAGGTGTCGGATCTAACGGTAGGTGAGCATCTTGGGAATGGAGATCATAATTCTATCTCTTTCACGATAGTGATGGAAAGAGATAGGATCAGGCAGGCTAGGAAGGTGTTTGTCTGGAGTAAGGGGAAATATGAAAACATCAGGCAGGTAATTGGATGAATAAACTGGAAGGAGGCGTTCTTGGGGAAAAGTACAGAAGGCAAATGGCGGATATTCAAGGAATGTTTGTCTGGGGCTCTGCAAGACAACTTTCCAAGGAGACAAGGAGGTTTTGGTAGGACACGGGAACCATGGTGCACAAAGGTTGTGGTGAACATAGTCAGGAAGAAATGAAAGGTGTATAAAAGGTTCAGAGAGCTAAGAGATGTTAGGGATCTAGAGGAGTATAAGGTGTGTAAAAGGGAGCTTAAAAAGGAAATTAGGAGAGCCAGTAGGGGTCATGAGAAGGCCTTGGCAGGCAAGATTAAGGAGAATCCCAAGGCCTTCTACAAATATGTGAAAAGTAAAAGGATGAGAAGAGAAGGGCCTATAAAAGGTGAAGGGGGAAAGTCTGTGTGAATCCGGAAGAAATGGCAGAGGTGCTTAACGAGTACTTTGCCTCGGTATTCACGGTGGAAAGTGAACTGGGAGGTTGTACTGCAGTTTGAGGCAAACGGAAAAGATTGAGTATGTGGATGTTAGGAAAGAGGATGTGTTAGACCTGTTAAATTCTATCAAGATAGACAAGTTGCTGGGACCGGATTGGATATACCCCAGGTTATTGTGGGAGGTGAGGGAAGTGGTTGCAGAGCCCCTGGCGATGATCTTTGCGTCGTCCATGGAAACGGGAGAGGTTCCGGAGGATTGGAGGATTGCGGATGTGGTTCCTATCTTTAAGAAAGGGAACAAGGATAGTCCAGGAAATTACCAACCGGTGAGTCTGACCTCAGTGGTTGGTAAGCTGATGGAGGGGCTTCTGAGGGACAAGATTTATGAACAATTGGAGAAGTTTGGACTGATCAGAAATAGTCAGCATGGCTTTGTCAAAGGCAAGTCGTGCCTTACGAGCCTAGTTGAGTTCTTTGAAAATGTGACTGAACACATTGACGAAGGAAGAGCGGTGGACGTGGTGTACATGGACTTTAGCAAGGCGGTTGATAAGGTCCCACATGCAAGGCTTCTGTAGAAGGTGAGAGGGCATGGGATCCAAGGGGCTTTGGCCTTGTGGATCCAGAACTGGCTTGCCGGCAGAAGGCAGAGAGTGGTTGTGGATGGGTCTTGTTCTGCATGGAGGTCAGTCACCAGTGGAGTACCCCGGGGATCTGTTCTGGGACCCCTGCTGTTTGTCATTTTCATAAATGACCTGGATGAGGAAGTGGAGGGATGGGTAAGTTTGCCGACGATACAAAGGTCGGTGGTGTTGTGGATGGTCTGGAGGGATGTCAAAAGTTGCAGCGAGACATAGACAGGATACAAGACTGGGCGGAGCAGTGGCAGATGGACTTCAACACGGATAAATGTGTAGTGGTCCATTTTGGCAGGAATAACGGGATGAAGGAGTACAATATCAAGGGTAGGAGTCTTAGCTGTGTTGTAGAGTAGACGGATCTTGGGGTCCGGGTCCATAGGACTCTTAAATCGGCCTTGCAGGTGGAGGAAGTGGTCAAGAAGGCTTATGGTGTACTGGCCTTCATTAATCGAGGAATTGAGTTTAGGAGTCAGGAGATAATGATGTAGCTTTATAAGACTCTTGTCAGACCCCACTTGGAGTATTGTGCGCAGTTCTGGTCGCCTCACTATAGAAGGATGTAGAAGGTATTGAGAGAGTGCAGAGGAGATTTACAAGGATGCTGCCTGGATTGGGAGGCATGCTTTATGAAGATAGGTTGAGGGAGCTGGGACTCTTCTCACTGGAGAGACGTAGGTTGAGAGGCGACCTATAGAGGTTTATAAAATGTTGAGGGGAATAGATAGGGTGGATTCTCAGACACTATTTCCCGGGGCTGAAATAGTCACTACGAGAGCACACAGATTTAAGGTGCAGGGAAGAAAATACAGGGGGGATGTTAGGGATAAGTTTTTCACTCAGAGGTTGGTGAGTGAATGGAATCGGCTGCTGTCGGAGGTGGTAGAGGCGAACTCGCTGGGGTCTTTTAAAAGACTTCTGGATGAGTATATGGGAACAAATGGGATTGGGGGTTATAGATAGGTCTGTGGATTGGTAGATGTGATCGGCGCAACTCGTGGGCCAAAGGGCCTGTTTGTGCTGTATTGTTCTATGTTCTATGTGATCCTGAGTTTTCTGTCTCTTGTCATTTTAATTCTTAATCACACTCACACTCAGACCTCGCCCTCCTACACATAACAGCACATAACAGAAACGTGAGGAACCTCATCTTTCAATCCGATATCTAACAGCCTTGCAGGTTCAACATTGAGTCCAATCATTTCAAATCAGGTCAAGCGCTTTGGTTTTCTGGAGAGAAGATGCTGATATTGGTTCTGCTTTTGCCATTTATACCTCCTTTTACTTTGTTTGTCTCTTTTTTATGACCCCAGCTTGATAGATTTAACATTTTTGTTCAATGCAAAGTTTAACAATTATGCTGTTTAGTTGTCACATTTTGATGGAGAAACAGAGTCATAGGATTGCCAATTAACTTTTAACAAAAGAATAAAAGATTTATTAAATAAGAAAGTATTAGCGATAATACAATCCTGCTTCACCTCATTTATACCTTAATAGATATTTACAGATATATAAAGATTAAACAAGTCACCAAAATCTATCTTATACTCTAATATTCTTGACAAATACCCTGTCCATGTAAACCAATAGGCACACCTGACACTCTGAAATCAGCTGATAGATACCAGCCAATACAATATCCATAGATTTCTCATCAATTTTCCGTAGATGTTTGTCATACCGTAAGCCAACCATTCTCACTGGAATTCTGACTTCCACCTGAGTGATTCCAAACTTTGTTCTCAAAGAACACACTTGAGATTTTCTCTCACACATAGCTTTTTCTCAGATGCCTTCAACAAGGATCCACATCCAGTGTTTCAAATTTTCCTTTCAGTTATTCCTCTGCTTTGGATCACCCAAATGCATTCAAGCTTCCACACAATCTCTCAGGTACTCAAACATGCTAACATGAAACCTTCATATGCTATATTATGCTATCACCAACCTAGGATTACTTCAGATGTTTGGCTTCTCACTAGCCAACTTCTTCTGGTCTTCCCTTCAAATAGAAGCCTCTCTCTAGCCCTTTTTTTAACTTTAGTGAACAGTACCTTGTTCAGATTCAAGTTCTTTATCTCCTTGACTTCAGTCTTTTCAGTTCCTGATTTCTGGAACTTTCTATTCTTTAGCTTCTGGGATCTGCCTTCTGCTCTTTACTTTATTGTCCTGCCTGCACTGAAAGTTTCTATGGAAAAGCTCCTTGCTTCTCAGTCACCTGATTCCAGTCTGAATTCGTACTGCTTTTGCTTTTCAGTGGGCCTCGGGCTTTTGAGCAACAACTTAGTTTTTAAAAGCCTTTATGTCATAAAACATTAATTACAATGCAGTTAGGAGGGAACAGCTGCCCACTTGTGTCTAACATGAAGCCAAACCGAAGTCTTTTCTCTAACACACATATAATGTTAATGCACAGATTACAAAATATATCTTAAATTACAATGGTCTCAGTTACAGTAAAGTTCCTTTAAACATACAGGTTGGCTGTGGTCAAATGCACTCTCCATTCTGTACCCAAGAGAATGTCAGTGGATTTCTCCTAAAAAGCCCCCCAGATGATTATCACATGAGAGTGTCCAAACTCCACTCCGAAAAAAACACATTTTAAAATTTTCTTTCACAACAATGCTTTCCATCAGTGGTTTACATTCTGAAATCCAGTCCAGGTTCTCCTAATCACTCTTTCAAACAATGATTCCACTTTGTTTTTAATGAAAAATCCAGAATCCAGGTTTTACAGCTCCTCCATTAAGAGTTCTTTGTCTTGACTGTTACATAATCTGTTCACAACTGCTTCAACTATCAATTCCCAGGCCTTATTAAAATAGTACCAAACTTTTGATTTACCTCTGAAGTCTGCATTTATGTAAATACTTTAAGGAAGAGATGCTCAGGAAGTAACAAAATACATGCTGATAATTATTTTGCTTTGACAATAATTTGCCAAGAATGCTTTTATCTTGAGAGCCAAGTACCTTTTCCAAATTTCTGCAGTCTGGTGAACATACAAACACAACCCTGCAAATATCAACACAGTGGAATCTGTGACTCTGTTTGGTTTGGCGATAAATAAATGAGGCAAAACTTTCCTTTTTAAATTGAAATCACTTGGGAGAAAAACACTGAATAAATCCTAAGAACTAATATAACTTGATGCCAAGTCAAATAAGGCTGATTTACCACAAAGACCCACAATTCACTAATGCAACAAGCTGAACTGAATGTTCACATTGTCTTCTATGGGAGCTCTATTTAAAGAGGTTGAAATGGTGAGTACATGAGATTGCAGTGAATTTAAAATCAATGGGAGATCTTATTTTCACAAACTAAATGAGGCATGAACAGATAATCTCCAAATAAATCCCCATCTCAGATTCCTGTAAATGTAGCAGCTCATCAGGCAGTGAGAGAATTTGGCCTCAAAGCTAACAGTCAGGTCAATATGCCAGCAGGAATATAGCCCTTCAGTGAAGGGAGTCTTCACTGCCACCAAGGAAGGTGGTGATGTCAGCTGGAAGTCAAACATCTCTGTTCCAGGGGATCACTGTACAAGTTCCTTAGGGAAGTGTCCTTTATCCAGTTCCCTTCAGTCCCATCATGAAGTCAAGCGAGGAGTGATTCACTAAACCCCCACAATGTTCACTCCATTCACAACATCTATAGAAATGATGCCATCAATACTAAAGTTTAAAGTTTTATTTATTAGTTGTGACTTCATGTAAGGCTTACACTAATAGTGCAATGAAGTTAATGTGGAATTCCCCTAGTCGCCACATTCAATACATCAAACCAATGTATCTTTTGGATTCTGGGAGAAAACTGGAGCATCCGAAGGAAACCCATGCAGACATGGGGAGAACATGCAAACTCCACACAGATAGTGACCCAAAACCAGTAATTGAACCCGGGTCGCTGGTGCCTGTGAGGCAGCAGTGCTAATCCTGTGCATCATGCTGCCCTAGACTTAAGTAGGCTCTGAACAACATTCAGCCTTGGCAGGTAACAGGTGTTATCCAGCCCACATTAAATGGATTCAGACAAGAAAATGTCCACCCACAACTGGCATTCAGCATTGCCACTATGAAATTTCCTACCATCAATTAGAAAGATAAGTTTGTGAAGCTTATCAACATGGTCACAACAATATAAGGTTAAACCTGTAGGCTCTGTGCTGAGTGGCTCATCTTCCTTAAGCCCTCTCCAACTTCAAAGACATCGATGGTCATGGGGAGAGCTGGGAGTGTAGCGTTGACTTTGAGGATCAACAATGATCATACTAAATGGGTCAAAACACCAAACAGTTTCTATTTTCTAATGTTTTTGTGCAACATTGAAAACGCACAAGTCAGGAGTATAATGGAATAATTAAAATTCTCATGAAGGACAGCAGCTACAACATGCAAGAAATTTAACAATGTCCAATATAAGCTGATCAACATTTCCTCCTTCAATCCTAAAGCAATGTGGTTGCAGTCTATAGTATGAACAACAGTAATTGGTGAGGGAAGATGCAACAAATTGAAGGCTTGCTAATGTTCAGACAATGCTGCTGTTTGCCAGGCAATAGGTGAGGTACTGCACAAATACCATAAACCTACACACAGGTTGTTGTGACACATTGTAACAAATAGGTGCAGAAGGAGGCCATTTGGCCCTTTGTGCCTGCACCATTCAATATAATCATGGTTGATCATGCACTTTCAGTATCCCATTCCCACTTTTTCTCCAAACTCCTTGGTCCCTTTAGTCATAAGGGCCAGATCCAGCTTCCTCTTGAACACATCTAACAAACTGGCCCCAACAGCTTTCTGTGGTAGAGAATTCCACACGTTCACAACCCCTCTGATTGAAGAAGCTCTCCCTCATCTCAGTCCTGAATGGTTTATCCCTGATTCACAGACTGTGACTCCTAGTTCAGCACTTCCCCAACATCGGGAACATTCTTCCCGCATCTAGCCTGCCCATTCCCATTAGGATTTTATATGTTTCTATGAAATCCCCTCTCATTCTTCTAAATTCCAGTGAGTACAAGCCCAATCGATCCAGTCTCTCTTCATATGTCAGTGCTGTTATTCCAGGAATCAGTCTGGTGGACCTTCATTGCACTCCTTCAATAGCAAGAATGTCCTCCTTCAGTCTAGGAAACTAAAACTGCACACAATACTCAAGGTATGGCCTCACCAAGGCCCTGTATAATTGCAGCAAAACTGTTGATACTCCTGTACTCAACTCCTCTTGCTATAAAGGCCAGCATGCCATTAGCTTTTCTCACTGCCTGCTGTACCTGCAAATCAACCTTCAGCGACTGTTCCACCATGACACCCAGGTCATGTTGCATTTCTTCTTTTCCTAAATTGAGATATCGGGGCTGATTCTTCCACCCTGCCTCGCTAATATTCTAGCACAGTGGGCTGGGAGAATCTCCCATCCAGGCACACATTTTCCAGGCCCGGATTTCTAGCGCCATCAGATTTGTGTTGGACACCAGAGGGAAGATCAGGCAAGTGATTTGAATCTGTTTTGAATACAATTTAAATGTAATTAAAGTTTATTTAGCAGTCACAAGTGAGTCTTACATTAATTCTGCAATGAATATTGTGAAAATCCCTGAGTCACCACACTCCTGCGCCTGTTTGATCAATGCATCTAACCAGCACGTCTTTCAGACTGTTGGAGGAAAACAGAGCACCCAGAGGAAACCCATGCAGACACGGGGAGAACGTGCAAACTCTTCACCGACAGTGACCCAAGCCAGGAATCCAACGCTAATCTCTGATGCTGTGAGGTAGCAGTGCTAACCACTGTGCTAGCATGCCACCCCACAGAATGAGTGTTTCACTCTCACAGGAAGTACAATAGGTCCCCATTTTCGGGGAACTAGGGGGAGATCCTGCTGGAGTGAAGGGAGGGAAAAATCAGGGAGTCAGGAGTCAGGTGGAGGGGGTGGGTGAGGTTCCTGCTGGGCTTGGGCACTCTGTGTCCCCTGGCAATGCCCACAGGACAAAGTGCCCATGTCCAGAGAACCGTAGCACTATCCACTGGGTATGGGGCAGTGCCAAAGGGATGGAGCCTCGGGGCAAGGGCCTAATGGGGGCACAGCCTGGTTGAGGGAAGGGATTAGGGGGTCCGCTGCCACTTTGCATTGGGATCCGGTCAGGGCAGGAGGGAGGTCAGCAATCAGGCTGGGCTGGGGGTTGTTCAGCCAGGGGGTGGGTACCTGTACTGATAGGGGGGTGGTGATTATCACTGATAAGGGGGGTGTGCTGGAGATTGGGGCAGGCTGGGGATCAGTGCGCCTGTTGGGGGTCAGTACTGTACGGGGGAGGAATTGGGTTGTGGGAGGAGGCTGGAGATCAAGGCAGTGCAAGACGGGAAGGGTTTGGTCGGGGACGGGGCACGATCGGGCCGAGGGGGGTATTGAGGCAGGGAGGGCAGGACTGCGGGGATCTTGGACAGTCCAGCGGTCAAGCTAGCCATGAACAGGAGCCTGACAGTTGGGAGACACTGTGCATATGTGCAGAGGCCTGGCTGGAATAGGCCTGCCCCTTGAAATCTAACATTATTCACACTGGTGACCTCCAAGTGTGGGAGATTCTAGTCTGAACTCCATGGAAAAAATTGCGTGAATTACTTCAGTTTTTCAAAAATTTAGAATTAGAATTTTAGAATTTTTTAGGGAGAATTCTGGCCAATAATCTTTCTTCCTGTTTTTGCTACCAAAGTGGATAACCTCACATTATCCACATTATATTGCACTTGCCAAGTATTTACCCACTCAGTCAGCCTGTCCAAATCACCTTGCAGCCTCTGAGCATCCTCCTCACTGCCACTTAGATTACTGTCATCCACAAATTCGGAGAAATTGCAACACACTATTGACCCTTTGCTTCAGAAATAATGGAACCTGAATAACACGTTATCTAATAAAATGATCACTGATTATTCTGAAGCATGTTTGTCAAGTTGTATTCAGAATTGGATGAGGACATTATTATTTCACACTGATGTATATTGCTGATCTCACAGCAGAGTCCCAGCAAGAGTTTATAAAATTTGTAAGAGGACTGGTGGCTTTTCCTTCTGCACACAATCTGACGCTAACTGAAATTTTCTAACCAATTATGCCTCGCAAAACTTGAATGCACAATTGGTACTTTTCTCATCTGTTAAATTTAAACTGAATCCATCAACAGATGATGCAACAAGACAGTCAAACTCTGAATGAGAGACCAGATTGAAAAGTGAGATTTGGGAAAGTGGACTGAGCAATGACAGTTCAGGCCTCTTCCCACAGCTCACTGAGTTTCTGAATATGAACAAACCAGCAGTTAATATAGAACATAGAACATAGAACATTACAGCACAGAACAGGCCCTTCGGCCTTCGATGTTGTGCCGACCAAAATAAAAAGCAATGCCCCTCCTAACTAAACCATTCCCTTCTCATCCATATACTTATCAACTAACCTCTTAAACGCCACCAAACTTGGCGCATCTACAACAGCTGCAGGCAGGGCATTCCACTCCCTAATCACTCTTTGAGTAAAGAACCTACCTCTGATATCCGTCCTATAACTCATACCCCTTAATTTAAAGCTGTGTCCCCTCGTGCTAGCTTTCTCCATCCTAGGAAAAAGGCTATCACTGTCCACCCTATCTAAACCTCTAATCATCTTATATGCTTCAATAAGATCCCCTCTTAGCCGCCTCCTTTCTAACGAAAACAACCTCAAATCCTTCAACCTCTCTTCATAGGACCTGCCCTCCATACCAGGCAACATCCTAGTAAACCTCCTCTGTACCCTCTCCAATGCCTCCACATCTTTCTTATAATGTGGGGACCAGAACTGCACACAATACTCCAAGTGCGGCCGCACTAGAGTTTTGTACAGTTGCAACATGATGCTGCGGCTCCTAAATTCAATCCCCCTACCAATAAAAGCTAAGACTCCATATGCCTTCTTAACAACTTTATCCACTTGACTGCCTACTTTCAGGGATCTATTGACACATACACCAAGATCCTTCTGTTCCTCAACACTATTAAGAGCCCTACCATTAGCCCTATACTCTACACATTTATTGTTCCTGCCAAAGTGCATTACCTCACACTTTTCCACATTAAACTCCATTTGCCACCTCTCGGCCCAGCTCTGCAACTTGTCCAAGTCACTCTGTAAACTAAAACACCCCTCTTCACTATCTACCACTCCACCAACTTTAGTGTCATCTGCAAATTTACTCATCCATCCCTCAATACCCTCATCCAGATCATTTATAAAAATTACAAACAGCAGGAAACATTGCTCATTTGCAAAGTTGGCAGAGTATTTCAGTGCTTATTTTGAAATGTAAACTCAGATGAATATCAGTGGGTTGAGAATCCATTTTTAACATTTGCAATGCCATCTTATTGCCCAAATGGAGAGGCAGAGGAGGCAGATGGAACTGTGCTGTTCGCACTCGTTGGAAACTGAGTTCCAGGAACAAGCACTCGTCCACTTTTTGACCATCTACTGCTGCAATATATTAAAAAAATCAAAGTGTTGCCACATTTTCCACAATACACAATTGTGAAATATCATTTTCTGCAATGGCAACAATAAATGGAAAACAACGTCCCATCTGAGAGCGGAGGATGATGTTCAGGAGGTTGAGAGTACTGAGGTCATGAATAAGGTTTCAAGGTCACGAGAGTGTATTGACAGGCAGGAAGGTGGTTTGAAGTGTGTCTACTTCAACGCTAGGAGCATCCGGAATAAGGTGGGTAAACTTGCAGCATGGGTTGGTACCTGGAACTTTTGTGGCCATTTCCGAGACATTGATAGGGCAGGGACAGGAATGATTGTTGCAGGTTCCAGGGTTCAGATGTTTCAGTAAGGTCAGGGAATGTGGTAAAAGAAGGGGAGGTGTAGCATTGTTAGTCAAGGATAGTGTTATGGTGGCAGAAAGGACTTTTGATGAGGACTCATCTGTTGAAGTAGTATGGAGTGAGATTAGAAACAGGAAAGGAGAGGTCACCTTGTTGGGAGTTTTCTACAGGCCTCCAAAAGTTCCAGAGATGTAGAGGAAAGGATTGCAAAGATGATCCTGGATAGGAGCGAAAGTAACAGGGTAGTTGTTATGGGGGATTTTAACTTTACAAATATTGACTGGAAAAGCTATAGTTTGAGTAATTTAGATGGATCAGTTTTTGTCCAATGTGTGCAGGAAGGTTTCCTGACACTGTACGTAGATAGGCCAACAAGAGGTGAGGCTACATTGGATTTGGTTCTGGGTAATGAACCAGGCCAGGTGTTAGACTTGGAGGTAGGTGAGCACTTTGGTGATAGTGACCACAATTTGGTTATGGTTACTTTAGGGACGGGAAGGGATAGGTATATACCATTGGGCAAGAATTATAGCTGGGGATTATGATGCAAGTAGGCGAGATTTAGAATGCATAGAATGTGGAAGGAAACTGCAGGGGTTAGGGAATGCCTGGCAGGTCACATGACTTCAGTCTCAGACGTGGGTGGGTGGGGAGGTGGGTAGCAGTAAGTGGCGGGGTGGGGGATGCCTACATCGCAGCCGAATTTCCTTAAGTTCTTTCCACCTTTGGAATTTCCTTCAAGATTCCCCCCATTCACCTCTCCACCACTCTCTCCACAACCCTGTCTCCCCCACCCTAATCCTGCCACTGTGAAACCCCCACACTCACTTCCACTCTGATTCTAGACCAAGAATTTGGGGATTGTTTGTAGTTCCAGGGGTGACCAGCACTCCTGGAGGCGCTACTGAGGATACAGGAGCTGATGGCCAATCATCTCTGTGAGGCCAGCAGCCCTCTGAGGTGAGATTGACTCCTGACTGAGGGGCAGGAGTATTCCCCCCTCGTCTTCACAAATTAATGCTCCTCAGGCTGAGGCAGTGAACATTGGCAAAGGGTGTTCCCCATCCACAATTTGATGTTGGAGTGAGAAAGCCTGACAGCCATTACATTCTGCTTCTGGTTAACATTTCAGATCTGTGACCTTTCACCTAAATGAGGAAAGTTTAAACTTACGGCTGGCGCACTGGTTAGCACTGCTGCCTCACAGCACCAGGAATCGGGTTCAATTCCAGCCTTGGGTCACTATCTGTTGGAATTTGCACATTCTCTCTATGTCGGCATGGGTTTCCTGCTACCGTCTGAAAGATGTGCTGGTTCGGTGAACTGGCCACGCTAAATTGCCTCTTTTGTCAGGGGGATTTATAGGGTAAATACATAGAGTTACAGGGATAGGGCCTAGGGTGGGATTGTTGTTAGTGCAGGCTCGATGGCCTGAATGGCCTCCTTCTGCCCTGTTGGGATTTTATGATTCCAGACATGTAACAGGTGAATGAGAGGAGGGTGAGAAGAAGATCAAAAAGGAAGCATTGTAATAGGATAATGAACAAGAGAGATTAAGGATTTGATATTACAAGGTAAAAGGAAATGGTAACGCAACCAATAAAGAAAGATTTGTCTAAAGAAGGTCAGCAACTATTCACTCCTGCAGAAGGTGCAAGTCAAACAACTTAAATAGTTAATGGAATATTGGCTTTTACATCAGAGAGGCTGGAACAATGTGAGCAAGTGATGCCTCAGTTGGACAGAGCCTTGATCACATTCCATGAGCGTGCTGTGTTCAGTTTCCAGCCCCAGAGCTCAGGGAAGATTTACTGTTATCAAATAATTCTTTATTTAAATATCAACTTCCAATGTAACCAATGTGGTAAGTTTTATCATGAATCATTGCAAGCAAAATATAATAACACACAAAATAGTAGAACAGGTTAGAATGATGTGCTGATTCAATTGGGGTTTCTATATTAACAGGGTTCAAAGTTTAACAATCATTAGAGTTTGTTAATTGTGTAGCTTTATGTATCTCTTTGAGAGCAACAATACAATTCACCAGAATGATGGAGAGCTTATTCTTTTAACTTTTCTCATTTTACATGGGTCATCACAGCACTGGCTAATCACCTTTCTCCATCTGACCCTGACAGTCAACCATTCCTCCAATCCCAGTGCATTTAAGTCATTCACCACTGCATCTTTCTATCTGGTCTCCAGCCTTCCTTTTATCCTTCTTTGTCGCATCCTATCACCGTCATTCATCTAACCATCTTCTCTCTCTCTCTCCTCGCAACAAACGACCATTTCAGGTTCTTCTCAGCTACATACTTTGATGCTTCCACAATCTTCACTGACCCCCGATGTATTGGCTCCTCATCTTGTATTTTCCTGTCACTCCGTACAGCTACCTTAGCAACCTCATCCCGTTTGTATGCAGTGTTTCTTAATGTTGCCTAAGTTGCTGCAATGTGTAACAAGATCAGGAGGAAACCAGGGTTTAGAGGATTCAATTATGTAGATAGACAGGGTTGTATAAACTTGTTTTGTATCTCATTGAGCTTTAGAAAGTCCATGGATAATATAATAGATTTCTTTAAAACGATAGAAAGATTTGATAGGGCAGGCATGGAAAAACCACACCTTGTGGTGCAGAAAATTAAAATTTAGAACTAGATTAAATAGGATAAAACTGGAAACTCAAATGTGGTAATTGCTTTCAGAAACAGAGTGGAAAAATAGAAAGGAAGAACTTATATTTTTAACTATGCCCAGAAGCAAATAATTACTTTTGAAGTTCAAATCACTAACATGTCGCCAAACATGGCAGTTCAATAGCAGGTTAGATATAAGGATTCGCATTCTAATCAGCAATCTATGACTGTCTGTGTGGATATGAGTGCCTCTGCAGATCAGAACACTGCATTTGCCTGACGAAGGCTGTAAAGTCGAAAGCTCGCGGATTTACTATCAAATAAATTGGTTGGATTTAAAATTGGTGTTGTAAAACTTTACTGAGTTCAGGTGTACACAGCAAGATCCCACAAACGAGCTTGATTAAGGAAGGAGTATAACCCAGTTCTGTACTCTCTCTGAATAGTACTGCTGTCTCTTTACATCGTCCTGAACATCTCAGTTGAAAGTTGGTGCCTCTGGTATTTCAGCAGCTTCTTTGTATTATACAGAGACTCGGGGTTGCTGACCTTCCGAGAGTGATTTGATGTTTCCAGAAATTGCAGATTAAGCCCCAGGATATTGCTGCTAGCAGCCAGGATAAAAAAATATTTGGACATTAAAAGAAGTTATTGATTTATTTTGCTCTCTTTGAATACTTCCGTGTATCAGTTATAAAAATATTGGAGACAGGGCAACTTGACTAATGTTAAGAATCAGCCAATCCTTTTCCAAGAGAGGCAGTGGAGAATAGATATGCTGGGAGATTAATGGTGGGGCCGCTTGCAGGGCGGGGGCACGGAGGAAGGTGTGGAGGGCAGAGGGTGAGTTGGGTACTGGGAGGGTTGAAGAGAGGTGATTATGTAATAAAACTGCCAATAATGCATCCGGCTAATCTCTGTCACTCTGGTTACAATTAAATGACAGCTCAGTTTCTGCATCCCTACGCAATGTCATACGCATACATAAGTGTTATCTCCAACACTTTCAATAAGAAAACAGAAAATTGTTATAACTAAATCTTCATGAGGTTATTATGATATAATAAAATAAATTGTGAATCTGAGTAGCTAGAACAAGCCTGCGCTTTATTCTGTGATATAACCAGTTGCTTTTTGTTTAAGTCTGGTGTCATACAAGGTCTTGTATAGCACACTCATTTATGCTGCTTACTGCTGTCAGTGCAGAGTAGAATGCTTCATTTTGCAATCAACACCACGCCTGGCTGTTGACTAAATCATCGTTCACCTTGGTGGAAATGATCAGACAATAAAACTAAAAATAAATCATACCAAGTACTTGGAATAATCTGAACCATCTTTCTGGTAATGTAAAGCTTAATGTCATTGTAAAATCTTCATTACCAACTTAAAAAGTTCTCCATACCTTTGCCAACTTATATAATTTGATTTTTTTCCCTAATCCAATGAACCATTTGGTGTGGATCTGGCAGGTGGATTTTTATATCTCTGAATAAATCCCATTAAAAGTTGATTCCAGGTCCTAACATAAATAACGGGGTAGAGTTTGGATGTGTACATGTTTGTCAGTTAGTTCAGCTGTTTTTCCATAATAGCCAACATAGTTTGCCTTTATTTTCACTTTCACTTGTAACATTTCCTTTGAAGTTTTGTGTGCAGAAGGGTTACAAATGTTAACAGGGTATCCCACAGATTCTCTATCATAAATTGTTAAAGAGTTAGTTATTGAGTGTAATGTTGTGCATTTACCACAAAACTGTTGTTCTTTATCACAAACAGAGCAGTAAATCAACAAATTTAGAAATCTCATTATGACAGAAATACGATTATCCCATAGATTTCCTGGTTTGGAATTCTATGCTTTGTTTACTATTAACTAGATTATCTACTGATTATCAATTACAAATTACTGTTGTCCTATTTCTTTCTACATCTCCTAAGGTCTCATGTTTCTATGACTTCTATCTTGTCATCATCTCCTGTTTACCACTTTTGGTAATTTTATTTCTTTTCCTCTGAATGTTTCTGTTTTTCTCCCTCCTCTTTTCATTTTTAAAAATACTCTTCATCTTTAATATCTTCCATTTCCAACAACAGGACTTCTTTAAAACTCAACTGAGCCTCTACACAGAGAGTGCCTGCCTCGCTGAATGTTACTAGCGTTTTCTGTTCTTGGGTTGTTTCATTGTTATAAACTCCTTCCATGACTGAACATAGAGCTGTAGAAGTTACATTCTGGAGTCTAATATAATTTTTCATTAGAGCTGTAATGAACCTTGACAGAGATAGAGATATCATGCAGTATTTATTTATATTTTATTGATGAAATGCGTTGTTTAAAATTAGGCAACCGGAGCTAATTAGCGCAATTTAACTCTGCCAAAGAAGACTTTGTAAACACGACCCTGCTGAATAAAAGATATCCCATATCGAATTGAGTAGCCAGAGCCAGGTGATTGGTTAAAGACACTACAGTCTGATGAATACTCCACAATGACTGAGTAATGAAAGCCCTGCCAGAACATAACATTTAATCCATTCAGACTGAAGCTTTGACAGGCTGTGGCTAATTGCTCCTATCCTCTCTCAATAGCAGGAATAAGCTGCTTTCAACCAGGTTATTTATGTCCCTCTGCCCAAAATTGTGCCCCCTTCAATAGGAACAAGTTTGATTCTTAAAGCCTCACTGAAGGTGAGCTTGGTCATGAAGCATAACTCAGACTTTAGTTTTCAAGGACTCTGAAGCTTTGCAAAGTGATCCTTCCATGATTCGAATTGATATAACCTGCAGTAACATTTCAGTTGGTGTGGAGTTTTGGTATTTTGGCATTCATTGCTAATGGAATAGAATATAAAAGTAAGGAAATGCTGTTACAACAGTGCAAGGCATTAGTGAGATTGCGTCTGGAGTATTGTGCACAGCTTGGTCAGCTTACTTAGAGAAAGATGTGAATGCATTAGAGAGAGTTCAGAAAGGTTGCAGATTGATTCCAGGGATGAAGGACTTGTCTTATGAAGAGAGATTGAGCAGTTTAGGCCTATGCTCACTGGAGTTAAGGCTGAGAGGAGATCCAATTAAAGTATATAAGATGCTAAAGGGATTGGCAGGATAGACATAGAGAGAACGTTTCCACTTATTGGACAGTCAAGGATAAGAGGTCATAGTTTTAGGCTAAGGGATGGAAGATTTAAATCAGAAATTAGGAGGAGTGATTTCACTCACGGGTGGCGAATCTGTGGAATGTTCTGTCTCAGAATACTAAAGGAATTTAAGGAAGAGATAGGCAGCTTTTTAAATTAGTGATGGATGAAGAGCTATGGTGAATGGGCAGGAAGTTGGAGTTGATGGCAGAACAGGCTCCAGGAACTGAATTGCTGCCTACTGCTCCTGGTTCTTATCTTATGTTTTATATTCATTAATTAGAGAAATGTCCAGATGGCCTACTGGACTGACTGGGAATTTGTAAAACTCTGTTTGGAATAATTTTGGTATAATGAGAGAATTAGCATATCTGTGCCCTCCCTCCTCATATCTATCCAAGTGCTAACGGTTGACCTTGCAGTTAGTTACCTCAGAGTTGAGACTCCACCAATAAAATATTTTATGTTTTATCCGAGGTGAATTATCTACTCAAAGCTCTGATATCTTCATTTCAGATGTCTTTATAATGTGATTTGTGTCAATTCCTCAGGGTTATTTGCACTCCAGCATTGTAACTTCAGTGGATGTTACAGAGTGGTCAGGAGGGACAAATCATGAGCAACTTCATGTCAACTAATTATCCTGAAGGCTAGATGCTGAGAATGACATTGAATATGCTCAATGTAATCTTAGTGATGAGTTAAGAACAGGGTTAGTGACATTTCTAGCTATCTTATTCACCAGGATAGGCAACGAAACTTCCTCCCCGATCATCCTCAACACCGGTGCCCCACAGGGCTGTGTTCTCAGCCCCCTACTATACTCCTTATTCACCTATGACTGCAGTCAAATTCCCCTCCAATTCGATTTTCAAGTTTGCCAATGACATCACCATAGTGGGTCAGATCTAAAACAATGACAAGACAGAGTAGAGGAATGAGGTGGAGAATCTGGTGAACTGGTGCAGCAACAATAATCGCTCCCTCAATGTCAAGAATACAAAGGAGATCTGTATTTTCTACTGAATATAAATAAGCTACTTCCTGATATTTGTGTATTCTTTGTTGAGATCAGATTTTGAGATTTTGCTGGTTAAAAATAAAGCTTTGGTGTTAAAATTGCACAACAACAAAATGCATAAGCTCTTGGCTTTATAACATGCAAACTTTCTACAATTTGTATTGAAACCATGCAAAGTGTTAATTGTACATTTAGAATCACCAAAACATGAGTTTGCTTTAATTAATGAGGATTTAAATGAAATTAAAATGTTTCATTGGTGTAAATAATACCACTTCAATTTCAACTTGAATAAACAATTAATATATACTGTCCAGAAAGTCCAGACTGCCTTATATATAGCAGAGATTATCAATAAACTGTAATAGCTTGTCCTAGAATCCATATTAAAGGCTATCCGTGTAATATTACAAGCCATGTGTTTGAAATGAGAAGTATCTGATTAGAGAATGATACATGTACAAATTGCAGGAAAAAGTCATTAAATTGGATGCTTAAATAATTGAAAGCATGCAGAGAACCGTGTAAAATTTTAATGAAGAATGATTATCAGGAAATCAGCAGTGGAATTGTTTTAGCCAAACGAAAAGACACAGTAGGCCAAGGTTCTGGATTAAAATGTAACAAAACATTTTTCATTCTTGAAAAAACTAAGAGTTCATTTGCCACTCTTGATAGAAATTTTGGATTGCAAACAGACATCATTTTGTGCCTGCTCAATCTGGAGTCTTATCAACAACAAACTGAACAGAAAGGGTGATAAAACTGACATAAATCACTTGCTGAGCAATCTAAGTACTATCCAGTGTCATTTTGTATCTGCAGTATTTTAAAACTATTGGTTAATTCCTCCTAAGATTAATGTATAATCTCAATTGAACTGACAGCTGTTTATTTTTCAATGAGTAACTTGGGAATGTGCGGTATTTACATTTTGTAAGATCTCCAGAAATGCTTAATCTGATCATTTGCATATTTTTCTAAATACTCTCCTGGATGTTCCCACTTTCCTGATTATTTATAAAACAATTCTGAGTACTGTTGAAATATGAGTGAAGTTTGGAAAATCAGTGATTGTTTTCTATAGAAAGTGAATCTTTTCAAACTTCAGCAGCTGTTGTATTTGTGATGTTTGTGCAGGAAATCCGCATGCATTTCTGTTCTGTAACACTGCATTTAAACATCGTGATTGTTTTGGAAAGTTTATCTACAAAGTGCCAGGTTTGGCATGGTTTTCACAGCCAAATTTGTTCATCAACTTTCCTCCATTTTTGCTGTCTTGTACAGGCCATTTATAAAGAAGATTATTTTCACAATGATTAAAGATAATTTCATCCCTTATCAAATCAGATGCTTATGGGAATAAACTTACACTTGACAAAATCAAAATAATTTTGATTAAAAATTTGTACTATTTGATTTGATTTTATTGGATTTATTATTGTTACGTGTATTAACAGAGTGAAAGTTATTGTTTCTTGAATGCTGTACAGACAAATTCATAGAGGAGGAAAAAAGAGAGTACAGAATGTAGTGTTACAGTTGTAGGTAGGGTGTATAGAAAGATCAACTTAATGTGAAGTAAGTCCATTCAAAAGTCTGACAGCAGCAGGGAAGACACTGTTCTTCTTAGTTTGTGACGTCAGACCTTTGTACCTTTTTCCCAAAGGTAGAAAGTGGAAAAAGAATGTCTGGGGTGCATGGGGTCCTTTCATATCACATTGGTTATTTAAACAATGATACTGTATTCCCCCTCTCCCCAGCCCACCAGACACCTTCCCCATACCCTCACTGCCTCTCTCCACCATGTCACCCCTCCCCCAACACACCACCCACTCGCCACGCTCCCTCACTGCCTCTCCCCACCCTGCCATTCCCCTCCCCACCCCACTACTACCTCTCCTTCACTTCTCTTCCCCCCAACCCATTACTCCTCTCCCAGCCCACCACACTCCCTCCCTAGCCCACCAGCTCTCTCCTCTCGTTAAAATTACAGCAATAATGCAGTCATTGAAACTGCTTGAATCCAGTTAATTGCAATCACTTAACTATTGGCCAAGCTACGATCAGGGTTGAAGCAGTTTGAAAAGAAATGCAAACACACGGCCAGGATTTTGCCCTGTCTTCACTGTAAACACAAACAGCAGCATGGGCATGGAATTCTGCTACAGTCAAAAAAGTGGCAATCTCACTGCCGTGATCTCAGATTTTCCCTGGCCTGACCCTCCCGGTTTATGACAGAGTGAGCTTTCCATCCAGAAAGGCCGAGAATCTCAGTTAAACACATTCTTGCATCATTGAAGGGCTTCTCCAACACGTTGTGCACCACCGTGAACCCACTCCTCCTCCCCACTCCCACTACTCACACTGGGATTTCCTCTTTGCCAATGTGATGTCGTCAGCAAATTTACAACAGTTTTAAAAATGTGAGCTAGGTAAAGGGAACCTGTTGGGGCTGTACAGGGTAGTACAGGTCCCAAAGAGAGAGAGAGAGAGAGGGGGAGAGAGAGAGCGAGAGAGAGACATCCCCAGGCAGGACCCTGGCACAGTCAGAGGGTGATGCCAGGGGACTTCCTCTGGGGAGCTCCATGGGCATGGGAAGCATTCCTGTGTCAATGGCGGGGAGGAGGCAGGATTGTCCCTGTACATAGGAGAGGCTTTGTCATTTCTTTGTCAGAGATCAGGGTGCGTTCTGTAACATACACTCCGATCTCAGGATTCGCAACATTGTCAGATTGTTCTGGCCCCTCTCCCCTGATGCTGTGGACTGTGCCTCCCAACCTTTTTCCATCTAAACACTGCACAAAATGATGAGAATAGTTGATTGTAGCCAGCAGACTGCACACTACAACTTCACCTGAGCCCGTACTTGGATGAGGAAAAGGAAAATTCTACCCATTGGAATCAAATGAGGAAAGGTCTATTGGTAGGGATCAGTAAACTCATTTCAATATGTAATTGTAGATAAGTGTGTCTTAGCTTTGTTAATTGAAACTCTTGGAGTTACTTCTTGGGTAACTCTCTGGCTCAGAAAATTTATTGACAGGACCTCTGATCTAAAGTGGATTTTGCATTGATTTTATTCTATTCTCAGAGTTAAATTTTATTGGATGGTATCAGATAAATTAAAAACAGCAGCTAGCACTAAAGAACTGAATTAGTCATGAACAACACTGAATGTGCCAAGAATTTGGTTGTAATCTCAATTCTATATAAATTGTGGTAAAGAAAGCAGTCAATTTGCCAATGTTTTACCACAGCTCACACACCCATTTAACAATTAAATTTGGAAACATTTTACTCCAGTTACCAGACTTCAGAGTGTGGTCTTTCCGCATTCTTTCACTGACTCATCATTAGCAATCAGAAAGCAATCCCCACCTTTCTATTTTTATTTCCTTGCCTCACTACAACTCTTCCTTCTCCATCCCACATGGGGTGAGCTTCACTTGTTCTTTCATTTTGCTGCCACTGATCATTGTCTTTTGTTTTCCTATTTACACATTCTGCTCTCTTACCTTTTGCCACTTATTTAGTCCTCAATGCCACCGTTAATGCCCCCTTTGTCTTCTATCCATGACATTTTTGTCAATCTTTCTTCAGCTCCAACCTATCCCTGACCTTCCATTCTGCCCCACCTTCTCTCCAACAATATAATTCTTCATATTTCTAGATCTTTTCCATTCTGTGGAAGAGTCACACAGACTTGAAACATCAATCCTGCCAGATCTGCTGAGTTTATCCAGCAGTTTCTGTTTTTATTAAAAAGCAGGAATTCTGGGAACATTTCACTTGTATCAAGATTTTGGATTTAAATGTTTCGATCAGTAATTATGCATTCTGAGGAATGAGCATGCAGACATCACCCATTGGATGAGGCATGCGCTTATCAGAAATAATAATATCAAATTGCATTTGACCTGGACACAACAGGAGTTTCTAATATCCCGTGCAGAAAAATGAAAGATTATGGTCTAGAGGGAAGAGAGAGATATAATTCACACTGCTGATTTTCAGTTAATCCAGTATGGAATCTTTTGCTTAATAAGATGCTGTTTTTAAAATAGAATTGATCTGAATTATTTTAATGAATTTTACCACCAATAATCCAACTCTAAATTATCCCTTCTGGTCTGGTTAGACTCGAAACAGACATAACTTTAGCTAATTTGTGATTGTTTATTGAATCTGAGATATGGGACTTTGATAATGGAACTGTCATTTGACTTCAAGGCTTGTAGCATCCAGTCACATGGTCGTATTACACATAACATTCTATGTTTTATTCTGAAATTTGGATACAGTAATTAGAACAAAGAACAAAACAGCATGGGAAACAGGCCCTTCGGCCCAACGAGCCCGCACCGCCACCTCGATGTTCCCACTTCTACACGCGATCCCTGTCCATGTTTATAGATTTATGGATTAAAAACCAAATTTGAGACAATTTAGGGAGAATTTGTTTTGCCAATTAGCCTAAGAGCACATCTTTGGAATGTGGGAGGTCCATTCTCTCATTCTTATTCTCCCATTCCATTCAATAAAATCATCATCTAGGATTAAATAAAGGAATAGCTCAGGCTATTCAACTTCATAGAAAGGAACCCCACATCGCCCAAAAAATTCCCTCAATGGGCAGCAATTAGAAATTATAAACTGATCTCCATTCTGGTTATACCCATTGAAATATCTGCCTTTCAAGCTTGTATGAAATTAAACATTGTGCATAAAAGCATTACATGCAAAAGGCAGAAATCAAAATAAACCAATGATAAATCTGGTTTGAACATGTTGAAAAATGCAGCTTGTTTAGATTTGTAAACAGAAAGGGGAGGGGATTGGGGCTGAATCATCCAATCCTGAATCCACAGACTGCCACAGGTTTACATTTGTCATTGTGCACCTTGGAGCAGAGCAGTTGTTTTGAGAGTTTTGTGTCGAACATGTGGACAATGTAACCCGCCCCTCACAGCTGATCAAGTGTGGCCGCTGCCTCAATGCTGGGGATATCGGCCCAGGAGAAAACAGTTGCATTGATACACCCACCTATCCTGCCAGCGCATTTACAGGATTTTGCTGAGGCTTTGCTGAGATTTTGGTGATATCTCTCCAGGGATTTAAGGTGCATTCAGTGGGGTGGGGACCACGGCTACTCTGCAGATTATGAGTTTTGTGCTATATTTCAGGTCTCCAGCTTCAAGTACTCTGTTCCTCTGTTTACATTGGTACATGGTAATTACTGGATTACATTGAGCCCTAGACCATTTTTGCAATTAGAATAGTCTTCCCATCAAACTTACATATCAGCATTGAGACCCATTCAATTAACTACAGCACATCTCTACAGGAATGTAGCATCGCTGAGTGTTATAGAGAGAGGAAATAAGCAGGCTAATGGGCCAGCCCAGCATCTGTCCTTTTTAACAATAGCTCTGTGGCTATGTAACTAATTCCAAACTGCAGTAGCTTTGAGCACCAGGACAGAATTGTGTCTACGAGGAACAGAACATTAGCTGGAAGGCGTGCATACTTATTGGTCAACCACGCAGATATACATTCACAGAGTCGATAAGACAGAGCTGGCAAGAGCACACACAACCCCTCAGTATGGCCCAAGAGACAGCAAACTCTCATGAATAACACAACATGGAGCTCACGGAGAAATTCCCCTTCTCCACTTACATTTTTCCAGAATACACCTTCACCTCTCCACAACGCAAACTGGTTAGACAATTCTGTGAAGCTCCATCTAACACAGACAAGAATGAACATCACTTGAACTTGCACAGCGTGTCGAGCAGATGTCTTGCACAAGCACACTTTACACTGATGGTGAGGCATGACTGATGTCAGTAATGAGAAGGGGTACAATCTGAGTTGAGGGAGCCACATACCACAACAAGCAGAGGCACCTGATGCAAAATGTGTGATAGATGGATGGTGTGAACATCTGATTGCATACAACACAACTCAACTACAGAGAGGGCAAACACAGGAGGGGTTTGGTGTAAAGTGTCTCCATCTGGTGAACACTCATGCCATTATTGCACTCCTAAAATATTTTGACCTTCTCAAACTTACTGCAACATCTATAGTGGCAATAAAGGCAGCCTGCTAACTGCTACACCAAGTTCTTCACCCAGACAGTGGAATTTGCAACCACAGAAAACAGTTCAGGGCAAAATATTTGAATGTTTTCAAGAAGCACTTAGATGTAGCTCTTGGGGTGAAGGGGATCAAAGAATACAGGAAAAGGTACAATCAAGTTATAGAGTTGAATGATCAACTGTGATCATAATGAATGTGGATCAGGCTCAAAGGGCCAAATGACCTGCTCCTGCTTCTATTTTCTATGTTTCTATGTCTGTGACAACTTTAGTGGATGGTCTCTGGAGTTGTGGAGGGCCCTGCCATGTTTTGGGTGTCTGCTGTGTGAGGCAAGTGCATCCTCCTCAGCCTGTGGAGCTGGAGGTGATGGAGTCTCTGGCAAAGGGGATTGCAGAAGTCACCTGGATGAATGATCCTGGACTGTCCATCTGTTGATCGTATCTCTATGGGTGCTCAAGAGCCCAGACTGACTCCTTAAGATGATAGGACACTTGGACTGGAATCTCAAATAATAACTGGTGGATGCACCGGTGTTGGCAGCAATAGATTGCAGCACAGACACAGTATCCTGGGCCAAGGACTCCATGGAAACCCTCGTCTTAGCAGTGTTAACCTTGGGGTGCTAGCATGCTGGCACTATTACCTCAGACTAAACATGGACTGCCTGCTCCACTGTACATTGCAATTTGTGGATTGCAGCCGAAAGCCCTGCCTATTATTCCTGTAACTCTGGCTGCAGCTCCAACATCTGCATTAAAAGCGAGTCCACACGTTCAGACTCAGCAGAATCCTGGTCTCCAGTCGCCCTCCAACTACTGGTGGTCTTCGATGTCTCTGTCTCTGCCTCCTGTAGGCCAGAATCTGTGCTGTGCTCACCAGAGTTTAACACCTCTGCAACGGGTGGACACTGTGATGGCTGTCCATAAATGGGTCCTCAAGATCTTCATCGAAGGTGTCTTTGTGACTGACGATAAGGAGCTGGCTCCCATTGATCCTGGGGCATTTACCTCTGGTGCCTATGAGAATGGAGATAATTAGTACGTAGCAACAGACTCCAAGATATAATATTGCACTAAAAGTGCAAAGGACCAGTTGGTCCCGAGTCCTCACTTGGTCGGGCACTGCCACTTCCACCATCACCGCAGGTTCAGTTGTGGTCTTCATTGGCCAAGACCACAGGCTTCTCATTCTGGGTAAAGTGCCAGATCTCTGGCATCTTACCACCAATCCAGGACCTCTCCCTTTTGTTATCGACGTGTTTGGCCTGTTTGAAGACCAATCAGGAAGCATACGAAGGCAGATGATAAAGATACCTGCCTTGTGCTGGTACCAGCTGGAGTTGTGAACATGATGAGAATGCAACTTGTGAGGCCAGAGAGAGAAGTGTGTGGCAGTGAGAGGTGAGCTACCTTGTCCTGGTCGTGTGTGAGATCCCTGTGGATTGTTATCTACAAGCGTGTGAGGGACTTGTAGGAGTGTGAGCTAAGAGTGACTTATTCTGACTGTGCAGGGGAGGTCACGCATCTGTTTGTAGCAGTGTGCCATTGTTACCCTGAGGCTTAGGTGGTGCTCACCACTACAGATACCATCTCTCAAGCCAGCTTAGTCATCTTGTTGGACTTCCGCCAATCATTGTAGGTCAGCGGTCAGCACAGGGGGCCACTACAAAGGCCAGAAGGTGACCCTGCGAGGCATCACTAAGTTTGGGGACTGCCCTCATTCTGCTTACGGAGACCATCTCGGGTCTGGAGCAGCCTGACCTTCAAACACTGAAAGATCGGTGTGTAAGTGTGATTTAAATCTGGTGGCTGCAGCAGAGACTCACTGAGGTTGTGATGCAGCATTGAATCACAGGCTGACCCATGTTTAATGAGGAGAGATGGACAAATGGGCAGAAAAATGCCCCATTGTGGTCAGTGGGAATAAAACCACTTTTCCCACTACCACTGCACTGAGTCCATGGACAGGAAGATCCCAGTCATCAACTCTCTTCAAATGCTAGTTTATCTCAGTCAGTGAGGTCAATATGACTGAACTACTGAACTGGAAATTTAAGATACAGATCAACCTGCAGTCATAACAATCTGGTTCTAACCTTTATCCTGAGTAATTTGATAATCAGATTTGAAACCTATATTTAAATACTTTATGTGAGTGAAATAATAATCCTTCCAAGATTTACATTTATCTTTAAAATGATTATTTATCCAAAATGGCATGTAATTGTGTACAAAGCTTAATGGTAATAAACAGAACTATTATAAAACTTGTTCAACTTGCATATGCTCCTGAACCTTTACGTCAAACTACTTCCTAGAATTTTTAAGCATCTAACGGTGACTGTTCTCAAACAAAAACACTGCATAAGAAGCAAAAACAGACCTTGAAAGTGTTTTGAGTCTCCACCTATTCCTGTCTCCCACAGAAAATTAGGACTGATAACCAGGGCTCCGTTACCATGGGAGCAAGTGCTATAAGAGTGAAATATCACAAAACAGAGCTCAGTAATAGTTGCATCACAGTCGCACATATTGCCTGGAACACAGGCTGATTACTAAAATACGTATGCACTCTGCCCTCCCATTGTGTCAAATCATTCTTGAAGATTGCAAACTCTTGGTCGATGCACTGTAGAAGATTCATTAAGAGATTAGTCTACACCAGTTAGTCGCAAAAGTATTCTCCCTTCCCTCTACTGAAGAGCCCATCAACCTCTAATTGATTTAACTATTTCCTATGTCAGTTGAAAGATGAAAATATCTTTTTAATTTTACAGCAGCATTATTCAGATCTGCCTTCTTGCAACTTCAAACTCAACACCAGTACTTCATAAAGTCATAGAATTATAAACGTTTACAGCATGGAAACAGGCCCTTTGGCCCAACTTGTCCATGTCACCTCTTTTTTAACCACTACACTAGTCCCAATTGCCCACATTTGGCCCACATCCCTCTCTATCCATCTTACTCATGTAACCAAATAAATGCTTTTAAAAGATAAAATTGTACCCACTTCTACCTCTGGCAGCTTGTTCCACACACTCCCCAGCCCAGGGTGAAAAATTGCCCCTCAGAGCCCTTTTGTATCTCTCCCTCTCATCTTAAATCTATGCCTTCTTGTTTTAGATTCCCCCTACCTTTGACAAAAGATGTTCATTGTCTACTTTATCTATGCCCCTCATTATTTTATAGACTTCTGTAAGATCCCCCTAAGTCTCCCAGGCTCCAGGGAAAAGAGTTCCAATCTATCCAGCATCTCCTTATAACAAAACCATCAAATCCCAATAGCATCTCAGTAAATCTTCAGAACTGTACACAATATTCCAAGTGTGTCCTTACCAATGTCTTGTACAACTTGAACAAGACATTCCAACTCCTGTATTCAATGTTCTGACCAATGAAACCAAGCATGCTGAATGCCTTCTTCATTACTCTGTCCACCTGTGACTCCACTTCCAAGTAGCTATGAACATGTACCCCTAGATCTCTTTGTTTTGTAACTCTCCCCAGTGCCCCTACCATTAATTGAGTAAGCCCTGCACTGGTTCAATCTACCAAAATGCATAATCTTGCAAATGCACCATCTGTGTCCCATGCACCAGCTCTCAAGCCACACATTCAACTGCCTGATCTTCTTACTTCTACTCTCACTAGCATGTGGTATGGGTAGTTGACCAGAAATTATTACCTGCAAGGTTCTGCACTTTAGCCTTCTGCCTGACTGTCTTTATTCATACTTCAGAACCTCATCCCTTTTCCTATGTCATTGGTACAGTGACATCTGACTGCTCATCCTCCCTTTCAACAATGTCCTGCAACTGCTAGAGACATCCTTGACCCTGGCGCCAGGGAAACAGCATACCACCCTGGAGTGTCGATCGCAAACACAGAAATGCCTGATCGTGCTTCTAACTAACCAGTTTTCTATTGCTACTGCTCACTTGCTCTTTGCCCAATCCTGCTCTACAGCAGAACCAGGTGTGGTGCCATAGGCCTGGCTGCTACTGGTAACTTCGTCTGAGAGGCTACTCCCCTCAACAATATCCAAAATGATATACCTGTTTGAAATGGGAATAGCCACAGGAGACTCCTGCACTACCTGCCTGTCTCTCCTGGCCATCACACATCTACTGTCTGATTCTGTGGTGTAACAGCCAGCCTGTAACTACTGTCTATTACACTCTCTGTCTCCTGTATGCTCCACAGTGCATCCACCTGCTGCTCTAACCGAACAGCTGCAATTGGACACACTTCCTACAGGCAAAGTTGTCAGGGAGATGAGATTGCTTCCTAATTTCCCACGTCTAGCAGGAAGAGCACACCAATGTCCTAACTGCTATTCAATCCTTTTAAAAAGATTAAAAAAAAACTCAACTCACCTCTCCTTTGTTTGTGGCCCCACTGCCGCCTTTTCTTGATTAGAAGAGGAAGTAGGGAGGGAAACATTAAAATAGTGCTTGGGATTTAATTGTCTCTTGACAACAGTTATCAGGAAGCAGTGACTACATCAACGCAAATCATCCCTGCAACAGCCAATCAGCATTGCCAATCTACTGCCCCCTGCTGGATGCCCAGATCAATGACCAAACCAGACTCTGGCACTTGGACGACAAGGCAGTAACCCATATGGTTACAAAAAGACTTGTTTTTACTTACACTCCGTGTATAACTTTAACAGATAAATTCTTCCATTGGTTTAATGAATGAGTGCTCAACAAAGAGACAAATTGTTCACTGTTTAGGTTGTTGTCTTCTTGTGAAATTAAAAATCTTGATTGCTGATCTAATTGTAATTATAGGATGGGATTTTCTGGCCACATGCGCTCCAAGATGAGAAATTCCTACCCAAGCTTAACAGACCTTTAAACGGTCCTTCCCATTTTCTGTCTCACTCGCCCATGGCGGATTCCTACGGCAGATAGGATGGGAAATTTTTGGTCATTACAGATGAAGTCACTGTTGGAAAGCTGGGTGAAAGCATTGGTTTTGCAGCATACTTGCTGATCCCATAGGAGAGCGTCTCTGTAATCTTGAAGTGTTGAGACTGTTTGATAGCAGAAGTTTGTCCATTTGGGTCTGTACAGAGATTATTTTTCTCATGTAAATGGGATCCATGATACATACTCTGAAATTGGTTTCCAGGATGTATCTAAGTTTGGGATGTCCTATGGATTACTGGGTCCAGCTAACTGTAGAATACTGTCTTTGGTGTGTTGGAGACATCCATGCGAACCACATGAGTGATCCAGTGAAGCTGAACTTTGACAAACATGTTCTCAATACCAGGGGAGCAGAATCTTGCAGGAATTTTGATATTTGGAATGTTGTCCTCCACTTGATATTACAGATAGATCAGTGAAGGTGGAAGGTTGAGTTCTGAGATTCTAGTTCTAACTGCTGAGGTCAAATTCCAACACACTGGTGTAAAATTCAAAGCTTAAAACCAATTTTGTAGGTCAAAGGTCAACTTTGACATGAGTACTGTTTTTGAGGGATTGACATGTGATTTATTAAATTCCAAGTGAAATCCAAAAACAGATCATGGCATTAAGTAAAAACAAATTTAAAAAAAATTCATATTAATTATCTTGCATGTGTTTGTAGTATTAGAGAGTCCAAGAAGAAGAAGGGTTAATGTGAAAGTGGAAAAATAATACCACCCACAGTATGAGGAACAGAATATGTGTGAAAGGAGTCAGCATGGAGACAGTTCATAGGCAGGGCCGTATCTTGGAGATTTTTGCAGTTATGGGTTACCAATAACCGGCTTTATGTTCAACCATACAAGCGTCCAAATTTCTTAGTGAGACACCAACAACCTTACAACAATATTCATTTTGTAACATACAACCTATCCAGCTCAATGCAAATAAATAACAAACTAACCTCAATGTTTCACACTGAAATCCTCTAAAGTCGCTCTGAAGAAAATATAAAACCATGCAATCTGTCCCAATGCCTCGTTGTAAATCATTATCGTATGAAGCTTCCTCATCATTATCATTGATTACTTCAGCATCTTCATTCTACAAGAAACCATTCATGGTGCCATCAAGTATATTCAAAATTTCACATTTTAGAAATGAATTTTTGACAATATTGGGATCAATTAGTGTCTCTGATCCATTGGGATAACGTAATCAGTGACGGCACTCACATTCCTCCACTTTTAGTAAAGTATTACCAGTTTCCAACATCCAATTGTTCCACTACTTTCAGACACTGATACACATCCAGAGGCTAAACAGCACTCGCAAGATTGCTGGGGGTAATTGTCATCTTGCTGTTACTCAATATCACATCGCAGAGCGATGGGATTCGAGCATGTTTCAGACAAGCAAACATTTTCTTTGTGTGTGCCCTGGTCTCACATTCCATGCTTTGATCCTTTTCTTGTAATCCCTTTCATTGTTCAGCTTTTCTCATGAACATCAACAACTTTCTGAAATTTCTCTTTGAGGAGAGTTTTTCATTGGAATGGCAGCATCTTAGCCACATGGTCAGGCATGTTTCCACTGGCTTCACTATATGATATCTAGGCTTCTTCAGCTGTTCTCAGAATATTCTGAGCAATTAGGTGCACTAGGACTAAGAATACATATTTAGTCTTAGCTAATGGATATCAGTAGATCTCCAAGGAGAGAAATGAATTAAATTACTAAATTAATCCAAGAACTATATTCTCAGCTAGAAGTGGCCAAGTCCAGGGCCCAATCAAAACGTGTTTGTCACCAATGATATTTCAAAATTTGTTTTTTTTGTGTGTGTGTGATTGAGTGTGTGTGTATGTGTGTCAGTGTGTATGTGTGTGTGTCAGTGTGTGTGTATGTTTGAGTGTGCATGTGTGTGTGTCAGTGTGCATGTGGGTGTGTCAGTGTGTATGTGTGTGTGCGTGTGCGTGTGTGTGAGAGAGAGAGAGAAACTGTATCATTTGACATGCAGTTTTCACTTTTTCCAAATTGCAACTTTATTTTATTACAAATCTTTTATAAAGAAGTCTTATTTGTCCAGCAACAGGAACCAAGTCCTTCCTGTCTGAAATCATCTGAGAAAAACAACAGGAATGGACATGCCAGATGTAATCTTAATGAGCCTGAGTTCTCCACAAGGTGACAGCTTCTTATATATCACAGGAGGAAGAAGACAAGCCTGATTATGTCTACTCATTCTTACTGCAGGATGATGCCCTGGATGTTGGCAGTTCTCCAGTGTGTTATTCTGTTTTTCCCAGTGAATATCGGGGGGGCTCTCTGATACTGGAGGCTACCACTGATAAAGAGGATTCTGTCATTGCCCACTCTCAGCAACTGGATTCCTGACTGAGATACTTCCTCAACACCAATGTTGCCTCAAACTACTCTTTGCAAGTCACCTGGCACATTACGTAGTCCCTCTAAGATTGATGCATCCATCCGAACATTATTTGTACTCTGCACAGCACATTCCCATTGCTACTGGATATCTACATGGTTTACAGGGAAAATTGTTCCCTATCCCAACTGTTAATTCTAGTTTTTATATTACATCCTGGATGAGCACAGAGCAAAGGGTTGACTCTGCAATCTTCCTAGTCTGTTCAGATTCTTTACCACAGCATTGGGCATATGTTAATTTAGCTACGACTCATCATTTTAAGCTCTATTTATTCAAAAGAATATTGGTGAATCAGCACCTTGTCTGTGCTTTGTAAAGCACTCCACGCACCACAAACCATATTGTTATTAGTAGAACGTGTACAAACAGCTGGAAATAGCTCCCTCATTTCACAGGATGGAATCAGCTACATTAAAGAAGACAATCTTAGACTCTTTACGATACAGAAGGAAACCATTCAGCCCATCGAGCCTGCTCCGAGAACAGCTTCATGCAGACCCTATCCCTGTAACCGTATAGATGTATTCTCGTGACATTAATGGTCAATTTGCATGACCAATCAACCTAATCCATGCATCTTTGGACTGTGGAGGGCGACCAGAGTACCCAGAGGGAGCCATTCAGACACAGAGAGAACATGCAGACTCCACACAGATAGTGACCCAAGTCAAGAACTGAACGCAGGTCCCTGGAGCTGTGAGGCAGCAGTGTGAATCACTGTGTCACCGTGCTGCCCTGGGTTCCTGGAGCTGTGAGACAGCAGTGTGAATCACTGTGTCACCGTGCTGCCCTGGGTCCCTGGCACTGTGAGACAGCAGTGCTAATCACTGTGTCACCGTACTGCCCCGGGTCCCTGGCACTGTGAGACAGCAGTGCTAATCACTGTGTCACCGTGCTGCCCCGGGTCCCTGGCACTGTGAGACAGCAGTGCTGATCACTGTGTCACTGTGCTCTTCCGGGTCCCTGGCACTGTGAGACAGCATTGCTAATCACTCTGTCACTGTGCTGCCCTGGGTCCCTGGCACTGTGAGACAGCAGTGTGAATCACTGTGTCACCGTGCTGCCCCAGGTCCCTGGCACTGTGAGACAGCAGTGTGAATCACTGTGTCACCGTGCTGCCCAAGGTCCCTGGCACTGTGAGACAGCAGTACTAATCACTGTGTCATCGTGCTACCCTGGGGTCCCTGGCACTGTGAGACAGCAGTATAATCACTGTGTCATCGTGCCCCCGGGTCCCTGGCACTGTGAGACAGCAGTGCTAATCACTGTGTCACCGAGCTGCCCCGGGTCCCTGGAGCTGTGGACAGCAGTGTGAATCACTGTGGTCACCGTGCTGCCCTGGGTCCCTGGCACTGTGAGACAGCAGTGCTAATCACTGTGTCACCATGCTGCCCCGGGTTCCTGGCACTGTGAGACAGCAGTGCTAATCACTGTGTGACAGCAGTGCTAATCACTGTGTCACCGAGCTGTCCCGGGTCCCTGGAGCTGTGAGACAGCCGTGTGAATCACTGTGTCACCGTGCTGCCCTGGGTCCCTGGCACTGTGAGACAGCAGTGCTAATCATTGTGTCACCATGCTGCCCCGGGTTCCTGGCACTGTGAGACAGCAGTGCTAATCACTGTGTCACTGTGCTGCCCCGGGTCCCTGGCACTGTGAGGCTGCAGTGCTAATCACTGTGTCACTGTGCCGCCCCAGGTCCCTGGCATTGTGAGGCAGCAGTATAATCACTGTGTTATCGCTGCCCCGGGTCCCTGGCACTGTGAGGCTGCAGTGCTAATCACTGTGTCACTGTGCTGCCCCGGGTCCCTGGCACTGTGAGACACAGTGCTTAATCACTGTGTCACCGTGCTGCCCCAGGTCCCTGGCACTGTGAGGCAGCAGTGCTAATCACTGTGCTGCCCCGGGTCCCTGGCACTGTGAGGCAGCAGTGCTAATCACTGTGTCACTGTGCTGCCCTGGGTCCCTGGCACTGTGAGGCAGCAGTACTAATCACTGTGTCATCGTGCTGCCCCGGGTCCCTGGAGCTGTGAGACAGCAGTATAATCACTGTGTCATCGTGCTGCCCCGGGTCCCTGGCACTGTGAGACAGCAGTATAATCACTGTGTCATCGTGCTGCCCCGGGTCCCTGGCATTGTGAGGCAGCAGTGCTAATCACTGTGTCACTGTGCTGCCCCGGGTCCCTGGCATTGTGAGGCAGCAGTATAATCACTATATCACTGTGCTGATCCGAGTCCCTGGAGCTGTGAGACAGCAGTATAATCACTGTGTCACCGTGCCTCTCATCTGGCTTCTGTCACTGCTTTTTCCTGGGTCAATGCTGTAGGAAATGTGAATCTAGCCTGTGACTTTAGTATTTCACCATATTGGGTCATAACCACTGATTCTGGGAGTTTGTTATTTGATTATTACACATGCCTTATTATCATTATTAAAGCTATTAAAAGAAACTGAAGATCTTTTTAGGGAGGGAGATAGTGGTGCAGTGGTATTGTCTTTGGATAAGTAATCCAGAGCAAGAAGTGGGGACTAAGGTTCAAATCCCACCAGACCAGATGGTGAAATTTGAATTCAATAAAAAATTTGGAATGAAAAGGTCTATCGATGACCATGAAACCATTGTCGATTGTTGTTAAAACCCATCTGGTTCACTCGTGTCCTTTAGGGAAGGAAATCTGTCTTTACCTGGTGTGACTCCAAAATCACAACAACGTGGTTAACTCTCAAACATCTTCTAAAGTAGTGTAGTTCAAAACGAGCAATCAGTGCAGACCCAGCCAGCGACACTCATATTCCCTGAATGCAAGGGTTCAAAGCCAAACTGCCTACTGACATCTCTTTGGCTGTGATGAGAGGTTGAATGAATAATGATTGTTTTCACTGGAAAGGCAAAGGCTGAAGGGACACCTGATAGAGATCTACAAAATGATGAGATGCATAGACAAGTTGGATAATATTATGATCTCCCTCTGAGAATTAACACTGAAACACCCAAAGAATAGTACCTCAACCTATAATCGGTAAAGAGTGTGGGTGAAGTGGTATGGCCTGCTCTTCTAGTTGTTAACTACAAAATAAATCCCTGACACTCACTCTAAAATCAATACATAACAATTTATTTATCTAACTAACAGTGAGCAAGTACCTGTACTATTAACAAACCAAATAAATCCCTTATAATTATTAATTATTCTCGAATATATCCAGTATTCTAATGGTATACTGTTCAGGTAAATACAATTCCCACTCATCAAGAAATTAGAATTTAGTCACTCTCTAAATTATAATCAGGTTTTGTGTCTTCCAGAACGTTCTCAGCTTTCTCTGTTGATACTTCTATCTGGAACTTCTTTCTTCTCTGGTACCTTTACTATCTAGGTGGTGCATTGTCTAAGACATAGATGAAGCTATGAGGGCCAGTGATTCTCTATCTCTCAAGTTGAGAGCTGGGAGTTATTCGCACTGGCAGGTGAGGTTGCTCATTTCTGCTCCACTGCCCCCTTCTTTTATTCCCCTGCTGACATATCAACATTTCCCATAATAGGATTGGTCCTAGATTGTCAAAACCATCAGATTTAAATTTAATAGGTTGTTGATATGTAAGTGTCTGATATAAATAAATTCAAAAGCTTGTTGCCTTGATAAAACCTGCTGCTTGGCTTTTTAATACTAATGTTTCAGTCTGGGTTCTTTGTGTACTTACATTTTAAATCTCTAAGCACAGGAAAAGCATAACCCTTTAAAAGGGTCATGTAATGCTTCTCTCCCCAGCCCCACCCTTCCCCGAGCACTTTACAGTTTTGCAAATACCATAAACATTATAGCGCAGTACAAGCCCTTTGGCCCTCAATGTTGCACCAACCTGTGAAATCAATCTAAAGTCCATCTAACCCACACTATTCCAATATCATCCATATGTTTATCCAATGACCATTTAAATGCCCTTAATGTTGGCAAATCCAAGTTCTAACTTCCTCTTTCCCAATCCACAATTGCTCCACCCAACTTCACAACAATCATCAGAGAATTTTTCCTAGGGTGGAATTGCCAATTACAAGAGGGCACAGGTTCAAGCTGAAAGGGGGAAAGTTTAAGGGAGATGTGCAGGGGATGTTTTTCACACAGAGAGTGGTGGGTGCCTGGAACGCGCTGCCAGAGGAGGTGGTGGAAGCAGGCACATTAGCAACATTTAAGAACATTAGATGAGTGCACGAATAGAGAGGGAACAGAGAGATATGGAACAAGTAAATGCGGAAGGCTTTTTCTTTAGTTTAATTCAGGCATCATGATCAGCACAGGCTTGAAGGGCCGAAGGGCTGTTCCTTTGCTGTTCTTTTCTTTGTTCTTTGTTTTAGTGAATATTACGCTCCAATTCAATGTGTTCCAACAGGAATACTTTTCTACTATGTGACCAGCACCAACATAAATTCAAATTAGTACAGGATGGGTCTGAATAGTCACAAAACTAAACAGTTATCAGTCATTAATCTCAAAGCAGTTGCCTGCTGCATTTCTTTACATTATAGTTGTGGCTATATTCAAAACATACTTAATTGGCCCTAGAACACTTTGAAAATACAATGTAAAAATTATTCTGAAAGTACAAATTTTCTCTTTTCTTTTTAAAGCCTCATCTATCTATTCTTACATCAGAACTTTGTCTTCACCTGTGTGGATATTTCTGTTTTCAGTTATTGTTGATGGAAGAGAGGAGGTACTGTTAACTCAGTTGGCCAGATAGCTAGCACATGGATTAGATTACCAACAGCGCAAGCTTCAATTTCCACTGTCATCATTCAGAACAGAAACTCCAAAGTGTTTTATGAAGAGTGTATGGATGATAAGATTTTCAATTTGAATTTGGCTAGAAAAAACATGAGATGTTTCACTTCAGGTATGATTCAAGTGACCCACTAGGGAGTTTTTATCAAACAAAAGTTTATTTAGGAATACAGTTAACATGTACCAATAACTGTTGCCAATTATAAGAAATATGAACAAGAAATATAAATCTTAACAGCTAAATATCACTCCAACCAAACAAACCCCATAAACAAAACCCTTGCCACAGGTTTCACACAGAAGATATGAATTCTTATGTGATGCTGGAACTTACTACCTTGATTGGGTGCTGCAGTTCTCTTGAGAGACACACAAGCTTGAAGTCAGAACAGTTTCCCAAAACAGCAGGGAGCGAGAGACAAACACTCTGTACTAGCCAGCAAAACACCAACAGCAAAATTTTAGAACATAGAACATAGAACATTACAGCACAGAACAGGCCCTTCGGCCTTCGATGTTGTGCCGACCAAAATAAAAAGCAATGCCCCTCCAACTAAACCATTCCCTTCTCTTCCATATACTTATCAATTAACCTCTTAAACGCCACCAAACTTGGCGCATCTACAACAGCTGCATGCAGGGCATTCCACTCCCTAATCACTCTTTGAGTAAAGAACCTACCTCTGATATCCGTCCTATAACTCATACCCCTTAATTTAAAGCTGTGTCCCCTCGTGCTAGCTTTCTCCATCCTAGGAAAAAGGCTATCACTTTCCACCCTATCTAAACCTCTAATCATCTTATATGCTTCAATAAGATCCCCTCTTAGCCGCCTCCTTTCTAACGAAAACAACCTCAAATCCTTCAACTCTCTTCATAGGACCTGCCCTCCATACCAGGCAACATCCTGGTAAACCTCCTCTGTACCCTCTCCAATGCCTCCACATCTTTCTTAAAATGTGGCGACCAGAACTGCACACAATACTCCAAGTGCGGCCGCACTAGAGTTTTGTACAGTTGCAACATGATGCTGCGGCTCCTAAATTCAATCCCCCTACCAATAAAAGCTAAGACTCCATATTCCTTCTTAACAACTTTATCCACTTGACTGCCTACTTTCAGGGATCTATTGACACATACTCCAAGATCCTTCTGTTCCTCAACACTATTAAGAGCCCTACCATTAGCCCTATACTCTACACATTTATTGTTCCTGCCAAAGTGCAGTACCTCACACTTTTCCACATTAAACTCCATTTGCCACCTCTCGGCCCAGCTCTGCAACTTGTCCAAGTCACTCTGTAAACTAGAACACCCCTCTTCACTATCTACCACTCCACCAACTTTAGTGTCATCTGCAAATTTACTCATCCATCCCTCAATACCCTCATCCAGATCATTTATAAAAATTACAAACAGCAGGGGCCCCAAAACAGACCCTGAGGCACACCACTTGTCACCGAACTCCACGATGAATATCTCCCATCAACCACCACCCTCTGTCTTCTATCTGCCAGCCAATTTCTAATCCAATTAGCTAATCACCCTCTATTCCACACATCTGCATTTTCTGTAGAAGTCTTCCATGGGCCACCTTATCAAACGCCTTACTAAAGTCCCTATATACTACATCAACCGCCTTACCCCCATCCACCTCTCTGGTCACTTTCTCAAAAAACTCAATGAGGTTAGTAAGGCATGACCTACGCTTCACGAAACCATGCTGACTATCCCCAATCAATTCATTTCTCTCTAAATAACTATAAATCCTGTCCCTAATAATTCTCTCCAATACCTTGCCCACAACAGAAGTAAGACTCACTGGCCTATAATTCCCTGGAAGGTCTCTCTTCCCTTCTTAAACAATGGGACCACATTCGCTATCCTCCAGTCCTCCGGAACCACACCCGTAACCAACGAGGACCTGAAGATCAGAGCCAGCGGCTCTGCAATCTCCTCTCTTGCCTCCCAGAGAATCCTAGGGTAAATCCCGTCCGGCACAGGGGACTTATCCAACTTCAAACCCTCGAGAATATCTAGCACATCCTCCCTATCTACTTCAATACTTTCCAGTTTGCAACCCTGTACCTCAGTGTTCTCCATAACTACATTTACATCACCCTGCGTGAATACCTAAGAGAAATATTTATTCAGTGCCTCTCCAATCTCTTCAGGCTCCACGCACAACTTCCCACTGCTGTCTATGACTTGCCCTAATCTTGCCCTAACCAATCTTCTATTCTTAACATATCTAAAGAAAGCTTTAGGATTCTCCTTAATCCTATCAGCCAACATCTTCTCGTGTCCCCTCTTAGCTCTCCTCAATTCACTTTTTAGCTCCTTCCTGGCTAATCTATAGCTATCCATTGCACTAACTGAGCCTTCAAGCCTCATCCTGACATAAGCCTCCTTTTTCTTAACCAGCAAATCAACTTTTTTCATACACCAAGGCTCTCTTACTCGACCATTTCCTCCCTGCCTGACAGGGACATACTTATCAAGGACTCGCAGCAGCTGCTCCTTGAATAAGCACCACATTCCAGATGTTCCCAGTCCCTGTAGCTTCCTAGTCCAAGTTTTCACTCCAGGAAGGCCAGAAACCTTGCTTTCAGCTAGCCAGTAAAATTTACAATACTAGTGAGCGAGAGAGGGAGGGAAAAACACTACTTTTCAGTCTGAAGTCCACACCCCTTCTAAACTAAAACAGCATCTCGCCCCAAAACAGAAAGTGAACTGTAGATTCAGTATGAAGAAAAAAACTGTCCAAAATACTTGGCCTGCCATCCAGTTGTAAATTCCAAATGAGTGAATTGAAATAAACAAAACCCAATTTAAACCAATAAAGCAGCAATAAAAGAACTTTTAGCAGACAGCCCAGCAACAAAGAAATAAAGTTCAAAGCTGCTTAATTGTAGAGAACACAATTTAATTGAAACATTTCTTAAAGACACACTTACATCACACTATTCTGCTGAGATATTGACAAGTCTTGTATACTTGGTTTACTTTTGGCATATTAATCACTTTGGCATAGTTCAGAGATTAATCCTAATTTTAGAGGATATAAATAAAAGTGGTAGCTAAATAAGGAAAGGAAACAGGGCTATTCAGGTCAATGAACCTGCGATTCTGATTGGCAGCTTGAACAGCTTGGCATGTGCTGCTGGTACCATCTCCCTCCACATGGCAAGAGAGACAGTTTTTTGCAGTCCCATCCATTATACAGCCCAGCAATATCTCCATGATTCAATCGCTACAAGAATGGGTTGGGTTCAGATTCCTGTCTTTTCCCTTCTCGGCTGTACAGCTTCAATGTTCCAGCTGAATATTTTTTTAAGAAGTGGCCCAGCTCACATTGAATCATTCCAGATCATCGGCCATTGTGCCAAATCCCTATCACTTTCTGCTTCAGTCCAAAGACAGTCCTGACTTTTAGAACCATCGAATAGTAGAACATTTCTGCTCAGAAACAGGCCTTTTGGCCCCTCTTGTCTGTGCCAAACCATTTTTCTGCTAGTCCCACTGACCTGCCCCTGAACCATATCCCTCCACACCCTAAAAGTTACACTCTAATTTCCAAGTACCCATTGCTCATTAATCCTGTTTCACATCAGAATTGGTCAGGGGATATGTAAATGAGATGACCTTTGTATGGAATCAATTCTGCAAAAACATCAGATTTGTTGTTGTAAATCCGGCATCACTTATCAGGCAGAATATTGAAACAAAAACCTTTGTTTGGGAAGAATTATATTTAATTCGCAAGTTTTGAAACAAGCGACTCTTCCCATTGAAAATATAAATCTCTGTCCCCCCGATCTATTTTCTATACTGAGTTACTTAATGCTCGGAACACAGATGAATTGGCCACTCTTTTGGCGAACAGGAAAGGAGGAGATGAGCTTTTTCTTTAACTGAACCTGTATATTGAAATGTTACAATTGGCTGATGTAGACATGGAGCAGCATGGGGAAGACAGAAGTTGGGGAATAATGAAGAAGTAGAAAAGTGATTGGAAACTCTACCTGCAATAAATGAAACATTTCAAGCAGGTCACCCATGTTGGATGCTAATTAATTTGAATCACAATGCCACCAATGATTTCAAATCACCATCAAGGCAATAAAAACATTATCATTTCCACCTAGGAGAAATTAGCCCAGAAAAAGAAAATGTCAAAAATATGTCATTCACTTGTACAGTCATAGGATCACTGATGTTTACAGCGTGGAAACAGATCCTTCAGCCCAACTTGTCCATGCCGCTCTTTTTTTAACCTCCTAGGTTAATCCCAATTGCCCCCATTTGGCCCTCTATACCTATCTTAGCCATGTAACTGTTTAAATGCTTTTTAAAAGACTAAATTATACCCCCTCCACTACTACCTCCAGCAGCTTGTTCCAGACACTCACCCTCTGTGTGAAAAAGTTGCCCCTCTGAACACTTCTGCATCTCTCCCTCTCACCTTAAACCTATGTCCTTTAGTTTTATACTCCACTACCTTTAGGAAAAGATATTGACTATCTCGCTGATCTGTGCCCCTCATTATTTTATAGACCTCTATAAGATCACCCCTCAGATTCCTACACTCCAGAGAAAAAAGTCCCAGTCTATCCCCTTATAACTCAATCCATCAAGTCCCTGTAGCATCCTAGTAAATCTTTTCTGCACTCTTTCTATTTTAATAATATCCTTTCTATAATAAGGTGACCAGAATTACACACAATATTCCAAATGTGGCCTTACCAATGTCTTGTACAACTTCAACAACACATTCCAACTCCTATATTCAATGTTCTGACTATGAAACCAAGCATGCTGAATGCCTTCTTCACCACTCTGTCCACCTATGACTCCACCTACGAGCTATGAACATGTACTCCTAGATCTCTTTGCTCTGTAACTCTCCCCCGTGTCCTACCATTAACTGAGTAAGTCCTGCCCAGGTTCAATCTACCAAAATGCTTCACCTTACATTTATCTAAATTAAATTCCATCTGCCATTCGTCAGCCCACTGGCCCAATTGACCAAGATCCCATTGCAATCAGAGATAACTTTCTTCATTGTCCAGTATACCACCAACCTTGGTATCATCTGCAAACCTACTAACCATGTCTCCTATATTCTCATCCAAATCATTAATATAAGTGATACATAACATTGTGCCCAGCACTGATCCCTGAGTTATACCACTGGTCACAGGCCTCCAGTTTGAAAAGCAACCCTCTACAACCACCTTCTGGCTTCTGTTAAGAAGCCAATTTTGTATCCATTTAGATACCTCACCCTGGATGCCATGAGCTTTAACTTTGTGCAACAACCGACCATGCAGTACCTTGTCAAAGGCCTTGCTAAAGTCCATGTAGACAACATCAACTGCACTGTCCTCATCTACCACCTTGGTTACCCCTTGAAAAAAACTTAAATTTGTGAGACATGATTTTCCACTTACAAACCATGCTGACTGTCCCTAATCAGTCCTTGCGTCTCTAAGTGCCTGTAGATCCTGTCTCTCAAAATACCTACCAACAATTTACTCACCACAGATGTGAGGCTCACTGGCCTATAGTTCCCAGGCTTTTCACTGCGGCCTTTTTTATCATCACACACACCAAATCTTCCACCAATGCAAACAATACATAAATATTGCTTAAAAACATGGCTGCAGTTGGAATTAATACACATGCAAAGGTACAGAGCTTTGAAAATTATCTCAGTGAAAGGCGGTCTCATGGAAAACACTAGACATTTAAAACTGGAAATAATAATGTTATCGCATTGGAAATCAACCAGTAATTTCATTGGACCACCTAGGAAGCTAAATGCAGTCTATGGTGATCCATTTTAAACCATGTTGACATATTTCATTTCATTGTTTGCTTGATTTTATTATCCAATTATAAAAACATTCCGATATAAGCTAGAAAACGCAAAATTATTTAATGAACATTCTCTGCGTTTCACAGAAAGATATTTGAACTAGGAAGAAAAATGCATTGTACAAGATGGAGAAGGTTTCGTCCAATTCTTTACATTCTCAGTCGGTAACACCTACTGTCTAAACAAAAAAAAATCTGATACAGAACTTGATTGGTGTATCAATGAACAGTGAGCAATGTCAGGACAAGATGCACAAGTAATTCAACAAAATGTTTCCTGATTGATAGAAACATTACAAATGTAGATAATGCCGTGTCCTTGTTTATTATCTGAAAAAGCATTTGGGGAGAACTTGGTTAAGAATTGAACACAGGATCAGTGATTGTGGAATGTGATTAGCTTGCACTCTCCTACTATATCGCAGACAGTATACTAAATTGATGGTACCCGCTGTTTTAAGCGATTGCTGTGTACAGCCAGCACTATCCTTAGGCTGCACACATCAGCAATAGCCCCGATATCACAGAGGGATCATGGTACTTAAAGGCAATCTGTCCCGTTAAAGCAAAGATACTTTGCGGCTGCAAGAAATGGTGCAAGTTAATGTTCCCTTTAAATTGTTACTGTGAACAGCCAATTTATTTCAGTGTGGTGCCCATAGATTGTTTGTGTAGCCAAGGCCATTTATTATTGTAACTAAAACAACCTGTCAGCAGTGTGCATTATGGGTAAGTATACACTATTGAGCTGACATTAGTTGCTGCCTTCAGAGACTTGAATCTGTGCCATGGAAAGTTCGAAGAATGGCTGAACATGCCAGTGTGTACCAATATTTCCAGACAAATAATCAGAGGCCTTGGTGTAAGGAAGTGGAATGACAGAGAATCCACACGTCCCCCTGACAGATAATTAGCAGACAGCATGTTGCTCCAAGAATGGATACAGCGCAGGAATCTCACAAATTATAAACATGGCTCCATTTTTAGTGGCATCACTATCCTGACCAAGTACTTTATTAAATATCCATCACTCACTGACTAACCATTTCTATCAGTCAGAACACAATGACACTTATTTGTGTCTGTGTTGCCAGTTCACCTGTTTGTTCCTAATGCTTCTTGCTTTTAGACACAGAGCCTTTAATTTTCTCCTTTATTATTTTTTGTAACCTCTATGTCCCTTTCTGTTATGTCCGTTTATCAATTCCTATGTCATATCTTTCTCTTTTGCCTTCTTTCTACTCTTTAATTTACCACATTTTCCCAACTTTGATTTCTTGCCCCCATTATTTAGTTTAGAATTCTCTCCATTCCCCAGTTATGGAGCTCCATAGAACACCAGTCCCAGCAAGGTTTAGGTGTAGACCGTTTCACTGGGACAACCTCTGCTTTCTGCAATACTACTTCCCCACAAATTCAATCCCACTGAGGACAGCAAAGGCATGGCCGCTACATTTTCAGATGATACAAAGATAGGTAGAAAGGTCCATCGTAAAGAGGCCATAAGGAAGTTGAGTGAGTGAACAGAAATCTGGCAAATGGAGTAGAACATGGGAAAATGGGAAGTTGTTCCTCTGGCAAGAAGAATAAAAAAATCAAAGTTAATTAAACGAGAATAGCTCCAAAATGCAGAGGGACCCAGATATTCTCATGCAACAGTCACAACAAGTTTGTCTGCAACTACAGCAAGTAATCAAGAAAGTTAATGAAATGCTACACTTTATCAGAAGAAGAATTAAAATTAAAGGCTGCCAATTCCATATAATTTGCTATATTTTATTAATATGAACTACATATTGATCTGCACTTTCTCTACAGATATACTGCCATGCTGAAGTGACACTATGTGAAATGGATATGTCCTGGTCAGTTGTTAAATTTATTGATGAATTGCAGCTTACTTATAAATGGAATCTTCAGTTTATCCCCAAGTCCAATCCTGCTCGATGACTGCATTTTATGAAATGTGGTTTCTTCGCTGCTTTTGCTACTTTTTGAATCGATTTATTATTGTCACATATTAATATATAGTGAAAAGTATTGTTTCTATACAGACAAAGCATACCATACATAGAAAAGGAAGGAGAGTGCAAAATGTAATGTTACATTCGTAGCAATGGTGTAGAGGAAAACTAACTTAATGCAAGGCGGGTCCATTCAAAAGTCTGACAGCAGCAGGGAAAAAGCTGTCCTTGAGTCGGGTGGTACATGACCTCAGACTTTTGTATCATTTTCCCCAAAGGAAGAAGGTGGAAGAGAGAATGTCCAGGGTACATGCTTTGCGGAGGTAGAGTGAAGTGTAATCAGAGTCAGTGGATGGGAGGCTGGTTTGTGTGATGGACTGGGCTGCCATTCATGATCTTTTGTAGTTTCTTGCTGTCTTGGGTAGAGCAGCTGCCTACTAAGCTGCAGTACTACCAGAAAGAATGCTTTCTATGGAGCATTTGTAAAAGTCGGTGAGATTCGTAACTGATATGCCAAATTTCCCTAGTCTTCTGAGAAAGTAGAGGCATTGGTGAGCTTTCTTAACTATAATGTCGGCATGGGGGGAACCAGGACAGGTTGTTAGTGATCTGGACATCTAAAAACTTGAAGCTCTTGATCTTTTCTACTTCATCCCCGTTGATGTAGTCAGGGGCATGTTCTCCTCTATGCTTACTGTCACCACAGACTTCACCAGATTCTCTGTCTCATTCCTGTACTCTGTCTCATCATTATTTGATTTGAAAATCAAATTGGAGGGGAATTTGGCCACATAATCATAGGTGTATAGGGAGTACAGTAGGGGGCTGAGAACACAGCCTTTGGGGCACTGGTGTCGAGGATGATTATGGAGGAGGTGTTGTTGCCTATCCTTACTGACTGTGGTCAGTGAGTGAGGAAGTTCAGGATACAGTCACAGAGGGAGGTGCCGAGGCCCAAGCCTGAAGTTTGGAGATGAGTTTTGTAGGAATGATGATGTTAAAGGCTATGCTGTAGACAATAAATCAGCTTCTGACACTGCTGTTTTTGTTATTTAGGTGTTCCAGGTTTGAGTGGAGAGCCAGTGAGATAGCGTCAACCGTGGGCCTATTGCAGTAGTAATCAGTGGTAATGATTACCCCACCCTGGAAGACTTCAAAATATTTCAAGGTTTTGGAATAATATATTTAATTTTTTGTCACTTGATAGGATCCAATTTCCCTGAAAATTGCTTAACTTTGAGAAAACAAAAGCACATTTATGTTAACACTCAGATGTTGGCACTTATGGATATTTAAGAAATTGTGAGTTAATGTCTGGCCTGTTCTATCACAGGATGAGCTTTTTATTTTTCATATTCCATATGTTGGTGCCAAAATGTGACTAACTTGTGTTGTGATTAAAAATCTATTCGAGCATCAGACAGAAATTGAAGAGAGAAGACAGTTTACCTCTAAAAATGTTGATGACATGACAACATTTTAACTGTTCTGCAGGATTGCCATTATTAAGGAACTGTCTGCCCCTGTAATCAGTTTAATCCAGAAAATAAAATCTTACTTCAAACTATCAAACATTGGTATATTCTGTTTCATAGAATGTTAAACATAAATAAAGTTGATAAAAGCAAATTACTGCAGACGCTGAAATCTGAAATAAAAAGAGAAAATGCTGGAAAATCTCAGCGGGTTTGGCAGCATCTATAAGGAGAGAAAAGAGCTGACGTTACAAATCCAGATGACCCTTTGTTAAAGCTAAAAGGCTTAGAAAGTAGGAGCTATTTATACAACTTGGGGAGGGAATAAAAGATGAGTGATAGCCACAGAAGCCAGGGGAAAAGATGCTAATGGCAGCCCTCAGAGAGCTTATTACATAGGGTGATCTTATTACATAGCTCAGTGACTCAATATAAGACCCAGAGTAGTTGAGCTTCTATCTTGTCTTTGTCTGAAGCTTGTGTTCCTTCTTCCCATCTTTAATCCCCACAATTCAGTGACCTCCATAGCAAGGTGCAAAGCCACTAACAAACAATGAAAATATTTTCAGATAATTCTCTCAACGATACTTACCAGCAACTCTTCTTAACTTCCCCAATAATTGTTGTGAATGCAGGGAAGGGGTACAGATAGCACTCATGCAGGAGGACAGAGGAACTTCTTGACCTGCCCACAGTGACATAATTTTGGGCTGAAGTTGCAAAGCCTTTGGATTAAAGCAGGAAAGGGAACTGGAGCTGAGGCTGCAGGGAGGAGAGACCAGGAGGAGGAGAGCTTGCTCTGATAGCCCAACTCACTCTTTCTCCTTTCGCTCCAGCCAGAAGCAATGACAAAGTTAGCCAAAGTTCACTGAGGGCTGATCACCAACAGCTGGTTACAAACCTTACCAATATTTCTGCAACAATTCTGGACGTTAGGATTACAGTCACCTGACTACACCAAGAACATTCTAAAGCAATGGTTCAGCTACTCAGGTGGTACCTGACTGGGTTGTGTCTCCAAATTTCTGGTGGTCTATTGCATCTTCCACCACCTTGTTATTTAGCAGCTGGTCCTGTGAGAGAGGGAAGAATGTCAGTGAATGTGTTGTATTGTGCTTGGTGATGTGCTTGTCGGAGCTGCATAGCTGGAGATATCTGGGTGTGACAAGAGATTGTTGTGAAACTGGTAATATTTACAAATGTATAAGAGTCAGACAAAGATTTTGAATTATAATTCAGGTGGCTAGGGCAGGGGTGATGCAATCTGAGAGGTTTGGTTGAGTCTACTTGGCCATCTACATGAATTCATTGAACTTCTCCCAACATTACTGGCAGGTCCTCAGATCCCGAGCCTGGGAATTGACCTGCACTCAACGCCTTCAAAGGATGTTCCTTCACAGCTTCTCAATGCCAGCAGAAACAAGACCTCTTTCCTCCTGCTGATCTTCTGGACTGAGGCCTCCAGCATCACATCTGAGGACCTTGGGACCTTGCTCCTTACCGGTTTCTCAGTTTGAAGCATTTTCATTTACAGTCAACCCCTGAAGAGCAGCAAACAGCAACTTCCTTACAATCACCAGCTTTCAGAAGATGGCTGGAACACATGCTGGCTTGTGTACACTGCTGGGTTCCCTCCTGAACATTCAGCCATGCAGCACCAGGGCCGCACTCAGCTGAACGCTATCATCGTGGAAAAGAATTGAGACCAATTGCAAATTGAAGTCCTCATGCTGGCAAATGGAAGCAAACCAATTTTGAGTTATGGAAGCCTATTTAGCCCCGAGACTGAAATTGATTCACATGTTTCTGTTCTCTAAATGGATTCTGCAATGTAGGCATACATTGATAAGGGCCATTAATGATTCATAGAATCGTAGAATTCCTGCAGTACAGAAGGAGGCCATTCAGCCCACTGAGTCTGTATCTATTCTCTGAAAGAGGTAGTAATGTGCATATAGCTTTGCTGGTGAATGGGCTATTCAATGTTTTTCTCTAAACTTAGATTAATTATCTCTAGGCTGATTGAATAACAATCCATTTTAAAATTATCATGAGCAGAAAAGCCAAAACCCAATTTCTTTCAAAATACACTTACTGATATTTTTGAATTTTTGACCTTGCATGATTTCCAATTTTTACTGAACATTAAGTAAACAATATCTAGTCCTTAATTTGCCATTTATTGTCATGAATCATTTTCTGATTCATTCTAAACCTATTTGACTTTGGTATCATAGGAGAATTATTTAAAAATCTCCTACACCCGAGTTTTTCTCAGTGTCTAATCGGATTAATAAAAGCTTGAACTTCATTCAGGAATGTTGGTTCAAACAAGCTTGTTATGACCCAGATGTTTTGGTTCATCTCACGCTAATCAAGAAATGTATTGGATGCCTGACATTTGTACACCAAACACACACAGATTCAAAACTGACCACATACAAATTGAAGATGTCCAAAAAAAAAGCTGCAATTCAGTTTATTTTTCTTTGAAACTGTGGGTGGAATTTTCCAGTCCTGCTTGCTCTGGAATCAGAGTGGGTGAGACACAGACCATGCAAAAGTCGGTTGACCATGGATGGAAATTTCCAGCCTTGGGGTGAATGCGGCTGAAAACCCCACCTTTTGTGTTTTAAGACTTGCACTTTTCCAGTTGATGGTGTTTATATTGGAGTACAAATCACTTCAGATTTTGTACTTAGCAGAACATGTGAACTTTATCATAAAAGTTTTACAGCACAAAAAGATGCCCTTCGACCCATCATGTCTGTGCCGGCCATCAAGCACCTATTTATTCTAATCCCATTTTCCAGCAATTGATCCATAGTCATTTGGTGTTTCAAATACTCATCTAAATATAATACAAGATGTACTCTCCACATGAAATGGAATTTAAAAGCATGAAATCTCTCATCTTGCCAATTTCACAGTTTGAGCAAATATATATGGTTTAAATATTTCAATGAAATGACCATTTTCCTTCATTGTAAACACTGTAAGATACAATTATTACAGGAAAGTCTAGGTTCAATGATAGATTTGACGACATGTAAGAGTTTGCCCGTGTTCTGTGAACATGAACTTCAACAATTTAAACTCTCATTTAAGTGTTTACTCTCAGTTTTTTAGAATACAACAATTTATAATATCTTTTACATTTCCATGCCATTACTAAGAAAGTTCTGTGGTTTTTGAAAATGGACTAAACTTTTGGGTTTCATGCAAAAGTGACCCCTGCCTCAGAATGAAAATTCATGACATTAAATATCTTTTTTTTTAAATAAAGGAGAAAATCACTCATAATTCAAGTTCTGGAGTTATCTTAAAAACAGTAAAAGTTTCAAATAGTCCAGTCTGCAGTCAGGAAACATGAATGCCAACACTGCGCGCTCTAATCCCGTTTGAAACTGCTTGATGCTGAATAGTTACAATGGAAACTGGAACATTTCACAGAACATTTCTTCAAACATATAATCAACAATGCCACATAAAGGTTACAGCAATTCCCTCCGTGAGCTAGTTAGAAATTTGACATGCAGAACAATAGTCACAAAAAGCCTACATAATTTCAGCTGTAACTGCCACAAAGGGAATTATCCAGACATATTTGCATAACTTATGCTAGTTCATAGTTCCTGTATTTCTTCAAATATTGTGCATACATCACTAAAGATGTCTGTTATATGTTTCTTTCTGTCAATTATCATACTTAAGTCCATCCTTTGCTCTTTGATCTTGCAAATACACACTGGTCCTAAATCTTCCATATGATATTTTTTGAGATTTCCTGCACTTGGATGTTTTACAGTCATTCAATTATTAAATAATTTAATACAGAGCAAGAAATGAGAAAAATCATTTCTCCCACAGCCCTACATTTAATTTGCTCTCGTGTGGGTTGTGCTCAGCATACTAATGGAAAAGTTCGGCAAATCCTCCTAAGGCATTCCTAAAGTTTATTGAATAAAATTCAAATTTGTCACAGAATCACAGAACTTTTATGGTGCAGCAGAAGCCATTGGACCCATCATGTCTGCACTGGCTTTCTAAATCAACATCATGACTTAGTGCCGTTCCCCTGCCTTTTCCCAATAATCCTCAAATAATCATCTAATGCCCTCTCGAATGCTTTAATTGAACCTGCCTCCACTTTTGAATGAGCATGCCACATTTGCTTCTTTTACAAATCACTTTAAATTTGTGCCCTCTCATTTTTGACCCTTTTACGAATGGGAAGACTTTCTCCCTATCCACTCTGTCCCGCTCCCCCATGATTTTAAACATCTCTCTCAAATTCCTATTAGCTTTCTTCTCTCCAAGGAGAACAATTCCAATCTATCCTCTTAACTGAAGTTTCTCATTCTTGTAAACCTCGTCTGCATTTTCTCCAATGCGTTCATATCCTCCCTATAATAGCTATAGCTCTAGCTCATTAGAGGGGTCAGTTTTCGTACAAAGTGTGCAGGAAGGTTTTTTGACTCAGTATGTAGATAGGCCAACTAGAGGTGAGGCTACATTGGATTTGGTGCTGGGCAATGAGACAGACCAGGTGTTAGGCTTGGAAGTTGGTGAACATTTTGGTGATAGTGACCACAATTCGGTTACGTTCACCTTAGTGATGGATAGGGATAGGCATGAAGCTGGGGGCAGTAGTTATAGCTGGGGGAAGGGTAATTATGAGGCCATCAGGAGAGAATTAGGGTGCATAGATTGGACTAGGAAACTACAGGGACTGGGAACATCTGGAATGTGGAGCTTATTCAAGGAGCAGCTGCTGCGAGTCCTTGATAAGTATGTCCCTGTCAGGCAAGGAGGAAATGGTCGAGTAAGAGAACCTTGGTGTACAAAAAAAGTTGATTTGCTGGTTAAAAGGAAAAAGGAGGCTTATGTCAGGATGAGGCTTGAAGGCTCGGTTAGTGCAATGGATAGCTATAGATTAGCCAGGAGGGAGCTAAAGAGTGAGTTGAGGAGAGCTAAGAGGGGACACGAGAAGACTTTGGCTGATAGGATTAAGGAGAATCCTAAAGCTTTCTTTAGATATGTTAAGAATAGAAGATTGGTTAGGGCAAGATTAGGGCCAGTCATAGACAGCAGTGGGAAGTTGTGCTTGGAGCCTGAAGAGATTGGAGAGGCATTGAACAAATATTTCTCTTCAGTATTCACGCAGGGAGATGTAAATGTAGTTGTGGAGAACACTGGGATACAGGGTTGCAAACTGGAAAGTATTGAAGTAGATAGGGAGGATGTGCTATATATTCTTGAGGGTTTGAAGTTAGATAAGTCCCCTGGGCCGGACGGGATTTACCCTAGGATTCTCTGGGAGGCAAGAGAGGAGATTGCAGAGCCTCTGGCTCTGATCTTCAGGTCGTCGTTGGGTACGGGTGTGGTTCCGGAGGACTGGAGGATAGCGAATGTGGTCCCGTTGTTCAAGAAGGGGAAGAGAGACCTTCCAGGGAATTATAGGCAGTGAGTCTTACTTCTGTTGTGGGCAAAGTGTTGGAGAGAATTATTAGGGATAGGATTTATAGTTATTTAGAGAGAAATGAATTGATTGGGGATAGTCAGCATGGTTTTGTGAAGGGTAGGTCGTGCCTTACTAACCTCATTGAGTTTTTTGAAAACGTGACTAAAGAGGTGGATGGGGGTAAGGCGGTTGATGTGGTATATATGGACTTTAGTAAGGCGTTTGATAAGGTGGCCCATGGAAGGCTTCTGCAGAAAATGCAGATATATGGGATAGAGGGTGATTTAGCTAATTGGATTAGGAATTGGCTAGCAGATAGAAGACAGAGGGTGGTGCTTGATGGGAGATATTCATCGTGGAGTTTGGTTACAAGTGGTGTACCTCAAGGGTCTGTTTTGGGGCCCCTGCTGTTTGTAATTTTTATAAATGATCTGGATGAGGGTATTGAAGGATGGATTAGTACATTTGCAGATGACACTAAAGTCGGTGGAGTGGTAGATAGTGAAGAGGGGTGTTATAGTTTGCAGAGAGACTTGGACAAGTTGCAGAGCTGGCCGAGAGGTGGCAAATGGAGTTTAATGTGGAAAAGTGTGAGGTAATGCACTTTGGCAGGAATAATAAATGTGTAGAGTATAGGGCTAATGGTAGGATTCTTAATAGTGTTGATGAAAAGAGGGATCTTGGTGTATTTGTGCATAGATCCCTGAAAGTAGGCAGTCAAGTCGATAATGTTGTTAAGAAGGCATATGGAGTCTTAGCTTTTATTGGTAGGGGGATTGAATTTCGGAGCCGCAACGTCATGTTGCAAACTGTACAAAACTCTAGTGGGGCTGCACTTGGAGTATTGTGTGCAGTTCTGGTCCCCGCATTATAAGAAAGATGTGGAGGCATTGGAGAGGGTACAGAGGAGGTTTTACCAGGATGTTGCCTGGTATGGAGGGCAGGTCTTATGAGGAGAGGCTGAGGGATTTGAGGTTGTTTTCGTTAGAAAGGAGGAGGCTAAGAGGGGACCTGATCGAAACATATAAGATGATTAGAGTTTTAGATAGGGTGGACAGTGATAGCCTTTTTCCTAGGATGGAGAAAGCTAGCACGAGGGGACACTGCTTTAAATTAAGGGGTGATAGTTATAGGACGGATATCAGAGGCAGGTTCTTTACCCAAAGGGTGGTTCGGGAGTGGAATGCCCTGCCTGCGGCAGGTGTAGATGCGCCAAGTTTGGTGGCGTTTAAGAGGTTAGTTGATAAGTATATGGAAGAGAAGGGAATGGTTTAGTTTGGAGGGTCATTGCTTTTTATAATGGTCGGCGCAACATCGAAGGCCGAAGGGCCTGTTCTGTGCTGTAATGTTCTATGTTCTATAGTGTGGTTCCCTGAACAGTGCACAGTATTCCAGCTAAGATCTAATGGGTGCTTTGTATAAGTTGAGCATAATCTCCTTGCTCATTGCTTCATGCCTCTGTTAATAAAACCCAGGATACGATATGTTTCATTCATTGTTCTCTTCACCTTCAATATCTCTGCACGTGTACACTGAGATCCCTCTGCTCTTGCCACCCCAGGTCAATCAAATCCATAACTAGTTTATTCAACTCCAAACAATTGTTTCCTACAGAACCTGCCAAGGTTCACTACCTCTGAATGTCTCCAACTCACCATTCATGAGCTATCTGTTGCAGTTCTATAATTCATGCTTACATATCTGAATGCAACTTGATTTGATCCCTTTTCCAAGTTTATTAATCTCCATTCACAGAATTCCATGATCAATGATTGAATTAGCAGTCTCTAGTTCAAGTTGGGAAAACAGTCATTGTTAGAATGCACTATCTTGAACTTTAACCAGAATTATTATTCTAATGCAATAGCACATTCAAATTGTACTGCACTGCAATTTAATCACCTCTAATTATTTTCATGTTGATTTTTTTAAAAACTTGTACAGTTACATGGGCAGCGCGGTGGCACAGTGGTTAGTATTGTTGCCTCACAGCAGCAGGGACCTGGGGTCGAAACCAGCTTGGGTCACTGTCTGTGCAGAGCCTGCACATTCTCCCCATGTCTGTGGGATTTCCTCTGCGTGCTCCAGTTTCCTTCCACAGTCTGAAAGATGTGCTGGTTAGGTGCATTGGCCGTGCTAAATTCTCCCTCAGTGTACCCGAACAGGCACTGGAGTATGGCGACTGGGAATTTTCACAGTAACTTCATTGCAGTGTTAATGTAAACTTATTGTGACACTAATAAATAAACAAACTTAAAAACTTAATTGTAAAACTAGTATTACTACTCAAATATTCATTTTTAGTCATTCTTCTAATAAAAGGCCATAGAGAGTGAAAGAACAGAGAGTATAGAAGGAGGCAGGAGTCTAACCTTAGGCAGAGCAAAAAAGCTAACAAGTATGAGAAGGGAGGTGGGCGAGGGTGTTGTGCACAGTATATGGAACAAGTTAAATGAGCTGGATGCGCACTTTGATATTGGCCAGTACGACACTGTGGGAATCATAGAGACATGGCTGCAAGGGGATTAGAGCTGGGATTGAAATATCCAAGGATATGTGTCCTATCAGAAGGGTGGGTAGAAGGGCAAAGGGGGAAGGGTTGCATTGTTAGTAAGCAATGAAGTTAAATCAAAAGCAAGAAGCAATGTAGGATCAGAAGGCACAGAATCTCTGTGGAAAGAGGTGAGGAAACACAAAGGTAAAAAGATCCTGATGGGAATTCTGTACAGGCCCCCTAGCAATAGTCAGGATGTGGGGCAGAAAATAAGTCAGAAGATGGAAAAGACATATAAAAAAGGCAATATTACATTTATCATGGGGAATTCAATATGCAAGTAGACTAGGAAAATCAGGTAGGTAGCGGATCCCAAGAAAAGGAGTTTGTGGAATATCTAAGAGGTGTTTTTTTTGGAGCAGCTTGTGATGGAACCTACTAGGAAACAGGCATTTCTGGATGTAGTGATGTGTAATGAGGCAGATTTGATTAGGAACTTAACCCTTAGGGAGCAGTGATTGCAATATGAGAGAATTTAACCTGCAGTTTGAGAGGGAGAAGCTGGAATCAGATGTATTCCAATTAAATAAAGGCAACTACAAAGACATGAGGGAGGAACTGTCCTGAGTTGATTGGAAAGGGAGCCAAGCAGGGAAGATAGTGGAACAGCAACGACAGGAGTTTTTGGGGGCTAATACGGAACCACAACAGAAGGAGGAGGAAACATTCTAAAGGGGGGGACAAGGTATCCATGGCTGATGAGAGAAGTCAAAGATAGCATAAAAGCACAAGAGAAAGAGACAAAGTGGTGAGGATTAGGGGGAAGCCAGAGGATTGGGAAGTCTTTAAAAGTAAGCAGAGGACAACTAAAAAAGCAATAAGTGGGGAAAAGATGAAATATGAGTGTAAGCTAGCTAGTAATATAAAAGAAGATAGAAAGATCTTTTTCAATATATGAAAGGTAAAAGAGAGCAAAAATAGATATTGGAGCACTGGAAATGGGGCTGGAGAAGTAATAATGGGAAACAAAGCAATGGCAGATGAACTGAACAGTTACTTTGCATCAGTCTTCACAGTGAAAGACACCAGAGGGATGCCAGAGCTGCAGGAGAGTCGGGGGACTCAGGGGCATGTAGTGGCTATCACTAAGGAGAAGCTTCTGAGGAAACTGTAAGGTCTGAACATAGATAATTCACCTGGACCGGATGGGCTACAACCCAAGGTTCTAAAAAAGATAGCTGAGGAAATTGTGGAAGCATTGGTGTTTCAGGAATCACTGGAGCAGGGAGGGTCCCAGAGGGCAGGAAAGTAGTTCATGTAACACCACTATTTAAGAAGGAAGGAAGGCAGCAGACAGGAAATTATAGGCCGATTAGCCTGACTTCGGTCAATGGCAAGATTTTAATGTCCACTATTAAAGATGAGATTGTGGAGTATTTGGAAGTGCAGGATAAAGTAGGACTGAGACAGCATGGTTTCATCAAGGGGAGGTCATATCTGGCAAATCTGTTAGAGTTCTTTGAGGAGGTTAAAAAAAGTTAGATAAAAGAGAACCAGTGGATGTGATTTATTTAGATTTCCAGAAGGGCTTTGACAAGGTGCCATTCAGGAGATTGTTAAATAAGTTAAGAGCCCATGGGGTTAAAGGTAAGATCCTGGCTTGGATAGAGGATTAGCTGACTGGCAGAAGGCAGAAATTGGGAATAAATGGGTCTTTTTCAGGATGGCAACTGGTGATTAGTGATGTGCCTCAGGGATCAACACTGGGGCCACGATATACATTAACGATTTATATCGTTAATATAAACGAAGGAACCGAAGGCACTGTTACTAAGTTTACAGATATATAAAGATACATAGAGAGACAGGTAGTATTGAGGAAGCAGAGGGGCCGCAGAAGGAATTGGACAGGTTCGGAGAGTGGGCAGAGAAGTGGCAGATGGAATACAATGAGGAAAAGTGTGAGATATGCACTTTGGAAGGAGGAATGGAAAAATGCTTAGGAAAGCAGAAACCCAAATGGACTTGGGAGTCATTGTTCAAGATTTTCTTCAGGTTACCATACAGGTTAAGTCAGCAGTTAGGAAGACAAATGCAATGTTAGTGTTCATTCGAGAAGGCCTAGAATACAAGAGCAGACAAAGTGGTGAGGATTAGGGGGAAGCCAGAGGATTGGGAAGTCTTTAAAAGCAAGCAGAGGACAACTTAAAAAGCAATAAGTGGGGAGAAGATGAAATATGAGTGTAAGCTAGCTAGTAATATAAAAGAGGCTGCATAAGGTTCTGGTTAGACCCCATCTGGAGTAATGTGAGCAGTTTTGGGCCCTGAAGGATGTGCTGGCCTTGGAAGAGGAGATTCCGAAGAATGATCCCTGGGAAGAAGAGTTTGTTGTATGAGGAACGGTTGAGGACTCTGGGTCTGTTCTCATTGGAATTTAGAAGAATGAGGAAGACCTTATTGAAACTTGCAAGATACTGTGAAGCTTGGATAGAGTGAACATGAAGAGGATGTTTCCACTAGTAGGAGAAATTAGAATCAGAGGGCACAACCTCAGGCTAAAGGAACGCTCCTTTAAAACAGAGATGAGGAGGAATTTCTTCAGCTCGGGAGTGGTGAATCTGTGGAACTCTTTGCCGCAGAAGGCTGTGGAGGCCCAGTCATTGAGTGTCTTTAAGACAGAGATGGATAGGTTCGTGATTAATAAGGGGATGGGTATTTATGAGGAAAAGGCAGGAGAATGGGAATGAGAAAAATATCAGCCATGATTGAATGGTGGAACAGGCTCAATGGGCCGAGTGGCCTCATTCTGCTTCTACATCTCATGGTCTTCTGGCCACCAATTTGAACTGGTCAATTATTTTGCTCAGTAGATTTTTCTCGCGATCGCTCATTCAATTATGGTCCGTTGTCTTATTTATTTAATCAATTAATCACAGGATTATTTACGAGCATAAAGAGCTGTTTGAGGTATTCTTCAATCAATCCACATCTCCAGGAACCTGCTGGTTTTACACCCACGGTGAGGTGGTTTATAGATTGGACAGCTATTTCAGAAACCTTTGAAGGGGAGGCAGATTCCCTTATTTGTCAGTCCTTTCTGTGAATGAGAACTCAACAGGCAGAGATTCCTTCCCAAGAAGCATGAAGTAGATCACGAATTCGTAATTAACAGTCGCTGACTATGAGGAAAGGTGCTTAAAGTTCTGTTCCAGCCTCATAAATAAAATCAGGCTTGTCTGAGATAACATAGTTAAAGATTAACAAAAATTGTTAGAGAAAGTGAGCTGTTTATTTGCTTTATAAATGAATGAGAACATAAGAAATAGGAGCAGGAGTAGGCCATCCAGCCCCTTGAGCCTGCCCCGCCACTCAATAAGATCATGGCTGATTGAAAGTGGATCAGTTCCATTTACCCGCCTGCTTCCAATAACCGTTAATTCCCTTATCGATCAGAAATCTATTTATCTATGGCTTAAATATTTTTAACGAGATATGCTCCACTGCTTCAATGGGCAGAGAATTCCAAAGATTCACCATTTCTGGAAGAAGATGTTCCTCCTCAACTCTGTTCTAAATTGACTCCCCCTTATTTGAGTCTGTGCCCCCTAGTTCTTGTTTCCTTTCTAAGTGAAAATAATCTCTCTGTTTCTCCCCTGTTTAGCCCCTTCATTATCTTATATGTCTCTATAAGATCTCCCCTCAGCCTTCTAAACTCCAACGAGTACAGCTCCAGTCTACTCTATCTCTCCTCATAAGCTAACCTCTCATCTCCGGAATCAACCTGTTGAACCTTCTCTGCACTCCCTCCAAGGCTAATATATCCTTTAGCAAATAAAGGGATCAAAACTACACACAGTACTCTAATTGTGGCCTCACCAGTATCCTGTACAGTTGCAGCATGACTTCCCTGCTTTTATATTCCATCCTTCTTGCGATAAAGTCCAACATTCCATTTGGCTTCTTGATCACTTGCTGCACCTGCAGACTGAGTTTTTGCAATTCATACACAAGAACCCCCAGGCCCCTCTGTACAGTAGCATGCTGTAATTTTTCACCATTTAAATAATAATCCATTTTATTATTATTCCATTTATTATGGAATTTATTATTCCATATTATTATCATTGGTTTGTGCTTCCCTTGTTATAAATGGTCAAAAATGAGTTTATGGCAAAAGCAAATTATCAGTTCAAACAAAATGTACAAAATATAATGGTGAAAGAGGAGTCGGTTAACAAGAACACAGGAACTAGGAGCAGGAATAGGTCATTCAGTCCCTTCAGCATCTGCCATTCAATATCATCACGGCTGGCTTCATCTCAACCTCAATTCCAATTTCCTGCCCATTCTCCATAATCTTTCAACTCATTACGATTTAAAAATCTGTCTATCTTCTTATATTTAATTAATGTCCCAGCATCCTCTTCACTCTGGGGTAGTGAATTCCATCGATTCACCACCCTTTGAGAGAAGCAGTTTCTTCTCATCTCTGTTTCAAATCTGCAACCCTTTTCCTAAAATTGTGAGCCCTTGTTCTACATCGCCCCACAACAGGAAACATCCTCTCCATTTCTACTTTGTCAATCCCCCTTATTATGTTGTACATCTCAATTAGATCTCCTGTCATTCTTTTAAACTCCAGAGGATATCGACCTAAACTGCCCAATCTCTCTTCAGAAGACAAACACTTCATCTTTGGAATCAATCCAGTGAATTTCCTTTGAATCGCTTCAAAGGCATCCTTACATCCCTCCACAAGTAAAGAGAGCAAAACTGTACACAATATTCTAAATGCGGTTTCACTGATACCTTGGGTAGTTGCAACACTTCCTTACTTTTCTTCCTTTAGCTACAAATAAAATTCCATTTGCCTTCTTATTACTTATTGTACCTGCATACTAGTTTTCTGTGACGATGCTGATGTCAGTGTCAAATGTTCAAACCACACAGAGCAAGTACCAATGTCAAACTGTGGTGTTATAATTGGCGCAACATCATTGCTGTTTAAAACAGGGCAACTGCCAAATTACTAACATAATTGTTCACAAAAATTCGACACAGTTCTCCTGAGCAGATTTACATCATTTCAAGATATTTATGTTTCTGGGGAATTTAAGTTTAAAATTCCGATATTTTATTGATTGCTCATTCTTAATCTTTTCATCAAATTATTTCTCTAAGACGACTCTCATTAGCATGAGAGTGCCAGGAATGTGACAACAAAATAAAATACTCGCTACAGTGAGGAAACATTGGACAGCAACTCAACAAGAACACCTTCATGTTAGCTCGAACGTGAAAATAATGCCTGGACTTTGCCTTCTGCTCATTCAAGTTTTCATTAAAGATTCGATTGATGCCATTTAAAGGAATGAAAATCATTAATTCCAAGATTCTCCCATGTCCTTATGATAAATTCAGGGAGAGATGGTAGTGTAGTAATAGTGGTACCACTGGACTTGTAATCCAAAGAACCAAAGCTAATGTGTGATGATGTGTGTGTAATGTGTGTGTGTTTGTGTGTGAGTGTGCATGTGTATGTATATATGTGTGTACGTGTGTGTCTTCTGTACATGTGTGCATGCATGTGTGTATTTGTGTGTATGATTGCGTGTGTGTACATGTGTGTGTTTATACATGTGAGTGTATATGTATGTATGTGTATGTACATGTGTGTGTCCATGTGTGTGGAGCCTTAATGACTGCATGAGGACTCAATGCTTTGACATCACATTTTTATTATTCTCAGATTTAGTCGTTTTTTTGACTCAAGAAAACCTTGTTCCTTACTGCGAGCAGCTTGAATAGTAAACACTATTCAAGTGTTTGGTAAAGGCAGATCCCCGTGAAAATAAAAACTTAAATTCTTGTTGTGACCAAGTGAGGCAGTTAAATAGAGGAAAGCCATAAACCCCTTCTCAGCTGCTCGCGACATAAGATAATAGCAGCCAATACAAATTCTCAATTCACCACTATGTAAATTTGACTCGGTTTCTTCTCACACAATTTTTAAAACATTTCAATACAGTTGGATTTATATTGCCCTCAATTACAAATATCAGCAGTGCTGTTACATAACCCATTGCTGTCAACTAACTATTAAATGTTACGGTGGAAGTGGATTTGAAAAGCAGTTTCAACAACTACAGAGACAATGTGAAGAGGTTCTCCTTGACTCTGTATGAAATGATAGAGATAAACTAAGGAGGAATGGGAAATTCAAGTGCACTTTATATCTAATCATATAAACAGAGTTAAAGCAACTTGAACACTACTGCTGTTTGTTCTATTTTACAATGTTGGCTTGGCTGAGTTGGTAACATTTCTCAGACTCCAGTCAGAAGCTTCAGTCCATAGGCTCTGTGGGAGATTTCAACCTCATGTTCGCTGTCAGTGTAAACAGCATCATGGGCCCAAAATCTCACCGGAGTCGGAAATGAGATTCTCATCAATAATGTATTCATTTCAATTCATTTCAATATATTATAATAAATTCAAAAATAATTTTAAAAAAAATAAACTCCTCATAATATGTTTTCCTCCTTACTGAATATTCATACCTTGCCCATTTACAACAGGTATTAAAGAACATAGAACATAGAACAATACAGCACAAACAGGCCCTTCGGCCCACGAGTTGCGCCGATCACATCTACCAATCCACAGACCTATCTATAACCACCTATCCTATTCTTTTCCATACACTCATCCAGAAGTCTCTTAAAAGACCCCAGTGAGTTTGCCTCAACAACCTCCGACGGCAGCCGATTCCATTCACTCACCACCCTCTGAGTGAAAAACCTACCCCTGACATCTCCTTTGTATTTGCTTCCCTGCACCTTAAATCTGTGTCCTTTCGTAGTGACCATTTCAGCTCAGGGAAATAGTCTCTGAGAGTCCACCGTTTCTATTCCTCTCAACATTTTATAAACCTCTATCAGATCGCCTCTCAACCTAGGTCTCTCCAGTGAGAAGAATCCCAGCTCCCTCAACCTATCTTCATAAGGCCTGCCTCCCAATCCAGGCAGCATCCTTGTAAATCTCCTCTGAACTCTCTCAATAGCCTCTACATCCTTCCTATAATGAGGCGACCAGAACTGCGCACAATGCTCCAACTGGGGTCTGACAAGAGTCTTATAGAGCTGCATCATTACCCCCTGACTCCTAAACTCTATTCCTCGATTAATGAAGGCCAGTACACTGTATGCCTTCTTGACCACTTCCTCCACCTGCGAGGCCGATTTAAGAGTCCTATGGACCCTGACCCCGAGATCCTTCTGCTCTACAACACAGCTAAGACTCCTACCCCTTATATTGTACTCCTTCATCCCATTATTCCTGTCAAAATGGACCACTACACATTTATCTGCGTTGGAGTCCATCTGCCACTTCTCCGCCCAGTCTTGCATCCTGTCTGTGTCCCGCTGCAACTTTTGGCATCCCTCCAAACCATCCACAACACCACCGACCTTTGTATCGTCGGCGAACTTGCTAACCCATCCCTCCACTTCCTCATCCAGGTCATTTATGAAAATGACAAACAGCAGGGGTCCCAGAACAGATCCCTGGGGCACTCCACTGGTTACCGACCTCCATGCAGAACAAGACCCATCCCCAACCACTCTCTGCCTTCTGCCAGCAAGCCAGTTCTGGATCCACGAGGCCAAAGCCCCTTGGATCCCATGCCCTCTCACCTTCTCCAGAAGCCTTGCATGTGGGACCTTATCAAACGCCTTACTAAAGTCCATGTACACTACGTCCACCACCCTTCCTTCGTCAATGTGTTCAGTCACATTTTCGAAGAACTCAACTAGGCTCGTAAGGCACGACCTGCCCTTGACAAAACCACGCTGACTATTTCTGATCATTCTAAACTTCTCCAAATGCTCATAAATCTTGTCCCTCAGAAGCCTCTTCATCAGCTTACCAACCACTGAGGTCAGACTCACCGGTCGGTAATTTCCAGGACTATCCCTGTTCCCTTTCTTGAAAATAGGGACCACATCCGCAATCCTCCATCCTCCAGAACCTCTCCCGTCTCCATCGATGACGCAAAGATCATCGCCAGGGGCTCTGCAATGACATCCCTCACCTCCCACAATAACCTGGGGGTACATCCCATCCGGTCCCGAGACTTGTCTATCTTGATAGAATTAACAGGTCTAACACATCTTCTTTCCTAACATCCACATACTCAATCTTTTCCGTATGCCTCAAACCTGCAGTGCAATCTCCCAGTTCACTTTCCACTGTGAATACCGAGGCAAAGTACTCTTAAGCACCTCTGCCATTTCTTCCGGATTCACACAGACTTTTGAAGTGAAGTAGACGTAAGTGCAGCCACAAAGGTGAGAGGGATGTGCCCCCAACACTGCCCTTGGCACTAGGAGGTCAGTCCCTGGGAGCCCCTTGTGTGTGTGTATGTGTGTGTGTGTGTGTGTGGGGAGGGGGGAGTGGCGGGATGGAGTTGCTGATGCCTATGTGGGGTGAAGAGAGTAGCTGGGGAGCTTTTCTGATGCCCATGTGTGTGGGCAAGATAGGAGAGGGGTGATGTTTGTTGAGAGGGCTTGCCAAGGCTTGTAGGAGATTCCCCAATCTCTGTGGAGCTGAGACTGTCAGCTCTGTCGGACTGTACCCCCCAGTGAAATCTCCAGAATCTCTGTGCAGAACGCCAGAGAATCTGGAGAGAAAACTCGCTGAACAGCAGAGAGACACACCAGCAGACATCAACCTTCTGACAAATATTAGAAGATCCACCCTCCATTGCCTTAATTGATCACATAATCTAGCATGAAAATCCGACACTAAGAATGTGGCACATTGCTGGAGGTATGATCCTTTAGGTAAAATTAAGTAATTTTGGGGTAAAAAGACAAAACTAATTCGCATTAAGCTGAAAGTATTGTATTGTCTTGAAAATTCATCTGGATCATCAAGTCACCCTTTAGGGAAATAAATCCGCAATCCTTATTCAGTCTGGCCATTGGTCACTTCAGAATCCCTGAGATGAAAGCCATCAGATGTACTGAAGGCACTGACTCACCACCAACCTCTCAACAGCAAGCAGGATGGACAATAAATACTGTGCCTTGCCAATGATTTCCACTGCAGTGAAGAATACTGAAAAACACAATCCTCCTCACCAACAACTCAAAAACCACTCTATTCAGCTCCTGATGTTCTGAAATACTGCTGTGGCTGATGTGTTATTACATAACAATTGGTGCAGCAGTCATTGTGTGAAGCACTTTCGATCTTCAAGTAAAATGCTCATGAATCCAATCATTCATTCTAGTGGTCGGTACAAATACAGTTAGTGAAAATCTTGCAAGATGAGACTTGTTGCTCTAATTCTTCATGTAAACTCTGAAAGATTATTATTATTCCTTAGTCCATTTTTTTATCTAAAGTTGTATTCTATAATTTAATAATGAAATCAGATAGAATATTGGGACAAACACTAAAATGACAATTTATTTTAGGTTTTTCAGCTAATCAAACAAGAATTCTCAGTGTGAGGAAGTGTACCCTTCAGATACCGATAGCATTTTACTGCCAGTCTCTCTTCTAAACTGTGTAGTGAACCGTGAGATGTGCCCTAAGAAATCTCACTGATATTGTTTCAATGAATGAAACAGAACCAGTGATTCTACTTGGATGTACAAACAAGCCTTATTACAGTTTTAGGACACCAATTCAAATTGTCAGGTGCAACTAGGGACGTCTGAGGCTAAACACAAAATTAATCACAGAAAACGTTTTTTTAAGTGAGCTGAAACAGAACAACCCACACCAACCCCGCCCCCCCCCCCCCCACCTCCTGTCACCTTTCCTCCTCTTGCATTCATGTTTTATAGCAGCAGTTTGCATTCAGACACATATCCATCCAAGGTGGGTGCTGTATGAAAAGCTGTTGTCTCACATGTGTCTTGCTGTGAAGGTACATCGTCAATTTGCTGATTTTCTGTGCAGCCCCTTTTATTCACAGCTTCTGTGCTACCTTGCTGTCAGGAGTAAGTATTTAGTGAAAACATTGTGGAGATTCTTAGAGCTTCCTGAAGCTGTGCTAATTATTGTAGAAATCATTGTTCCCTACAGCATGGACAGTAAGCCATTCAGTCCTTTGTGCTGTGCCTACTTCCACTACCAGCTGTCAATTTAGTTCCACTTATCTGTGATTTCCTCATAATCCTGAAATATTTTCTGCTTTAAATTTATCTAATTCCTATTTAAATGTATTCTCCAATCTGTTTCCAGTAGCCTTTCAGTTAGATTATCCAATGTACAGCACAGGGACCAAATGGAACCAGCAGTCCATGGTGACTCAATCCTACTCATGCTTATATTCCTGACTTGCTAGTTGCCACATTTAAACTCAAAGGCCCGATTTCACCAACAATTTGCGCCCATTCAGGTGTGAAATCGTGGTGAAGTCGGGTGAGGCCTTTATCACAATCTGTACCAGGTCCACACAGTTCACTTTACCGAGATCCGCGAATGGCGAGGATCCATTCCGCGCCCAAATCAGGCGCAACGATCAATAAATAGATTTGCATATATTTAATTGAATTAATGAACCGCCCACCCAAACTCTATCAGCATTTCCCCCTTTACCACTGCGTTCACCAAATCTGGAACCAACGCTTTTAGGGACCTGCTGAATAAAACTCTGGAGAGCACGTTCAGTGTTTCCCTGACTCAGATCAGTGCTGGGGGTGGGGGTGGGATGGAGATGGAGACGGGGACAGGGGACAGGGACAGGTCAGATCATTCTCTGGTTGGAGGGGGAGGAGGCGGGTGGTCAGATGTACTCTGAGTGGGGGGGAGGGCTGATCGTTGTCTGGTGGTGGTGGTGGTGGTGGGGGGAGGACAGAGGCAGGTAAGATGTATCTCGGTGGGGAGGGGCAGATAGATCTCTGGTGAGGGGGAAGACAGAGGGGTCCGCTGCCACTCTGCAGGCAATCGGTGCGTGGGTGGGCGGCAGGTGTAGCGATCAGTCTGGGTAGTGGGAGGGGTGGATAAGGGGGGGCAATAATATGTGTGCATGTCCCCCTTATCCACCCCCCACAACCCAGACCGGTTGCCACCCTTGCCCCCCTTCCCTCCCACCAATCACCCACAGAGTGGCAGCAGACCCCCTGCACCCCCACCAGAGATCCATCTGCCTCCTCAAGACAACTGTCTCACCCTGACCCCGTCATCTCCCATGGCGCAACACCACCATCCCCCACGCCCGTTTTCTGCATCTCGGGAGCGATCTGACACTGGACGCACTTTTTCACATTTTCTCCTAACTATACATGTACAGTTCAGAGCTCCAGTCATTTCGACTGTGCTAAGCCCCGTCCACAGCGTGAATCAGACCGGAAATGGCGGAGAGCGAATGGGAGCGAATTTCTAAATCGGATTTGTACTACGCCCAGAATCGGTACTTTGAATGAAAATGGTAAAATCAGGCCCTAAGTGTTTGTAGAATGCACTGGGCTGCTCTTAGTCTCTTGACTCATTCTGCATGAAAAGAACAACATCTGTGACTAACTTCAGCTCAAAATATATGTACGGGAACGGTTTAGGTGATACAAACTCCATGCACATCTCCTTTAGAGTCTCTTCCATACACTTAAGATCTATGAGTGCTGCTAGACAGCATCCAAACAAAGAAGCACTCCTTCAGTACTGCACTAAAATTTCAGCTCATATTCTAGTTTAGGGCTAAGTCAAACTGCAAGCCTTTTTGTAGCATTCAAATACCTTAAATAGACAACAATTGATAACTTCAGCAAGGCATTTGACAAGGTCCCACATGCAAGACTTCTTGAGAAGGTGAGAGGCCATGGGATCCAAGGGGCTTTGGCCTTGTGGATCCAGAACTGGCTTGCCTGCAGAAGGCAGAGGGTGGTTGTGGATGGCTCTTTTTCTGCATGGAGGTCGGTCACCAGTGGAGTGCCCCAGGGATCTGTTCTAGGACCCTTGCTGTTTGTCATTTTCATAAATAACCTGGATGAGGAAGTGGAGGGATGGGTGAGTAAGTTCGCCGATGACACGAAGGTCGGTGGTGTTGTGGATGGTCTGGAGGGATGTCAGAAGTTGCAGCATGACATCAACAGGATGCAAGACTGGGCGGAGAAGTGGCAGATGGACTTCAACGCGGATAAATGTGTTGTGGTCCATTTTGGCAGATCCAACGGGATGAATGAGTACACTATCAAAGGTAGGAGTCTTAGCTGTGTGGAACAGCAGAGGGATCTTGGGGTCTGGGTCCATAAGACTCTCAAATCGGCCTCCCAGGTGGAGGATGTGGTTAAGAAAGCTTACGGTGTACTGGCCTTCATTCATCGAGGGATTGAGTTCAGGAGTCAGGAGGTAATGCTGCAGCTTTATATGACCCTTGTCAGACCACACTTGGAGTACTGTGCGCAGTTCTGGTCGCCTCACTATAGGAAGGACGTGGAAGCTATTGAAAGGGTGCAGAGGAGATTTACAAGGATGTTGCCTGGATTGGGAGGCATGCCTTATGAAGACAGGTTGAGGGAGCTGGGACTGTTCTCCCTGGAGAGACGAAGGTTGAGAGGCGACCTGATAGAGGTTTACAAGATGTTGAGAGGAATAGATAGGGTGACTCTCAGAGACTATTTCCCAGGGCTGAAATGGTCGCGACGAGAGGGCACAGATTTAAGGTGCAGGGAAGCAAGTACAGAGGGGATGCTAGGGAAAGTTTTTCACTCAGAGGGTGGTGAGTGAATGGAATCGGCTGCCGTCGGTGGTGGTCGAGGCGAACTCGCTGGGTCTTTTAAAAGACTTCTGGATGAGTATATGGGATCCAATGGGATTGGGGGTTATAGATAGGTCTATGGCTGGGTAGATTTTGATGTGTTCGGCACAACTTGTGGGCCGAAGGGCCTGTTTGTGCTGTAGTGTTCTATGTTCTATGTAAATGTAAGTAACAGACACAGCGATCCTATAGAGCACAGTCGTTCAAATTCCAATTTCCTACACTATGGATACTAGGTCGATTCTCAGAACTGTTTGTAAATCAGCTATCTGCTGTAATCAAGCTTTCTCCAACCGGAAAGGGGAAGGAAGTCAACAAATAAGTGATTTGCCTCAGGTCATATTTGTAAATGAACAAGTAACCAGGGATACAGAGACATCAACAGGAACCTATCCCAAAGCAGCTAATCTCAGTCTTGCATTCTGTGAGTGACCGGACAAAAGACAGAAAAATAATTTTTCTTTGAAAGGAAGTGGCAAATAATAGTTGCTTAAGAATGATAATAAAGCAGTAACGTAAGAAGGACTCAGACAATATTGTTAGTCTGACACTAGTATATTGTATTTAACCTTTAATATTGTTGGCATTGAGAACATTTTGTAATATGTTTATCAAGTAGATTTTAATTATCACTCAGGTACAATATGGAGATAAGTATCAGAAAGGATCCTCCAGAACCAACACATTCTTATTTTGCTTACTTAAAAGGGAGGAAATATCAGGTGAGTTATCAGAACATAAAACAGCTTTCTGAATTTTCCATCTCTGTTTAATGCCAACCTGTTAAAAACAAAATTTGACAGCATATCTCTCATTTCACTGAACTTCCCAAAAGGCTCAGGTTTTGATGGGTTTGATAGTGATCTGTCAATGCATGGGCAGGTTAGGATGGAAATGTTAAACTAATGGTCAGTCATTATCCCACCACAGACAACACAGTAAACTCTGTCCACAACACAGTCTGCAAGATGTGCTGGAAATGTACCATCTTCCACTTTGACGTTGCTCCTTGAAACCCAATGAAGTCACACCTTGTTCAATAAAGTGTAACTGGGGTTTTTAACAGTCATCTAAGTAAAAACTATTATTAAAAAACAGATCTGAAAAACTAATTTTATAGATTTTTTTTCAATTCTTTCATGAGGGGTGGTGTCCCGAATCACCCAAATATTTTAGTAATACAATATCATATTTCTTATATACTGAAAGACAGGCTGTTGGGTTAGAAGTGTAGTAATTGCGGTAAGGAACAGAGTGACTGAATGAAGTTAAACCAACAATAAGAAGTATTTTAATATGGTAACAAACAAAAAGGAACAGATTTTTGTATAAAGCAATAACAGGATTAGTTTTGAATGGAGTTGTTTTAGTTCAAAGGGAGACACGTACAAGTTGTGAAAGGTGTGACTAAGTAAAGGTAGGGCAAGTTCACTTTCTTAAAGCTTAGGAATTAAAGAAATATAGTTAATCAATTCTGGGAAGAAAGCATTTCTGAAAAGACTGATTGAAACAATAAAATATTAACAAGGAGATTATTTTCAATTTGAATTTTTAAAAATGAATTTTATATTACCTTCACTCCCGGTATGTCTCCCAATTTTTACTTGTTGTATGTAAAACTTCTAAAACTGATTTGATTTCTGTACTTTTCATTCTTGATTGGTTATTTTAAAAAGTCTTCAACTGTGTGGACATCATAATGACATAATTACAGCTGCATGCTGAGAATCCCGATTAAAGAAGAAAACAGATTAACTGCAGCAAGGCATGAGGAGGTAACATTCTCATTGCAGAGATAACCAGACTGGTGCTTGCTGGTTTAGAACTTGAGTATTGCTGAAAAAGGAGACAGGCTGTCAAATCTTTTCAAAAAGCAAAGAACAGTACAGCACAGGAACAGGCCCTTCGGCCCATCAAGTCTGTCCCGACACAGATGACTCTCTAATCTAATATTTTCTTGCCCCTATGTGATCCATATCCCTCTACTCCGTCTATTCCTGGATCTATCCAAATGCCTTTTGAATGTTGTTACGTAATCCGCTTCCATCACCTCCCCCAGCAGTGCTTTCTAGGTATTCACCACCCTGCGTGTGAAAAACTTGTCTCTCACATCTCATTTGAACTTTCCTTCCCTCACTTTCAACTTATTCTCCAGAGTAATTGACTCTTCGACCCTGGGAGAAAGACTCTGACTATCCACCCTATCCAAGCCTGTCATAATCTTGTAAACCTCTATCGGATCCCTCCCCCGCTCATTCTCTGACGCTCCAATGAAAACAACCTAAGTTTGTTCAACCTTTCTTCAGAGTCCATATTCCCCAAATCAGGCAACATCCTGGTAAATCGCTTCTGCACCCTTTCCAATGCATTAACATCCTTCCAGCAGTGTGGCGACCAGAATTGTACACAATACTCCAAATGCAGCCTAACCAAAGTCTTATACAGCTGCAACATGATTTTCCAATTCCTATACTCAATGCTCCAACCAACAAAGGCCAGTATGCTATACACCTTCTTGACCATCTTGTCCGCCTGAGTAGCCACTTCAGGGAACTGTGGATCTATCTGCAGTTACCATTAAATTTTGTGAAGAGGGTGCTTTTTGCTAATTTGGCAAGACTTTATTCCACTGATGGGATCAGGTGGATCTCACACTCAGCTGATTTGTTTAATTGAGTCAAGTCCAGAGAGATTTGAATGAAATTATTCAGCATCAATGCTGTGACCAGTCTGGAACATCAATTTGTCACTGTGGATACTGGACAGATGACTCTCTGTTAACTCTGAACCTTGCCTAACAGTTGCTGAGGGATCTTCCGTATGTTAACAAGCATTTTGGGCAGAATTTTCCGACCATTTCCACTGGCAAGCTCTTCCAGTTCTGCTGACGGTGACCCAACCACCTCCCCAAGCTGCCCACCACACTCCCTGGCTCTCCAGGCCCTCGCTGCAAATTCCCTATCAATGGTGGAAATGAGGAATGGGAAACCCCACTGACAAGAGCAGGACTTGAAGTTCCTGTTCCCGACCAATAGCAGGCCCTCTTGTTGCTGCAAATCATGCTATGGTGCAAGGTGGGGAGTCAGTAAATCCAACCCCATAGGGATAGGGATAGGCATGAAAGTGGGGGCAGTAGTTATAGCTGGGGGAATGGTAATTATGAGGCCATTAGGAGGGAATTAGGGTGCATAGGTTGGACTAGGAAACTACAGGGACTGGGAACATCTGGAATGTGGAGCTTATTCAAGGAGCAGCTGCTGCGAGTCCTTGACAAGTATGTCCCTGTCAGGCAAGGAGGAAATGGTCGAATAAGGGAACCATGGTGTACTAAAACAGTTAATTCACTGGTTAAAAGGAAAAAGGAGGCTTATGTCAGGATGAGGCTTGAAGGCTCAGTTAGTGCACTGGATAGCTATAGATTCTCTAACAATGCTCAGGATCCCCTTCACACACATTGTTAGCCACTTTAACACTTGAATAGCAGGTTTGATGTAAGGATTCGCATTCTAATCAGCAATCTCTGACTGTCTGTGCTGATGTGTGCTATTGCAGACCAGAACACTGCATTTGCCTGAGGAAGACACAGTGTCGAAAGCTCGCAATTTTACTATCAAATAAATCGGTTGGATTAAAAATTGGTGTTGCTAAATTCTTACTGAGTTCTTACCACCCCAATCCAACGCCGGCATCTTTACATCATGACTACTATCGACACCGCATACTGCCGGATCCAAGTGGAGAGGATCTCCAAGAGGATTGCACATATCGACACAGACATCAAGTTTCTACAGAGATGCAAGAAAGCAGACAGGATACCAAAGGGACTACAGATCACGAACCCACTCAGGTCAACCTATAACACGGACTACGCTGAGAGGCTTTGCTGTCGCACCTCTCTCACACTCCTCAATCACCTCATACACCAGCTCTATAGCAAACGCCGCACCCTGGAAAGTAAAATGGAATACATATTCTCAACTTGCACTCAGGACGCAGACCAGCTGCGAAACTTTGCCAAGCAGATGAGACAAAGAAACTACACCATTTACATGCACACCAAGAATAGGAAACTTGAAAAACTCGGCATCGCCACCAGCAACAACCAAACCTCCCTTGGCACCACAGTAGAAAACAACACTACCGCAGGGAGGTCCATTGTTAACTTGTCGGACTACACAATTCAATCAGAGGAAATCGAAGTTCTCAGCCGAGGGCTCAATTTCTGTCCCACCACCAAAATGGATCCCATCAGTCTCGCAGCGGACACAGAGGAATTCATCAAGCGAATGAGGCTGCGTGAGTTCTTCCACGAACCCCAAGAGGCCAATAGTGGACTCAATGAGATAGCGAATGAACCAGAACAGCCGACAGAGGGATCCGCAGTGCAGCAACCGAAGAGGAATGAATCCAATTGGACTCCTCCGGAAGGCCGCTGCCCCCGACTGGACATGTATGCCCAAGCCATCAGGAGGTGTGTGAACACCAGATTCATCAACCGCACTTACAAGACAGTCCCGAACATCACCCAAGCACAAAGCAAGGCCATCCGTGCTCTTAAGACCAACCGCAACATTGTCATCAAACCAGCAGACAAAGGAGGCGCCACCGTCATACTGAACAGAACGGACTACTGTGAAGAAGTGTACCGACAACTAAACAATGAGAAACACTACAGACAGTTACCAGCAGATCCAACCAAAGAACACACTCGTCAACTCAACACTCTGATCAAAACCTTTGATCCGGACCTTCAGAACACCCTCCGGGCTCTCATTCCACGTACTCCCCGCATTGGAGATCTCTACTGCCTTCCAAAGATACACAAGGCAAACATACCCGGCCGTCCCATCGTATCGGGCAACGGGACCCTGTGTGAGAACCTCTCCGGCTATATCGAGGGCATCCTGAAACCCATTGTACAAAGAACCCCCAGCTTTTGTCTTGACACTACGGACTTCCTGCAGAAACTCAGCACACATGGAGCAGTGGAAACAGGGACACTCCTTGTCACAATGGATGTCTCGGCACTCTACACCAACATCCCCCACGACGATGGTATTGCTGCAACTGCCTCAGTACTCAATGCCAACAACTGCCAGTTTCCAGATGCAATTTTACAACTCATCCGCTTCATCTTGGACCACAATGTCTTCACCTTCAACAATCAGCTTTTCATCCAGACACACGGAACAGCCATGGGGACCAAATTCGCACCTCAGTATGCCAACATCTTCATGCACAGGTTCGAACAAGACTTCTTCACCACACAAGATCTCCAACCAAGGTTATATACTAGATACATTGATGACATCTTTTTCCTTTGGACTCATGGTGAACAATCATTGAAACAACTGTATGATGATATCAACAAGTTCCATCCCACCATCAGACTCACCATGGACTATTCTCCAGAATCAGTTGCATTCTTGGACACACGCATCTCCATCAAGGACGGTCACCTCAGCACCTCACTGTACCGCAAACCGACAGACAACCTCACAATGCTCCACTTCTCCAGCTTCCACCCTAGACACGTTAAAGAAGCCATTCCCTATGGACAAGCCCTCCGTATACACAGAATTTGCTCAGATGAGGAGGATCGTGACAGACACCTCCAGACACTGAAGGATGCACTCGTGAGAACAGGATATGGCGCTCGACTCATCGATCGACAGTTCCAACGTGCCACAACGATAAACCGCACTGATCTCCTCAGAAGACGAACACGGGACACGGTGGACAGAGTACCCTTTGTTGTCCAGTACTTCCCCGGAGCGGAGAAGCTACGACATCTTCTCCGGAGTCTTCAACATATCATTGATGACGATGAACATCTCGCTAGGGCCATCCCCACCCCCCCACTTCTTGCTTTCAGACAACCGCACAACCTCAAACAGATCATTGTTCGCAGCAAACTACCCAACCTTCAGGAGAACAGTGACCACAATACCACACAACCCTGCCACAGCAACCTCTGCAAGACATGCCGGATCATAGACATGGACGACATCATCAAACGTGAGGATACCATTCACCAGGTGCACGGTACATACTCTTGCAACTCGGCCAACGTTGTCTACCTAATACGTTGCAAGAAAGGATGTCCCGAAGCATGGTATATTGGGGAGACCATGCAAACACTACGACAGCGGATGAATGAGCATCGCTCAACAATCACCAGGCAAAACAGTTCCCTTCCTGTGGGCGAACACTTCAGCAGTCATGGGCATTCGGCCTCCGACCTGCGGGTAAATGTTCTTCAAGGGGGCTTTCGTGATACACGACAGCGCAGAGTCGCTGAACAGAGACTGATAGCCAAGCTCCGCACACATGAGGACGGTCTTAACAGGGATCTTGGCTTCATGACACACTATCTGTAACCCCCGTAACTTGCCTGGGTTAGCAAAAACCTCACTTACTGTGCTGTCTGGAGAAAATACACAACTCTCTAACAATGCTCAGGATCCCCTTCACACACATTGTTAGCCACTTTAACACTTGAATAGCAGGTTAGATGTAAGGATTCGCATTCTAATCAGCAATCTCTGACTGTCTGTGCTGATGTGTGCTATTGCAGACCAGAACACTGCACTTGCCTGATGAAGACACGGGAGTGTTGAAAGCTCGCTTTTTACTATCAAATAAATCGGTTGGATTAATAATTGGTGTTGCTAAATTCTTACTGAGTTCTACCACTCCAATCCAACGCCGGCATCTTTACATCATAGCTATAGATTAGCCAGGAGGGAGCTAAAGAGTGAGTTGAGAAGAGCTAAAAGAGGACACGAGAAGACTTTGGCTGATAGGATCAAGGAGAATCCTAAAGCTTTCTTTAGATATGTTAAGAATAGAAGATTGGTTAGGGCAAGATTAGGGCCAGTCAGAGACAGCAGGGGGAAGTTGTGCGTGGAGCCTGAAGAGATTGGAGAGGCACTGAACAAATATTTCTCTTCGGTATTCACGCAGGGAGATGTAAATGTAGTTGTGGAGAACACTGGGATACAGGGTTGCAAACTGGAAAGTATTGAAGTAGATAAGGAGGATGTGCTAGATATTCTTGAGGGTTTGAAGTTAAATAAGTCCCCTGGGCCGGACGGGATTTACCCTAGGATTCTCTGGGAGGCGAGAGAGGAGATTGCAGAGCCTCTGGCTCTGATCTTCAGGTCGTCGTTGGTTACGGGTATAGTGCCGGAAGACTGGAGGATAGCGAATGTGGTCCCATTGTTCAAGAAGGGGAAGAGACTTTCCAGGGAATTATAGGCCAGTGAGTCTTACTTCTGTTGTGGGCAAAGTATTGGAGAGAATTATTAGGGATAGGATTTATAGTTATTTAGAGAGAAATGAATTGATTGGGGATAGTCAGCATGGTTTTGTGAAGGGTAGGTCGTGCCTTACTAACCTTATTGAGTTTTTTGAAAAAGTGACCAAAGAGGTGGATGGGGGTAAGGCAGTTGATGTGGTATATATGGACTTTAGTAAGGCGTTCGATAAGGTGGCCCATGGAAGGCTTCTGCAGAAAATGCAGATGTATGGGATTGAGGGTGATTTAGCTAATTGGATTAGGAATTGGCTAGCTGATAGAAGACAGAGGGTGGTGGTTGATGGAAATTATTCATCATGGAGTTTGGTTACAAGTGGTGTACCTCAGGGATCTGTTTTGGGGCCCCTGCTGTTTGTAATTTTTATAAATGATCTGGATGAGGGTATTGAAGGATGGATTAGTAAATTTGCGGATGACACCAAAGTCAGAGGAGTGATAGATAGTGAAGAGGGGTGTTATAGTTTGCAGAGAGACTTGGACAAGTTGCAGAGCTGGGCCGAGAGGTGGCAAATGGAGTTTAATGTGGAAAAGTGTGAGGTAATTCACTCTGGCAGGAATAACAAATGTGTAGAGTATAGGGCTAATGGTAGGACTCTTAATAGTGTTGATGAACAGAGGGATCTTGGTGTATATGTGCATAGATCCCTGAAAGTTGGCAATCAAGTCGATAAGGTTGTTAAGAAGGCATACGGAGTCTTAGCTTTTATTGGTAGGGGGATTGAATTTCGGAGCCGCAACGTCATGTTGCAACTGTACAAAACTCTAGTGCGGCCGCACTTGGAGTATTGTGTGCAGTTCTGGTCCCCACATTATAAGAAAGATGTGGAGGCATTGGAGAGGGTACAGAGGAGGTTTACCAGGATGTTGCCTGGTATGGAGGGCAGGTCTTATGAAGAGAGGCTGAGGGATTTGAGGTTGTTTTCGTTAGAAAGGAGGCGGCTAAGAGGAGACCTTATTGAAACATATAAGATGATTAGAGGTTTAGATAGGGTGGACAGTGATAGCCTTTTTCCTCGGATGGAGAAAGCTAGCACGAGGGGACATGGCTTTAAATTAAGGGGTGGTAGTTATAGGACGGATGTCAGAGGTAGGTTCTTTACCCAGAGGGTGGTAAGGGTATGGAATGCCCTGCCTGCTGCAGTTGTAGATGCGCCAAGTTTGGTGGCGTTTAAGAGGTTAGTAGATAAGTTTATGGATGAAAAGGGAATGGTTTAGGTTAGAGGGTCATTGCTTTTTCTTAATTGGTCGGCGCAATATCGAAGGCCGAAGGGCCTGTTCTGCGCTGTAACGTTCTATGTTCTATGTTCTAACCCAGGCGTGTAGGATCAGCCCCAAAAGCTCATGTTATAATCTGTTTTCAATTTACTTAAGCCTTAAAATAAGATTGGAAATTCATTTGTGAATTCGTGACTAAACTGTCCATCAGCAACCCTGAAAAAAACCCTTTTGGCAGTTTCGTCTTGTCAAGGAATCCAGACTGTTAACTATTGTTATTGCCCCATTTAATCATTATTGTTTTAACAGATTGTATTAGGAATTGCTTCTGCTTCTGAAATATTACAAAATTGATATATCAAACCTGAAATGTATGCAAATAGTAACTTGTTGTTTGGACAACATTCCTCAACTGCAAATATGCTTTTCTGCTCAATCATAACGACTCCTGATTGTGTCACATACAGGGGTCCCTTGCACCTTAATCTTGCCAAGTGTTGGCCAATTGCTTTTACTGTAGTCTCTGCTGGATCTTGTGAATGGATAGCCGATGGCTGTGATGTGATGTAAACAACTTCACTTTATTATATACACTGAAAGAGATATGCCTGTGTCTGGCTTGAATTGTGTGGGATGATCATCAATTTTTCTAATTTAATGCTTCAATAATTATTTTCTGTTGCATTAATTTCTTCTAAGAAAGTTCTTTTTTGTCTGTAACTCTTCCACTTTGTGGATTTCATCTCTCTCTCTCTTTCTGTGAGCTGTAGGAATTATGGATCTGCAGATTATCTTAAAATGTCCTAACTTCTCAGAGTTGTCACACTCATTCTTCCGGCTCACACCACACAGAGCATTTCAAGGTGACAGCTGGCATGAATTTTCTCAATTTTGCAGTTTTACTTCACTGTGCTCACTGTTTTAGATCCAACATATTCAATAGCTTCATCCATTTATTTTCAAGGGACATCAATTTCACCACTAGCATCCACTCTATTTAGCTTCCTAAACCCAGTCTGTTGCACTATTTGTACTGTAAGTATCAGACCTTTCCTTGTTTGTAATAGATCTGATAACACAAATGTACATTAATTCATCTCTGAAGATCCCATAGTTGGAATTCTCTGCAAGTCTGTACAGCTCAGTTCTCAATGCATCCACTGATTCATCCAGTTTCTGCCTCCTTTAATAAATTTCATTCAATCAATAATCGCATTTTTTGAACATGAACGTACAAATCAATGAGCTCAATTCTTATCAATGTCTTGTCTTGCAATAACATTAGCTGCTCTGACCCCTATTGTGTAGAGTAAAGTACTAATCTGATCTTTCTGATACAAACCTGAAGCTATTCTATATGAAGAACCTTTTCTTCCAAGAGTTCCTATATAAGCCAGTTACAAGGCAACATGATTCTCAATAATTCTGGGAATAGCAATGTAGACTCCATGCTTATCCTAAGTTTAAGATCTGTTGCTTCTTCAGTAGGTTGGCTGGTAGGTTGTCCTCAGTCTTCACTGCCATCTGGACTCCATTTCTCTTTATCTACTGGCATCTGCAGAACCAAAGTACTCCATCGTCAGGGAATCTTCAATCTTTTGTCTTTTATTTGTTTTCTGAGGATTTTCAATAATTGACAATAATAGCAACAACATGAACATTTCATGGCAATGTAAAGGTGATTTTCAGTAATAAAATAAAAAATGTCACAAAATTGGCACAAGACTGAACTCTAACCCTGACATTTAACAGCACCTTCCATTGCATCATTCATTAAACACAGTTAAACACAGTTACAATTACTCACGTCACATATCTGACAGCATCTCTTTATTCCAAATTGACAACTGTCTGGTGGCAAAAACTGAGCAGAAAAAAACTGATAAAAACTAGTAATAATTTGAGCCATTAGGAAATACAGTCACAAACAAAAAATGACCATAATTCATGAACTGTGTCCAGATTCCCTCCATATTTCCAAATATCACTCAGGACTCAGCAATAATCCTTGGAAAAATAAAAATTAAGTACTTATGCAATTGATTATTTTATTAATGAATGAAAAAAAATCTTAATGAATGTTCCTTTCAATTTAAGTCCAACCATACCCAGTGACATATAATTTACATTTTTGGGAAGAGTGTTTGAGACACGGGGAACCCCCCTAAAGAGGAGAGGATCACCTCTGTGCTATGAAAGCTGCAAGACTGCCCAAATTCCTCTGTCATCCACCACAGACCGAATCCTGTGACTGAGACAGAATGAAACCTCTAATAGGTAGTTCATTGCCCACTTTAGGATCACACCAAGTCTGAAGGCAGGCAGGTTGCCGAACACATCACACATTCTCAGTATATGGGGTACAGGCCTGGAGTGGCTTAGAATTAGGCTCCTCATTCTGGATCCTAGACATCCTACTACATAGACCACAATCAATAAGGATAGGCAACAACACCTCCTCCATGATCATCCTCAACACCAGTGCCCCACAAGATTGTGTCCTCAATCCCACACTATATTCCTTATACACTTATAACTGTGAGCCCAATTTTACCAACAATTTGCGCCCGTTTTTGGGTGCTAAATCGCAGCAAATTCGGTCAGACCCCACTTGGAATACTGCGCTCAGTTCTGGTCGCCTCATTACAGGAAGGATGTGGAAGCTATTGAAAGTGTGCAGAGGAGATTTACAAGGATGTTTCCTGGATTGGGTGACATGCCTTATGAGGATAGGTTGAGAGAGCTCGGTCTTTTCTCCTTGGAGAGACAAAGGATGAGGTGACCTGATAGAAATGTATAAGATGTTGAGAGATATAGATAGGGTGAATTCTCAGAGGCTTTTTCCCAGGGCTGAAATGGTTGCTACAAGAGGACACAGGTTTGTGCTGGGGAGTAGGTGCAGAAGAGATTCAGAGGGTGGTGGGTGAGTGGAATCAGCTGCCGTCAGTGGTGGTGGAGGCAAATTCAATAGGATCTTTTAAGAGACTTCTGGATGAGTACATGGGACTTAATAGAATTGAGGGTTATTGGTAAGCCTAGTAGGTAGGGATATGATTGGCGCAACTTGTGAGCCGAAGGCCTGTTTGTGCTGTAGTTTTTCTATGTTCTAATAGGGGACTCACTTGTTAGAGGCACAGACAGGCATTTCTGTGGCCACAAACAAGAGTCCAGGATGGTATGTTGCCTCCCTAGTGCCAAGGTCAAGGATGTCTTTGAGCATTGCAAGATAGTCTTGAGGGAGAGAGGGAGCAGCCAGGGGTCATTGTACCAGCGACATAGATAGGAAAAGGGATGAGGAATATCGAGAGTTAAGCAGAAGACTAATGTGCAGAACCTCGAAGGTAATAATTTCAGGACCACTACCACTGCCATGTGCTAGTGAGACTATGAATAGGAGGATTAGTCAGATGAATGCCTGGCTTGACAGCTGATGCAGGAAGCAGGGGTTTAGATTTTTGGATCATTAGGATCTTTTCTGGGGAAGGGCTGATCTGTTCAAGAGGGATGAGTTAGGTCTGAACTGAAGAGGGACTAACATCCTGGTGATGAGATTTGCTAGAACCACTCGGGAGGGTTGGCGGGGGGATGGGATCCAAAGCAGTAGAGAGATAGAAGAGAAGTATGAGGACAGCGCAGAAGTTAAAGAAAGCATATTAAGTAATAAAGGCAGTGTCAATAATCCTAACACCAGACAGGTCGTGCAAAAGTAAGACAGAGAGCAAGGGAAGTGCAGATTAAACTGCATTTATTTCAATGCAGGAGGCGTGACGGGCAAAGCAGATGAACTCAGGGCACCGGGATGAGTACATGGGACTGGGATATAATAGCAATTACTGAAACATGGCTAAGGGAGGGACAGGACTGGCAGCTCAATGTTCCAGGGTACACATGCTATGGGAAAGATAGAACAGGAGGTGAGAGAGGAGGGGGAGTTGCACTTTTGATTAGGAAAAGCATCATGGTTGTACTGAGAGGGGATATATCCAAGGTTCGGCCACTGAGTTTATATGGGTAGAACTGAGAAATAAGAAGGGGGAAATCATTTTGATAGGCTTGTACTATAGGCCCCCAAATAGTTGGTGCAAATCGAGGAGCAAATATGTAAGGAAATTACAAATAGTTCCAAGAAAAATAGGGTGGTAATAGGTTGAAATTTTAACTTTCTGAACATTGATTAGAGTTGGATGGAGAGAAATTTGTTGAGTGTATTCAGGAGGAATTTCTCATTCAGTGTGTGGATGGCCCGACTAGGGAGGGAGCAAAACTTGACCTCCTCTTGGGAAATAAGGAAGGGCAGGTGACAGAAGTGTTAGTGAGGGGTCGCTTTGGGAACAGTGACCATAATTTTATTAGTTTTAAGATACTACGGAGAATGATAGGTCTGGCCCAAAAGCTAAAATTCTAAATTGGGGCAAGGCCGATTTTGATGGTATCAGGCAGGAACTTTCAGAAGTTAATTGGGGGAGTCTATGGGAAGGCAAAGGGACGTATGGAAAGTGGGAGGTTTTCAAAAGTGTGTTAACCAGGGTTCAGGGTAAACACGTTCCTCTTAGAGCGAAGGACAAAGCTGGCAGGAGTATGGAACCCAGAAGACTCGGAAGATTGAGGCCCTGCTCAAGAAGAAGAAAAGAGGCACATAACATGGATAGGAGCAGAGATCAAAAAAAAGGATCAAGAAAAAAAATCAGAAAGGCAAAAAGGGAACACGAGATTGTTTTGGCAGATAAGGCAAAGGAAGATCCAAAGAGCTTCTATAAATACAAAAAGGGCAAAAGAGTAACAAGAGAGAGAGTAGGCCTCTTGAGGATCAACAAGGTCATCCATGTGCGGATCCACAAGAGATGGGTGAGATCCTAAATGAATATTTCTCACCAGTATTTACTGTTGAGAAAGCATGGATGTTAGGGAACTTGGGGAATTAAATAGTGATGTCTTGAGGAGTGTACATATTACAGAGGAGGTGGTGCTGGAAGTATTAAAGCGCATCAAGGTAGATAAATCCCCGGGACCTGATGAAATGTATTCCAGGGCATTGTGAGAGACTAGGGAGGAAATTGCGGATCCTCTGGCCGAGATACTTGAATCATCGATAGTCACGGGTGAGGTACCTGAAGATTGAAGAATGGCAAATGCTTCAAAAGTGCTGCAGAGAAAGGCCTGGGAACTATAGGCCAGTGAGCCTCACATCTGTGGTGGGTAAGTTGTTGGAAGGTACTTTGAGAGACAGGATCTACAGGCATTTAGAGACACATGGACTGATTAGAGACAGTCAGCAGGGGCTTTGTGAGTGGAAAATCATGTCCCACAAATTTAATTGATTTTTTTGAAGGGGTAATCAAGAAGGTAGATGAGGGCAGTGCAGCCGATGTTGTCTACATGGACTTTGACAAGGTACTGCATGGTAGGTTGTTGCATTAGGTTAAATCTCATGAGATCCAGAGTGAAGAATCTAAATGGATACAAATGAGTGGTTTAGAGAATTGTTTTTCAAACTGGAGGTCAGTGACCAGCGGTGTGCCTTGGGGATCAATATAGGGTCCACTGTTATTTGTCATTTACATTAATGATTTGGATGAGAATATAGGAGGCAGGGTTAGTAAATTTGCAGATGACACCAAGATTGGTGGCATAGTGGACAGTGAAGGAAGTAATCTCCAATTGCAATGGGATCTTGATCAATTGGGCCAGTGGGCTGACAAATGGCAGATGAAGTTTAATTTAGACAAATGTGAGGTGATGCATTTTGGTAGATTGAACCAGGGCAGGACTTACTCAGTTAATGGTAGGACATTGGGGAAAGTTACAGAACAAAGAGATGTAAGGGCTCATGGTTCCTTGAAAGTGGAGTCACAAATGGACAGAGTGGTGAAGAAGGCATTCAACATGCTTGGTTTCATCAATCAGAACAATGAATATAGAAGTTGGAATGTCTTGTTGAAGTTGTACAAGGCATTGGTAAGGCCACACTTGCAATACTGCATGCAATTCTTGTGACCCTGTTATAGAAAGAATATTATTAAATTAGAAAGAATGCAGAAAACATTTACTATGATGCTACTGGGACTTGATGGATTGAGTTATAAGGAGAGACTGGATACTGGGACTTTTTTCTAGAGCATAGGAAGCTGAGGGGTGACCTTATAGAGATCTATAAAGTAATGAGGGGCACAGATCAGCTAATCTGTATCTTTTCGCAAAGGTAGGGGAGTCTAAAACTAGAAGGCATAGGTTTAAGGTGTAAGGGAAGAGACATAAAAGTGTCCAGAGGGGCAACTTTTTCACACAGAGGGTGGTGAGTGTCTAGAACAAGCTGTTGTAGTAGAAGTGGGTACAATTTTGTTTTTTAAAAAGCACTTAGATAGTTACATGGGTACAATGGGTATCGAGGGATATGGGCCAAATGTGGGCAGTTAAGATTAGCTTAGAGCAGCATGGACAAGTTGGGTTGAAGGGCCTATTTCCATGCTGTAATTCTCTATGATTCTGAGACCGCAAGAAACTACAAAGAGTTGTGAATGTAACCCAGTCCATCATGCAAACCAACCTCCCATCCACTGACTCCATCTATGCTTCCCATTACCTTGGAAAAGCATGATGTAGTGATGCCAGTGTTAGACTGTGGTAAACACAGTAAGAAGTCTCACAATACCAAGTTTAAGTCCAACCAGTTTATTTGATAGTAATCCCACAAGCTTTCGGAAATGGTGCTCCTTCATCAGGTGTGTGGAAGGTTCTGGTCAGAGAAAGGTATATAAAGTGACACACAGTTTACAGAATACAGACTTGCATTCTAATTAGTATTCTGTAAACCGTGTGTGTTTTTATATGCCTTTCTCTAATCAGAACCTTTCACACACCTGACGAAGAAACCCGCTTGGGAAAGCAGCCAACATATTCAAAGACTCCAGGCACCCCGGACATTCTCTTTCCCATCTTCTTCCATCGGGAAAAAGATACAAAAGTTTGAAAACATGTACAACTTCTTTCCTGTTGCCATCTGACTTTTGAATGGTCCTACCACATATTAAACTGATCTTTCTCTACACCTTGTTGGTAACTGTAACACTGTATTCCGCACTCTCCCCACATACTCTATGAACTGTATGTTTTGTCTGTATAGCTCACAAGGAACAATACTTTTCATTACATATGACAATAAAAAATTAAGGCAGCAATCTAGCCACTTGTTTCATTTTATGTGCCTCCCCATTTAAAAATACCCAAGAGGGTGAAGAGACGCTGCGATCTTAGGAGTCCTTGGGTGGAATTTTCCCTTCCTCCATCAGGGGAATCGTATCGGGGAGGGACAAGGCCATACAAAGGTCTGTTGACCTTGGGCAGGATTTTCCAGTCTTGGGGTGAGTACAACCAGAAAATCCTGCTCACAGAGTTTTGCAGCACAGAAAGAGGCCGTTCGGCCCACTATGACCATGCTAGCTATCAAGCACCTGTCAATTCTAATCCCATTTTCCAGAACTTGGCCTGTAGACTTGTACGCTGTGGTATTTCAAGTGCTCATCTAAATGTTTCTTTCATGTTGTGAGGATTCCTGCCACTGCCTCACTTCCAGGCAACAAGTTCCAAATTCCCAACACCCTCTGGGAGAACATGTTTTTCTTCAAATCCCCTCTACATCTCCTGCTCTTTAATTTAAATCTATGCTCCTTTGTTATTGGCCTCAGAGGTTGTGGGTAGATAGATACTCAATGGTCAGCACAGACACAATGGGTTGAAAGGCCTCATTCTGTGCTGTAAAACTCTCAGCCTCTGTAAGTCTACTTCAGCCAGATAAGGGTCAAATGCTATTCTGAAACATACACGGATCATGTAGCAAAAGATCTTACTCCCTTCCTCATCCTCCCAAATGTTATCAAAGCTCACAAAACAAGCTAATTGTCACTTTTTCATTGAGACTGTTGTGCTACTCTCTATCCTGACACTGCCAATCATTCCCATTTCAATGCACCATGCATCATGATCAAATCCTAATTCACTTTGTCACACTCCTAAGTTCTGTTTTGAAATACAGTGCAGTATCTTTGTATTTTTTGGGAAACTAATTGTGATAGGTCTACATCATTTGTTGAAACACTAAAATGCTATGTTACCATTAAAATCTTTCAATAGCAACGTAATGCCTGGACTAAGGTAAAACTTTAAAAACAGCAAGTTACATCCATTGGTGACCAACATGTATTGGTGAAAACATATTTTTCAATCATTCAGAAGGAACATAGGAAGATGCTAATCTACAATATAATGATGCTCAAGTCAGCTTATAATGTCACCTTATAAGGATTTCACGTACATGAATATTTAGTCAGTTAAAATTTGCCATTTTTAAACATTCACCATTATACTGTATCCATTTAAACACTGCACATGATATTTGTTTAAACATTGTATATCACAGAAAGCATTCTTTCTGATTGTATCACAGCTTGGTATGGTTCCTGCTCTGCCCAAGACCACAGAAATCTACAAAGGGTCATGAACGAAGCCTAGTCCATCATTCAAACCCGCCTCCCATCCATTGACTCTGTCTACACTTCCCGCTGCCTCTGCAAAGTTGTCGGCATAATTAAGGACCCCACCCATTCCTGACATTCCCTCTTCCACCTTCTGCCATTGGGAAAAAGATACAAAAGTCTGAGCTTACATACTGACCGACTCAAGAACAGCTTCTTCCCTGTTGCTGTCAGGCTTTTGAATGGATCTACATTGCATTAAGTTGATCTTTCTCTAATCCTAGTTATAACTAACACTACATTCTGCACCCTCTCCTTTCCTTCTCTATGTACGATATGTTTTGTCTGTATTGTGCATAAGAAGCAAGGTTTTTCACTGAATGTTAATACATGTGACAATAATAACTCCAATCAGATCAATTGGTGTTCATATTTAATCTGCAGGATAGGCTGGCCATGCTGTTTTTTCTAAAGATCATTGGATCTTAAATTTTGCTCATCAACTCAAACTAATTTTACTCATCATTGCCCTAGGTTGTAAAATACAACTAAAGGTAACAGTTTGTTTTTATTTCCCAGTGGGTCATTGTCATATTTGCATGTTGCATGCTTTGCCTGTGATGTGCAGACAATGTGTATCCAATGACAATGGACTTTTACTCTTTGACAAGAAACAGATGCCCGATTGCTTCCTCAACATTTTTTGACAATTTTGACTGTTGCCAGGCAACATTCACAGGTATTGATACAACATTGTGGACACAAAATTCGTTTTTTGGGAAAATGTGCTAAATTGTTTGATCAAGAGAAAACAAAGCAATTTTGGAAAGTTGAGTTTTATACATATGAACGACGTAACATTTGCCACCAGTTCACATGAGCTGCCATACCTGCCTTGGAAATAGCTTTCCCAACATAAATATCACTTCATTTCCCAGAAAACCACCGTGTTTTTAGCACTTTCACTGAGATGTCCAATGCAAAGAAACATTAAAGCAAAACTTCCACCCCAACTTTTGGAGATCTGACCAGGGATTTTGTTCTGCGCTTCACACCAGAATTGCAAATTCCTTTCCAAAAGCTATCTGTTCAGCAACTTGCAATGACCAGAGATTCAAATTTCATAGTGCCAATTCCCATCCGCTTAATTCTGCCTCAAATACCAACTATTACCCCAGGGGCAAATCCCTAACTGACCCCCAAACACAGATTGACCATCACATTCAGACTGACTCTCATACCCATACTGACCCTTCCCAGATTGACCCCCCAGATTGATTCTTACACCCAGACTGACCCTTCCCCAGACTCTCCCTCACATTCAGACTGACCTTTCCCCAGACTGACTCCAGGTCCCTCACGCTGTTCGGGTTCAGGGGTCAGCTCACACACCATACACATTAACAACAAACTAAAGTTTCTCCAAACCTGAGAGAACCCAGTAGGATTTTCTCCACAACACTTCTCCATTTATGGCCACTCAGGCCTATCCATTCACCTCCTGAAAGTCCATAACAGTCTCTGCCTTGTTCAATCTCTGCCCATGTTTTCAAGCCTTTCTCTCTGTCTCTCACTAATTGTGTGTCTGTTTCTGTCTCTCTCTGACTCCTTCATTCTAACTCTCTTTTCCCTCGTCACCCTTGCTGTTTCTGTTTGATTTTCGCTGATTTTCTCTCACTGACGCTGTCACTCTCCCCTCTGTATCCCTCTGCCTCCTGTGTGTGTGTGTGTGTGTGTCTCACTCTGCCTCCCTCTTCTCTCCTGTCTGTCTCTCTCACGATCTCTCTCTCTCCTCTTTCTCATTCTTGTGTCTCTGTCTCTGACCTTCTCTCCCTCTTTCTCCCCTGCTTTGTCTCACTCACTCTGTTTCTGTCTCCTGTATGCCTTTCTCTCTCATTCTCTCTTGCTCACACATGCTCTCTATCTCTCTGTTTCTGACTCTCTCTGACTTTATTTTTTACACTCTATGTCTCTCTCTCTCTCATTCTCCCTCTTTCACACACTCTGTATGTCTCTCATTTTCTCTCACTGTCTGTCTTTGACTGTCTTTCTCTCTCACACTCATTCTCTTTATCTGCCTCTGTCTCTCTCTCTGCCTCACTATTTTTCACTCTATCACTGTCTGCTGTCTCTCTCTCTTTCCCTGACTTTTTCTCGCATTCTCTGTCTGACTTTTTCACTTTCTCTTTCACACTCTCTCTCTCTCTCTCCCGCGCTCGGACTGACCCCGGCCTCTGCTTACCTTCTGGTCCACGATGGAACAGGCCATTTCTCGGACATGTGCGAGGGAGAAGTCGCTGCAGTCCAGGATGACGGCTTCCCGGCTCAGTCCGATCTGGATCAGGAAGGTGATTCCCTGGGACAGGCGCTCAGCTCCCGGGGATGTGGGGGAGCAGGGGCTGGCTGAGCGGATCACTGGAGCCGGCTTCATCAGGCCGCCGGCGGGACTCTCCCCCCCCCCCACCCCCCCGAGTCTATCTGTCCCTCAGTCTGTCCCTCTCCCGCCACTCAGTCCGCCGGAAAATGGCCACAGGGGAAGAGGCAGAAACAGGAAGCGGCGGTGAGAGCCCTGGTCACTAACTCTCCCCTAGACTGGGTCAGAGAGGAGGAACTCCCCCTCACTGCCCTCTGGACATCCCGGCCTCTCTATCCCACCCTGGCTCTCTCTCTGCTTCTGGGTGTATTTGTCTGTCTGTCTCTCTCTGTGTCTCTCACCCTGTCTCTCTCTCTCTCTCTGTGCCTGTCTCTGTTTCTGTGTGTGTCTCTCTGTCACTGTGTGTGTCTCTCTGTCACTGTCTGTGTGTGTATGTCTCTTGGTCTCTGAGAGTGTCTGGACCTCTACATGTCTCGCTATCACCTTGTTTCAATCTCTATCAGACTAACTCTCTCTCCTGCTTCTCTCCCTGTCTCCCTCCCGATTCCTTCATGCCTTCTTTCACCCTCGGATCTTCAGAGAGACGATGCCAGCCAGAGATCTCTGCCCTCTCAGGGAAAGGACAGCGCCGGGTAACAACAGGAGCTCCCCGTCTTAATCATTGCCTTTGCAGTTTGTCTATATTAGCATTGCAAATACAGGGGGCAGGACTGAGAGTGGGGGCTGGGGGAGGATAAAGCTATAATCAGCTCCAAATCCATCCCATCAAACTGTCATTCTCAGGCGAATGTCAAACCCGGTTCCACCCCTTCTACTTTAACTTAGAACAAATCTTATCTTAATTACTATCCTTACAAATACTCCCATAAGATTGTATTAGAAAAGAGTCCCCGCACTCCTGAAGAACTTCTCCGCTCGGCACAGCTTTTAAAAGTTTGCAGCAATGAGTTCAGAGTTTGGGCGGCCCCGTTTTTCTCCTGAACTGGAGCCGTGGCTGCAAAATAAGTTTTATTCCTGCCAGAGATTTGTAGGATTGGGAATTGGTGTGTGTCTCTATAACTGTATGTATGTATCTGCATTTGTATTTTCCTGTATATCTATTTGTGACTCTATCTGTATGTGTGCGTGCATTGGTGTGTATATCAGTGTGCATATCAGTGTGTATTTGTGTTTGTAGTGGGGCTGGGGCTGGGGCTGGGAAGACGGTAAGTGCGTACCCAGGCTGCTATCAGCCTCTGGGTTCTGTGTGTGTGTCGGTGGGGGTGGAGTGGGCGGGATCAGTAGGTGCATACCCAGGCCACACTTAGCCTCTGGGTTCTGTGTGGGTGTGTGGGTAGGGAGGGGGTTCAGTAGGTGCGCTCTCAGGCCACTCTCAGCCTCTGGGTTCTCTAGGGCACTGCCACTCACTCTCCCACTGCTCCAGGTTTCTCTGCTTTTCTATTCCCTGCCTCACAGCTTCCTCTTGGGCAAAGCCTTGAAGGAAATTTGGAGAGACCAAATACTTCAGTTTGGCGGTTGTGTTTAAAAATGACAGGATATTGTTGAAAAAAAGACCTTTTCACCCCGGTGGTGGATTTCAGAGTGTTTTTTTCCTTGATACTAAAAAAGAAATTTGAACAATTGTTTTTCAGTATGCATGAGTTTGAAGTTTACCCGTCACAAATCTAATTTTTAAAAATGAGAGAAATGATGAATGTTCTTTACCTTCCTGTCCATGTAAATACCAGGAATCCTTATAGAATATAGATTCTGTCCCTGGCAGTTGTGAACATTACAGTTAGTCATTTAATCACAGTCTATTGGAGGTTTAGACTTCCTAAATATATATTTTTTTTACACCCTGAGACATCCCGGACAGCGATACCCGAACTTCCTACTCACCATTTCATTGTAAATCTGTACGGTGTGATCCCGACAGGATTCTGAAATCTTAGTGCAAAAAACAGCTAAAACCCTCCACCTTTCCAGAAAGCAGGCGCTTTGACAAGACTCCCAACACCTTCCTCAGCTGGATAGAAGGACGCCATTCTCCTGCCAATTAAACATTATGGCTGCTTCTCAACCCAAACCTTTCCCACTTAAAATTGTTCCAGATAAATGCCCTTGTTTTCCATTTTAAATATAAACCACCGCTTCCACTGGAATACGAACAAATACCAAGTTATGGATTTATTTGCGTCAACTTTTCCTATCAGTCACTGCCACATTTTTGTTTTTGATTCTAACTGTTCAGTTCATATCCCTCATCTCTCTATCATCCCAGCTAAATGTCTTATTCCCTTTTTTTTTAAAACAGATGATTGGTCTTCACCTGGAATTTTAGCTCCAATATTCCGCTTGACCTCAGTGCCTGGGCTGAGGAGAGGACAATCAGGCAACTACCCAATAGCCACTGCTAGGGAGGATGCTCTTGGGTGTTGTGATCACAGGTGTCCAATTTCATGATTACTGTTTTTGTGCAGTTAAAGAAAACGATGTGAGATCAAGACCATAGAATCAGAGTCGCAGAGATTTACAGCATAGAAACAGGCCCTTCAGCCTGTGCCACCCAGTTTTTACCACTAAGGATGCGGGCCAAATTGCCCCTGTTTGGCCCATCTCCATCTATACACATCTTACCCATGTAACTGTCTAAATGCTTTTTAAAAGACGTAATTGTACCCATCTCTACTACTACCTCTGGCATCTCATTCCACACGCTCACCACCCTCCATGTGGAATAATTGCTTCTCTGGGCACTTTTGTATCTCTCCCTTCTCACCTTAAACCTATGTCCTCTAATTTCAGACTCCCCTATTTTGGGGAAAAAGATATTGACTGTCTATGTCCCCCATTATTTTATAGACCTCAATAACGTCACCCCTCAGCCTCCTACGGTCCAGAGAAAAAAATCCCAGTCTATACAATCTCTCCTTATAACTCAATCCACCAAGTCCCAGTAGCATCCTAGTCAATCTTTTCTGCACTATTTCTAGTATAATAATATCCTTTCTATAATAGGGTAATCAGAATTGCACATAGTATTCCAAGTGTGGCCTCACCAATGTCTTGTATAACTTCAACAAGACATTCCAACTCCTGGATTCAGTGTTCTGACTAATGAAACCAAGCATGCTGAATGCTTTCTTCACTATTCTGTCCACCTGTGACTCCACCTTCAAGGAGCTATGAACATATATTTGTTCCGTAACTCTCTCTAATGCCCAACCATTAACTGAGTAAGTCCTGCCCTGGTTCAGTCTACCAAAATGCATCACCTACATTTGTCTAAATTAACCTCCATCTGTCATTCATCAGCTCATTGGCCCAATTGATCAAGATCCCATTGCAATCCAAAGTAACCTTCTTCACTGTCCACTATACCACCAATTTTGGTGTCACATGCAAAGCAATAACCATGCCCCATAAATTATCATCCAATTAATTAATATAAATAATACATAACAGCGGACCTAGCACTGATCCCTGAGGCACACCGCTGGTCACAGCCTCCAGTTTAAGAAACAACCTTCTAAAACCACGATCTATCTTCTGTCATCAATTGGCTACCTCACCCTGGACCTATGAGATTTGTGCAACAATCTACCATGCGGTACTTTGTCAAAGGCCTTGCTAAAGTCCCGGTAGACAACATCGACTGTAGCACCCTCATCTACCTTCTTGGTTATCCTTCAAAAAACCCAATCAAATTCATGAGATGAGATTTTCCACTCACAAAGCCATGCTGACTGTCTCTAATCAGTCCTTGCCTCTCTAAATGCCTTTAGGTCCAGTGTCTCAGAATATCTTCTAACAACACATCCACAACATACATTAGGCTCCACTGGTCTGTGGTTCTCAGGCATTTCCCTGCAGCCGTCCTTAAACAAAGGCACAACATTTGCCACTCACCAATCTTCTATGGTTGTTGATGATTCAAATATCTCTGTTAGTGAACCAGCAATTTCCTCCCTAGCCTCCCAAAATATCTTGGAATATATTTCATCAGGTCCTGGGGATTTACCTACTTTGTTGAACATAGAACACTACAGCACAAACAGGCCCTTCGGCCCACGAGTTGCGCCGATCACATCTACCAATCCACAGACCTACCTATAACCCCCTATCCTATTCTTTTCCATATACTCATCCAGAAGTCTCTTAAAAGACCCCAGTGAGTTTGCCTCAACAACCTCCGACGGCAGTCGGTTCCATTCACTCACCACCCTCTGAGTGAAAAACCTACCCCTGACATCTCCTTTGTATTTGCTTCCCTGCACCTTAAATCTGTGTCCTCTCGTATTGACCATTTCCGCTCAGGGAAATAGTCTCTGAGAGTCCACCCTATCTATTCCTCTCAACATTTTATAAACCTCTATCAGGTCGCCTCTCAACCTACGTCTCTCCAGTGAGAAGAGTCCCAGCTCCCTCAACCTATCTTCATAAGGCCTGCCTCCCAATCCAGGCAGCATCCTTGTAAATCTCCTCTGAACCCTCTCAATAGCCTCTACATCCTTCCTATAATGAGGCGACCAGAACTGCGCACAATACTCCAACTGGGGTCTGACAAGAGTCTTATAGAGCTGCATCATTACCTCCTGACTCCTAAACTCTATTCCTCGATTAATGAAGGCCAGTACACCATACGCCTTCTTGACCACTTCCTCCACCTGCGAGGCCGATTTAAGAGTCCTATGGACCCGGACCCCGAGATCCTTCTGCTCTACAACACAGCTAAGACTCCTACCCCTTATATTGTACTCCTTCATCCCATTATTCCTGCCAAAATGGACCACTACACATTTATCTGCGTTGAAGTCCATCTGCCACTTCTCCGCCCAGTCTTGCATCCTGTCTATGTCCCGCTGCAACTTTTGGCATCCCTCCAGACCATCCACAACACCACCAATCTTTGTATCGTTGGCGAACTTGCTAACCCATCCCTCCACTTCCTCATCCAGGTCATTTATGAAAATGACAAACAGCAGGGGTCCCAGAACAGATTCCTGGGGCACTCCACTGGTTACGACCTCCATGCAGAACAAGACCCATCCACAACCACTCTCTGCCTTCTGCCAGCAAGCCAGTTCTGGATCCACGAGGCCAAAGCCCCTTAGATCCCATGCCCTCTCACCTTCTCCAGAAGCCTTGCATGTGGGGCCTTATCAAACGCCTTACTAAAGTCCATGTACATTACGTCCACCGCCCTTCCTTCGTCAATGTGTTCAGTCACATTTTCGAAGAACTCAACTAGGCTCGTAAGGCATGACCAGCCCTTGACAAAACCATGCTGACTATTTCTAATCAGTCCAAACTTCTCCAAATGTTCATATATCTTATCCCTCAGAAGCCTCTCCATCAGCTTACCAACCACTGAAGTCAAACTCACCGGTCGGTAATTTCCTGGACTATCCCTGTTCCCTTTCTTAAAGATAGGAACCACATCCGCAATCCTCCAATCCTCCGGAACCTATCCCGTTTCCATGGACAACGCAAAGATCATCGCCAGGGGCTCTGCAACCACTTCCCTCACCTCCCACAATAACATGGGGTACATCCCATCCGGTCCCGGCGACTTGTCTATCTTGATAGAATTTAACAGGTCTAACACATCCTCTTTCCTAACATCCAAATACTCAATCTTTTCCGTATGCCTCAAACCTGCAGTGCAATCTCCCAATTCACTTTCCACCGTGAATACCGAGGCAAAGTACTCGTTAAGCACCTCTGCCATTTCTTCCAGATTCACACAGACTTTTCCCCTTTCACCTTTTATCGGTCCTATCCCTTCTCTTCTCAGCCTTTTACTTTTCACAAATTTGTAGAAGGCCTTGGGATTCTCTTTAATCTTACCTGCCAAGGCCTTCTCGTGACCCCTTCTGGCTCTCCTAATTTCCTTTTTAAGTTCCCTTCTACACACCTTATACTCCCCTAGATCCCTAACATCCCCTAGCTCTCTGAACCTTTTATATACCATTTTTTTCTTCCTAACTAGGTTCACCACTACCTTCATGCACCACAGTTCCCGCGTCCTACCAGAACCTCCTTGACTCCTCGGAATGTTGTCTTGCAGTGCCCTAGACAAACATTCCTTGAAAAACCGCCACTTTCCTTCTGTACTCTTCCCCAAGAACACCTCCTTCCAGTTTATGCGTCCAATTACCTGCCTAATGTTTTCATATTTCCCCTTACTCCAGATATACACCTTCCTAGCCTGCCTGATCCTATCTCTTTCCATCGCTATCGTGAAAGAGATAGAATTATGATCTCCATTCCCAAGATGCTCACCTACCGTGAGATCCGACATCTGCCCTGGCTCATTAGCAAGCACCAGGTCAAGTACAGCCTCTCCTCTCATAGGCTTTTCCACGTACTGTGTCAGGAAACCTTCCTGAACACACCTAACAAACTCCACACCATCCAAACCCCTTACCCTTGGGATATTCCAGTCGATGTTTGGGAAATTGAAATCTCCCATCATGACAACCTTGTTATTTCTACATCTGTCTAGGATCTGTTTCCCTATCTGCACCTCAAGTTCCCTGCCGCTGTTGGGCGACCAATAGAATACACCCAGCAAAGTTATTGAGCCTTTGCTGTTCCTAACTTCCATCCACAGAGACTCTGTAGACAATCCCTCCCCGTCTTCCACCTTCTCTACAGCCATGACACTGTTCCTGATCAACAGTGCCACACCACCTCCTCTTTTGCCTCCAACCCTGTCCCTCATGAAGCACCTGAATCCTGGCACCTGAAGTACCCAGTCTTGTCCCTGAGACAACCAAGTCTCTGTAATGGCCACCACATCACACTCCCAAGCAGCAATCCATGCCCTAAGCTCATCTACCTTATTTACTACACTCCTGACATTAAAATAGACACACCGCAGCCCCTCAGTCAGGATATTTCCCTTTTCCACCACCTGCCTACCCCCCTCTCAGAGTGCCTACAGTCCTTCCCTACCTGGGAACTAACCTCCTTATTCACCGTCCCATTGGTATTCCCACCCCCTAGCTTTTCTAGTTTAAAGACTCCCCAGTAGCCCTAGCTAGCCTACCTGTCAAGATATTAGTCCCCCTAGGGTTCAAGTGCCACCCGTCCTTACTGTACAGGTCACACCTGCCCCTAAAGAGGTCCCAATGATCTGTGAACCTGAATCCCTGCCCCCTGCTCCAGTCCCTCAGCCATGCATTCATCCTCCACCTCATTTGATTCCTGCTCTCATTCTCCCAAGGCGCAGGCAGCAATCCTGAAATTACTGCCTTCGCTTTTCTCTTCCTCAGCTTCCTACCCAGTTCTCTATAATCCCTTTTGATGACTACCTCCCTCTTCCTGCCTATGTCTGCAGTACCTATATGCACCACAACTTCAGGTTCCTCACCCTCCCCTTTCAGGATGCATGGGAGGTGTCCAGAAACATCCCGGATCCCAGCTCCAGGAAGACAAACCACCATCCGCGACTCTCTCCTGCGTCCACAAAAACACCTGTCTGAACCCCTCACAGTGGAGTCCCCTATTAGTACTGCCTTTCCTCTCCCTTCCTTAGATTCTTTACGTACTGGCTCAGGTTTAGAGAGCAGGCCACTGCTGGCTCCCTCAGATGAGTTGCCCCCCCAGTAGTACTCAAGCAGGAGTACTTATTATGAAGGGGGACACCCTCCGGTGTGCTCCTCATCACCCGAGTTTTCCCCTTCCTGATAGTCACCCATGTGCCTTCTTCCCGTTGCCCTGGTGCGACCACCTGTTGATAACTCCTGTCGATTATCTCCTCGTTCTCTCTAATGAGACGTAGATCCTCAAGCTGCATCTCCAGTTCCTTAACCTTATCCCTTAGGAAGTGCAGCTCCACACACCTAGCACAGGTATGGATGTCTGGGAGTCCAGTAGCCTCCAAGACCTCCCACATCTGGCACTGGGAACAACATGCCGGCCTCACACACCCATTATCTGCCCTCCTCTAGAAACACAGAGGAAAAAGTAATAAAAACTTATAACTTACCCTGTCTCACCCTTTATGCTTAGGCCCTGTGAGCCAAAGCCCTTACAGCTACACAAAAAAAAAACAGATAGAAAAAACAGTCTTACCAACTCTCTCTCTCTTTTTTAGGTTAGAGGAGGGGGGAGGGTGGGATACTCTACCTGTGTAGAATATCGGGATTTCCCACCGCTCCAATTTATAGTAAGCTTAAAAACTACACTTCCCACATGTCCTTGCGACACTTTTGGCCTCCGGAAAATTTTTTAAAAAACTAGTGAGAAATCAATAAATTGTACAGAAAAATCACACTACTCACTCACACCAGCTCTCCACTCGGAATTTGCTGCTTCTCTTCAGTGTCCCCAAGGAACAATGAGACCGAGTCCCTGAGGTGAGTAACTTTTTAAACTTGAAAAAAAAACTATACTTCCCACGTGTCCTTGCGACACTTTCCGGCCTCCAGGAAAATTTACAAAAAAAACTAGTGAAAAATCAATAAATTGTACAGAAAAAGCTTTGAGACTTCGAGCTTTAAGACTTTCAGCACCTCCTTTTCTGTAACATGTACACTCCTCAAGACATCACTATTTATTACTCCAAATTTCCTAACATCCAAGCCTTTTTCAATACTGATGAGAAATATTCATTTAGGATCTCACCCATCTCTTGTGAATCCAATATACATGACCTTTTTGATCCTTAAGCAACCCTACTCTCTCCCTGGTTACTCGTTTGCCCTTTTTGATGTCCTGATTTCTTTTTTAACTCTACTCTGACACTCTCTATACTCTTCAAGGAATCCATTTGATCCCACCTGCCCATGCATGTCATGTGCCTCCTTCTGTGCCTCAAGAGAAAATACTTCAATCTATCATCAAGAAAGAAATAGCTACCTGCCTGGATATAAATTGTTCCACTGTAAGACGCAGTGTGGGCTCATGAAGAGAAGGTCATGTTTGATTAATTTGATGGAATTCTTTGAGAACGTTATATATGCAGTGGACAATGGGGAACCTGTGGATGTGGTATATCTGGATTTCCAGAAGGTATTTGACAAGGTGTGGCACCAAAGACTGCTACATAAGATAAGGGTGCATGGTGTTACAGGTAATGTATAAGCGTGGATAGAGGATTGGTTAACTAACAGAAAGCAAAGAGTGGGGGTGAATGGGTGTTTTTCAGTGACTAGTGGTGTCCCTCAAGGACCACAATTGTTTACAATCTATATAGATGATTTGGAGTTGGGGACCAAGTCAAAATTCACAGATGACACTAAGATGTGATCGGCGCAACTCGTGGGCCGAAGGGCCTGTTTGTGCTGTATTGTTCTTTGACTGGCAGAGTAAAGTGTGCAGAAGATGCTGAAAGTCTGCAAAGAGATATAGATCTTCAAAATAAGTGGCAAGGGTGTGGCAGATGGAGTATAATGTTAGTAAATGTGAGAGCATCCATTTTAGTAGGAACAACAGCAAAACGGACTATTACTTAAATAGGAAAAAGTTGCAGCATGCTGCTATGCAGTGGGACCTGGGTGTCCTTATGCAGGAATCTCAAGGAGTTGGTTTGCAGGTGCAGCAGGTAATTAAGAAGACAAATGGAATTTTGTTCTTCATTGCTAGAGGGATGGAGTTTAAAAACAGTGAGACTATGCTGCAGCTGTATAAGGTGTTGGTGAGGCCACACCTGGAATACTGTGTACAGTTTTGGTCTCCTTACTTGAGAAAAGATATACTGGCGCTGGAGGGGGTGTGAAGGAGATTCACTCGGTTGATTCCAGAGTTAAGAGGAGTGACTTATGAGGAGAGACTGAGTAGAATGGGGCTATACTAATTGAAATTCAGAAGAATGATGGGAGATCTTATAGAAACATATAAGATTATGAAGGGAATAAGCAGGGAAGTTGTTTCCACTGGCGGGTGAAACTAGAACTAGGGGGGCATAGCCCCAAAATAAGGGGAAGCAGATTTGGGACTGAGTTGAGGAGGAACTTCTTCACACAAAGGAATTCCCTGCCCAGTGAAGCAGTTGAGGCTACCTTTATTGAATGTTTTTAAGGCAAGCATAGATAAATTGTTGAACAGAAAAGGAATTAAGGGTCATGGGGAGCAGGTTAGATAAGTGGAGCTGTGTGCATGAAAAGATCAGCCATGATCTTATTGAATGGTGGAGCAGGCTCAAAGGGCTGAATGGCCCACTCTGGCTCCTAGTTGTTATGTTCTTCTTTTTGACCAGGGCCACAATATCCCAAGTCATTCTGGTTTCCCTACTTCTACCAGCCTTGAGTGGGAATGGTTGGGAGAGATAGGTTGTCTGTGAGCTCCAAGAGATGAAAGGTTAAGGCTGTTAGGTTTGGCATTTGTAAGGAGAGTTTGAGTTACAAGTTTTTAGGTTGTATTTGAAAATTATATTGTGAGATGAGTAAAGAAATTGATTTTTCATCTATTGGATTTCCAAAGAGAATTCCGAGATGACAAGGAACTTTTGCAGCTTATAGGAGTTCCATAAGTAAACAGGGGCAGGTATGTTAAATGTTATTGATCCAAAAGTAGAAAACCTGAAGGCTGGAACTCTGCCACCTCGCCCACCCAGAATCGGAATGGCCAAGATCTGACAACAGAAAGTTGATCTTGAGAGGAAATTTTTGGTCTCACCTGAGCAAGGCTGTAAAATCCCACCTGAAAGATTGTTGTATTTAGAGAAGTTGAGATGAAAGCGCTGTTTCAGTAGAACAGAAGCTGAAAGGAAAAGAGATATTTCAGGAAAATTATGTCTATTAATTGGGTAGTTGTGGAAGCAAGCCCCAGACACCAGCTTCTTTGTGTGGGATGTTAAGAAGTTGTGGAAGTTTTAATTTGGAAGCAGCCACCCAATATTAAATCAGGAGGGATTTCATTTTAGGAAACAGATTGTTTTTGAACCTCCTTTTAGCATTCTGCAAGTGTCTGAGAAATTTCAAGTGTAGCTTTATTAAAGTTACAATTCATTGATTTGAGTAATACTTACTCAATTTTTATTGTAAAAATCTAAAAAGAGGCTGTTGCCCAAAAGGTGGTTTAATTGTGTAATTTTGACCAAGATGTTTTTTGGGACTTCTGTAAGAGTACTTTAGCTGTGTTCCATACACCTTGTGTTTAAGTTTTTTTTTCCTTTTAATGAATCTTTTAATTTTTAAATTTGTTAATGTGTTAATCGAGTCCTATCCTTTTGAGGTCAATAGCTTTTCCTCCTCATTTTCAGAATAAATGAGAAGGCTTATGATCAAAGATTTGGGCTTGACTCTGGAGCTTGCCTTAGCTTGGCAATAATATTAGCTGTGGTTGTAACAGTGTTAAGATGGAGAAAAGTTAACTGTGACCCCATCTCAGCCCAGCATCAGAGATGTCAGTTTTCAGCCTATTGGATTCACTTCACCTGATATCAAAAATCAGTTGAAAGCACTGGATACTGCGAATGCAATGAGATCTGATAATATTCTGGCAACAATACTGAAGACTTGTGCTCCCAAACTTGCCATGTGCCTAGCAAGCTCTTTCAGTACAACTACAACACTGGCATCTACCCAGCAATGTGGAAAATTGCCCAGGTATATCCTGTACACAAAAAGCAGGACAAATTCAACCTGGCCAATTACCGTGGGATGATACAGTGGTTCACACTGTTGCCTCACAGCACCAGGAACCTGAGTTGGATTCCTGGCTTGGGTCACTGTCTGTGTGGAGTTTGCAAATTCTCACCATGTCTGCATGAGTTTCCTTCGGGTGCTCTGGTTTCCCCACAATCTGAAAAATGTGCTTGTTAGGTATATTGCATGTGCTAAATTCTCCCTCGGTGTACCCAAACAGGTGCCGGAGCGTGGCAACGTGGGTTTTCATAGTAACTTCATTGCGGTGTTAATGTAAACCTAATTGTGACTAATAAATAAACTTTAAAACTTTTACTGCCTCATTAGTCTATTCTCAGTCATCAGTAAAGTGATGGAATAGTCATCAACAGCGCTATCAAGTGGCACTTAGCAATAACCTGTTCATTGATGCTCATTTTGGATTCCACCAGGGTCAATCAGCTCTTGACCTAATTACAGCCTTGATTCAAATATGACAAAAGAATTGAATGCCACAGGTGAGGTAAGAGTGATTGCCCTCGACATCAAGGCCATATTTGACCTAGAGTGGCATCAAGGAGCTCTGGAAAAACTAGAGTCAATGGGAATCAAACCTATCACATAGGAAGATGGTTTCCTATCACATAGGAATATGATGGTTGGAGGTAAATCATCTCAACTCCAGGACATCTCTGCAGGAGTCACTCGAGGTAGTGTCCTCGGCCCAATTGCCATCAGCTGCTTCATCAATGATCGCTCTTCCATCATAAGATCAGAAGTGGGGATGTTTGCTGATGACTGCACAGCAATCAGCACCATTTGCGACTCTTTGAGACATGGAAGCAGTCCGTGTCTAAATGCAGCAAGACATGAACAACATTCAGCCTTGGGGTGACAAGTGACAAGCAATATTCATGCCACACAAGTGCCAGGGCAATGATCATTTCCAACGAAAGAGAGTCTAATCTCCACAGCCAATGGTATAATCATCATTGAATCCTTCAATTTTAACATACTAGAGGTTACCATTGACCAGAAAATTAATTGGATTAGTGATATAAATACTGTGATTAACATATATAAATAGTGTGGCTTGCCTTTGACAGGGTACCACATGATAGGTTGTTGCATAAGGTTAAACCTCATGGGATCATGAAAGAAGAAGTGAGTGGCTAGAGTGAATGTTGGACACTTGGAGGATGAGAGGGGGGATTTAATGATGGGAAATGAGGAAATGGCTGAGGCTTTAAATAAGTTTTTTGTGTCAGTCTTCACGGAGGAGGACACAAATAGCTTACCGAATATTAAAGATAGAGGGTTGGTAGGAGATGAGGTCTTTAGTACAATTACTTTTACTAAAGAGGTAGTGCTTGGTAGACTAATGGGACTGAAGATAGACAAGTCCCTGGGATTGGATGGAATGCATTACTAATGCGTTACTAATTATTTATCAAAATTCGCTGGACTCTGGGGAAGTGCCAGATTGGAAAACAGCTACTGTTATGCCGCTGTTTAAAAAAAGGTAGCAGACAAAAAGCAGGTAACTACAGGCCGGTTAGCCTAACATCCGTAGTTGGGAAAATGCTGGAATCCATCATTAAAGAAGAAATAGCAGGACACCTCAAAGAATGATTCAATCAAGCAGACGCAGCATGGATTCATGAAGGGAAAGTTATGTTTGACAAATGTATTTGGATTTTTATGAAGATGGATTTTTATGACTAGTGTGATAGACAGAGGGGAACTGGTGGATGTGGTTAGATTTCCAGAAGATGTTTGATAAGGTGTCTCACAAAAGGTTGCTGCAGAAGATTAGGGTACACGGAGTTGGGGGTAAAGTGTTAGTGTGGATTGGGGATTGGCTATCTAACAGGAAGCAGAGAGTTGGAATAAATGGATGCTTTTCTGATTGGCAGTTGGTGACCAGTGGAGTGCTCCAGGGATCGATGCTGGGGCCTCAACTGTTTACCATTTACATAGACAATCTGGAGGAGGGGGCTGAGTGTAAGTTTGCTGGTGACACGAAGATGAGAGGGAAAGCAAATTGTATGGAGGATGCAGAAAGTCTGCAAAGAGATTTGGATAGGTTGAATGAGTGGGCGAGGACCTGGCAGATGAAAAACAACACTGGCAAATGTGATGTTATCCACTTTGGAAGAAATAATAGTAGAATGGAATATTATTAAATGGTGATAAGTTGCAACTTGATACCCTCCTTTATTTCATTAGATATCCATGGCTGATTATCTCTTTTTCTACAGTCCTTCCTTATCACTGCTATATTCTTTGTCTGGCAGTGGTGAATGTTCCTGGGATCCCGCTCATTGTCACTACTGACATCTGGAATTCAGACCCAGCTTTTCTTATTCAACCTGCAGAAGAGAATGACTGATTCTAGTGGTCACCACCCAGCAGCAGAACTTCCACTCACCCGATGAAGGGCCAATGCTCCAAAAGCTAGTGGATTGTACTACCAAATAAACCTGTTGGACTTTAACCTGGTGTTGCGAGACTTCTTTACTATACCTACCCCAGTCCAATGCTGATATCTCCACATCTTGATGACAGAAGATAGAGGGTGGTTTTAGAGGGTTGTTTTTCAAATTGGAGACTTGTGGCAAGTGGTGTGCCTCAGGGATTGGTGCTGGGTCCACTGTTATTTGTCATTTATGTGAATGATTTGGATGACAATTTAGGAATCGTGGTTAGTAAGGTTGAATATGACACCAAGATTGGTGGCATAACGGACAGTGAAGAAGGTTATCTAGGATTGCAATGGGATCTTGATCAATTGGACAGATGGAGCTTAATTTAGATAAATGTGAGGTGATGCATTTTGGTAAATTGAATCAGGGCAAGACTTACTCAGTTAATGGTAGGACACTGGGGAGAATTACAGAATAGAAATCTTGGAGTACAGGTTCATAGCTCCTTGAAAATGGGGTCACAGGTGACAGAATGGTGAAAGGCATTCGGCATGCTTGATTTCATTGATCAGAATATTGAATACAGGAGTTGGGATGTCTTGTTGACGTTGTACAAGATATTAGTAAGGCCACACTTAGAATACTGTGTATAGTTCTGGTCACCCTATTAAAGAAAAGATATTATTAAATTAGAAAGAGTGCAGAAAAGATTGACTGGAATGCTACCAGGACTTGATGGATTGAGTTCGAAGGAGAGGCTGAATAGACTGGGACATTTTTCTCTGGAGCATGGGAGGCTGAGGGGTGACTTTATAGAGGTCTATAAAATAATGAAGGGCACAGATCAGCTTGATAGTCAACATCTTTTCCCAAAGATAGGGGAGTTTACAACTAGGGGCCATAGGTTTAAGATGAGAGGGAGAGATACAAAAAAGTCCAGAGGGCAACTTTTTCACACACAGGCTGGTGAGTGTCTGGAACGAGCTGCCAAAGGCAGTATTAGAGGCAATAGCACCAAGCAACCACCTCCACATGAGGAAACGATAACAAAGTTAAATTCCAAGATATTATCTGGAATGTCTCCAAAGCAATCACATCCTAATTGGAGCTGCTGACAGGGCCCATGTCAGAAGTTTCCATGACAACAAGGGAAAAATCAAGCTGCTAAATTTGTAAATGGTAATTTTCACTGGTCAGACTAAAGATAGCGATACTTGTAAAGATTTTTTGTTACTTATTTTGATGTTTAAACAAGACAAGTAAACAGTAAAACCTTCTGGTGAGATTGATAAACCTGCTGGGATTCGGTTCCTCCCTCTGTGACTGGATCCTGAACTTCCTCATTGACTGACCAAAATCAGTAAGGACAGGCAATAACACCTCCTCCACAATCATCCTCAACACCGGTACCCCACAGGGCTGTGTTTTCAGCCCCCTATTATACTCCATATTATACACCTATGACCGTGAGGCCAAATTCCCCTCCAATTCGATTTTCAAGTTTGCTGATGACACCAAATAATAACAAGACAGAGTACAGGAATGAGATAGAGAATCTGGTGAAGTGGTGTAGCGATGATAATCTCTCCCTTCAATGTCAACAAAACAAAGGAGATTGTCATTGACTTCAGGAAGCGTAAAGGACAACATTCCCTTGTTTACATTAACAGGGATGAAGTAGCAAGCGTCGATAGCTTCAAGTTTTTAGGTGTCCAGATCACCAACAATCTGTCCTGGTACCCCCCATGCCGACACTATAGTTAAGAAAGCCCCACCATCGCCTTTACTTTCTCAGAAGACTAAGGAAATTTGGCATGTCCGCTACGACTCTCACCAACTTTTACAGATGCACCATAGAAAGCATTCTTTCTGGTTATATTCTAGCTTGGGTTGTCTCCTGTTCTGCCCAAGATTTCTAGAAACTACAAAAGGTCATGAGTGTAGCCCAATCCATCACGCAAACCAACCTCCCATCCATTGACTCTGTCTACACTTCCCACACCTTGGCAAAGCAGCCAGCATAATTAAGGACCCCACGCACCCCAGACATTCCTTCTTCCACCTTATTCTGTTGGGAAAATGATACAAAAGTCTGAGGTCACGTACCAACTGACTCAAGAACAGTTTCTTCCCTGCTGCCATCAAACTTTTGAATGGACCCACCTCGCAATAAGATGATCTTTCTCTACACCTAACTATGACTGTAGCACTACATTCTGCACTCTCTCCTTTCTTTTCTATGAACAGTATGCTTTATTTGTATAGCACACAAAAAACAATACTAATACATGTGACAATAATAAATCAAATCAAAATCTACTTCAGGTTACTAACCTTTCAAATTGCTAAGTCTCTCCTAAAAAATGGTATGCTTTGAAAATTGTTCACTATGAGTATAAACCCATGAATCTATATTAGTGCAGGAGCCAAAGAGACATTATCTAACACTACAGTTAAAAAGCAAAATACCATGGATGCTGGAAATCTGAAATAAAGACAGAAAATGCTGGAATTACTCAGCAGGCCTGGCAGTGTCTGTGAAGAGAGAAACAGAGGTAACACTTCAAATCAAACATGACTCTTCTTCTTCCAAAGGAGAATGACTTTGGACTTGAAAAGTTAACTTTGTTTCTCTTTCCCATTTCTTCGGTTTTGTTTTTAATATTCATTCATGTGACATGGGTGCCATTGGCTGGCCATTTTTTATAGTCCATTCCTGGTTGTCCTTGAGAAGGTGATGGTGAACTGCCTTCTTGAGTTGCTGCAGTCCATGTGCTGTGGGTTGACCAACAATGCTGTTAGGGAAGGAATTCAGTGACTGTGAAGGAATAGCGATCTGCTTCCAAATCAGGATGGTGAGTGGCTCAGAGGGGAACTTGCAGATGTAGCGTTTCTATGTATCTGCTGCCCTTGTCCTTCTAGATCAAAGTGGTCATGGATTTGGAAGGTGCTGTCCGTGGATCTTTGGTGAATTGCTGCAGTGCATCTTGTAGATGGTACACACTGCTGCTACTGAGCATCTGTGGTGGAGGAAGAGGATGTTTGTGCTTACGGTGAAAATCCAGGACTGCTTTGTCCAGGATAGTGTTCAAACTTCTTGAGTGTTGTTGGAGCTTCATTGGACCAGACAAAAGAGTTTTCCATCACACTCCTGACTTGTGCCAGATGGTGGACAGGCTTTGGGGAATCAGGAGGTGAGTTACTCACTGCAGTACTCCAAACCTCTGACCTGCTCTTGTAGCCACTGTGTTGATGTGGTGAGTCCGGTTGAGTTTCTAGTCAATGGCAACCCCAAGGACGTTGACAATGGGGGATTCAATGATGGTTACACCATTGAATATCACGGGGTGGTGGTTAGAGTGTCTCTTATTGATGATGAGCATTGCCTGGCTTTTGTGTGGCGCGAATGTTAGTTATGACTTATCAGCCCCAAGCTGGATATTGTCTAAATCTTGTTGCATTTGAACACGGACTGTTTCAGTATTTGAGGAGTCACAAATGGTGCTGAACATTGCACAATCATCAGCGAACATTCCCGCTTTGACTTTATGATGGAGGAAAGGTCATTGATGAAGCAGCTAAAGATTGTTGGGTCTTGGACACTAACCCTGAGGGACTCCTGTAGAGATGTCCTGGAGCTGAGATAACTGACCCTCCATAATCACAACCATCTTCCTATGTACCTGAAATGACTCCAATCAGTCATATAAAACCAGTGGAGAGTTTTCTCCCTGATACCCATTGATTCCAGTTTCACTTGGGGCTCCTTGATGCCACACTCAGTTGAATGCAGCCTTGATGTTAAGGGCTGTCATTCTCACTTCCCCTCTGGAATTCAACTCTTCTGTCCGTGTTTGAACCAAGGCTGTAATGAGTCAGTAGCTGAGTGACCCTGGTGAAATCCAAACTGGGCGTCACTGAGCAGGTTATTGCTGAGCAGATGCTGCTTGATAGTGCTGTCGATAACCCCTTCCATCACCTCAGTGATGATCGAGAGTAGACTAATTCTGGCAGGGTAAATTCTGGATTGGATTTGCCCTGCTTATTGTGCAAAGGACATACCTGGGCAACTTTCCACATTGCCCACAGATTCCATATTAAAACTGTATGGAAGAACTTGGCTCAGGGACCGGCAAGTTCTGTAGCACAAGTGCACAGTACTATTGCCGGAATGGTATCAGAGTGCACTGCTCTTGCAGCATCCAGTGGCTGCAATTATATCTTGATATCACTTGGAGTGAATCAAATTGGTTGGAGACTGGCATCTGAGATGCAGGGGATCAGATTTAGCGGATATTTTTTCTTTTACATGTAATTGAAAGAAATATTAAGTACAACTCTAACAAGAATACATAATCAACTTTTTGATCTCGATCTTCCTTTGTAACTTTAATTACAAACAAACCAGAATCTCAGTTCTCAGAAATGAATTCTTTGTGTGGAGCTAAAAGCCCTTCTGGAGGTGGGTGATGATGCATTGAATTCAGTCCAAAGAACTTTATTGCTGTTAGCAAATTCATAACATTGCCTACACAATGAAAAACACCACTGTTTGCAAGTAATAAATAACCCATTAAAGGGATGTCTCCCTTTGTGTGTTAACTTTAATTAAAAGGTGCTGATGGGCAAATGGATGAATAAAACTGGCATGAAATAGTCCCAGATTTTGAATATAAATACCTCTTCCTTCAGTCTTTACCCTGGCAGGATCTACCTGAATGAAAATCATAGAAAAAAAACCTGAAAGTTTATTAAAAGTAAATGAAAAGAACATTTTTAAGTAAGAAAGAGGCACACAAAAAACAAACAATGATCCAGAACACAAAGCCAAAACTGGAGATAGTTTTGAATGGGAAGGATTTTTAGCATTTCCATTTTACTCTAGCCTAGGCTGGAGAATGTTTATTGTCACATTGATGTCTTTGCATTGTAAAGTTGTTGCACAAACATTAAACCATGTTAAATTAATATTATAAATAAGCAAGATATGAGATCTACAATATTACATTGCGAAAACAAAACACAAATATAGGAAAACAAAAATTATATCAGGATATATAATGCCAATTATTGTAATGTACCTTAAAGAGATATCAGCTTCACATCACCAGAAGGGAATGTGTTATCTTTTTCACAGATATTTTTAGTTTTGTTTCAGTTTATTTTATCTTCTTTCACATCTCAGCATTATTGTTTAATTCTCACTTTTGGGTTGTCAGAGGCAACAGGAAGATTGAGATGGGGAGCTATTCCTGAACATTGACAATCCACTGAGAGTAGTTCATAGATGCTGAAGATGCTAATGTTTTACAGGAGAAATGTTTCTGAAGTATGTAGAGTAGACAAGTTGTGATATCAATCAGGGTACAACATTAATCTGACTCCAGCGGCCATTTTCAAGCTTAAAACTCCAGTTAATACTCTTTCTAAATGAACATGTATTTCACAACAAGAAGGACCCACCAGAACTATTTAAAGGCATCATCAATTACTTTCAGATCAGTTGCTGCTGAATTCTGCTGCCTTTTGCTATGTTTGGAGGAATATTTAGTCGTTTCCAGAGTTAGTTAAACTTTCTGAAGTCTACATAGGGTGTTCTAACAGGTTTCAAAAGACTTGTCCTGACTTGGAGGATATTGCCAACACAAAATAAGTCCCGTTGTTGGAAGAGGGAGTTGGAAGCAGGAAGGTCTATTTGAAGCAGAACATATCCATCCAGAATGTTGAGACAACATTTCTCCCGTTGAACCTGAGTAGAGTAGTGCCATGTCCCTTTAAGGGGCGAGTTCATCAGGAGCCACGTGACTCGTTGAGCCAATCGTAACAGAGAATGTGAATCTAGTGCTGGAGTTTCAGAGTTGTATCGTTCAGAAGCATTTTTACCTCTATTCCATACTTCGTTGGTTTTCTCAGTAAGTCCCTTGCTAGTTTTATCTGTTCAGTTGGTCATCTTTACCTCAGCCATTACAATGAGGAATCAATGTGCCATTGGAGTTTGCTTTGTTAAGACAGTTCTCACTGAAGAGTACTTTAGAACAGGACCGTAGCTTCAGAGCAGGGTGGGGCTTTGACAATGTCTATGAAGATAAACTTTGGACATAAACTTTGAGGCATCACATTCCATCCAGGTAGGAGCAGCTGATATTAACTAAATCTCCCAGTTCACAATTTGTTGTTTCATTAACAAGGTGACTGAAGCTCTGTGTAGAAGGAAAGCTGAAGTTATTTTATTTTCTCTAGCCACAGATCAGCAGGTAGAGGGAGGACACTTCTCTAAAAATTTCAGGCTTCACCATGATTCCTAGTGCTGTTGGTTGTTTACAGGTTATTTTGAAAGCTCTGAGATTGACTGAGATTCTCTCCCACTAGCTATGTGACATTGCTTCATGCAGGGCAATTGCTGGCACCCTGATAGTATTCTACAGTCCACTGAACCATCCCAACAAATCAGCAAGTGACAACAGGGCAACAAGGGCTACCTGTTGGTATGGATCCTGACTCTGGTGCACAACCCACAAATAGTGCACACACTGTGAAAACTATACAGTCACACAAAACATCATCAAACAAGCCACTGAGGTTTAAAAGCAGTATCTCCATGACTTGGATTGGCTGAGCACATGTCAAGAATTCATTGTGGTCTGATGTATGCTGCAGAGTCTCAGCATCATGAGAGGACAGTCCTTGTCCCCAACTTTCTGGTCAGTAGTTGAGAAGGAGGAAGAGAGGAGATAACCTCTGATTCCCTTTCTGGCTAATGTGTTTGTGATCCACTCTCCCAAATATGCGAACAGCAAATACAACCAAATTTACAGTCTCAAACATAACCTCCTCCCTGTCGCTGACCATTACAGTGCCCTTGTTTGCCGTATGAAAGTAAAAGATACCAAAAGGCAAATATTCCAAAACAAATCTGTAAATCATACCATGCTAGATTGCTTACATCAATAATTACCATTGTACCTTTCCATTGGTTTGGTCTCCTGTTTGCCCTTACCTGTTCTGCAGCTTCCACGTAGTGCTCCCTGTGTGGTTGCTGTCATGTTGGTGGGACAATGCTGACAATCACTATGAGAGAGGGCAGATGACCTTATCATCTCACCCTAACCCTGACCTTGTGCAGCTCAGGCACTGGAGGACCTGGCTTCTCACTCCAGCGTCTCACCATCAATCGGAGCTTGCTGGCAAAGGGAAATGATTGGGAATCTGGAACTGGGGGCACAGTCTGAGGATACAGGATAGACTGTTTAGGACAGAGAAAGGGAGAAATTTTTTCATCCAAAGGGTGATCAGCCTGTGGAATTCACTTCCACAAAGTAGTTAAGGCCAAAAGATGTTTGTTTTGAAGATGGAGTTAGCTGTAGCACTTGGAGCGAAGTGAATCAAAGGATATGGAGGGGAAGCAGAAACTGGTTACTGAATTGGATCATCAGTATTTGTGTGTACTCTCAGCACTGGCGCCAAGGACATGTCTGCCCTGGCTACAGACAACTCAACCTGGTTCCTTATCATGCAGATACCACATCTCAACTTTCCTTTAAAGTACTTGCATTGCCATGATGATTATAATGAATGGTGGAGCAGGCTCAAAGGGCCGAATGGTCTTCTGCTATTTTCTATGTTTCTATCCTGATCCTGCCTGAATTCAGTCAGTATTTTCCCAGTAACACTATGCTGTCCAGTAACTTCTGCTTGTGATAGATACTGCATCACGGCTGGGTCTGCAAATGTTTTCAGGAAGCTATGTGTATTCAGTCTTTCTCTGTGTGCTATTGATTGGAATTCTCAGCTGTGTACCTGCAGCAGAATCCATATACATCATCAGCCTCCAGTCACTGGCACCAGGTCACATCTGCCTTGGCTACAGAGAATTCAACCTGGTTTCTTCCCATGAAGATGCTAATCTCTCAACTTCCTTTAAAGTACTTGCAGTGTCGTTATCTGATCTGGTCTCCGTTGGTGTGAGTGTGAGATTGTGTTTATTCTTCACCCCTGACTCCCTGCTTTTCCAATTGTTCCTCACCACTGTCTGGCCAGTTTGTACTATCTGCTGGTTGTAAATTTGAGGAGATTATGGGATGAGGGGGAGTGAGCCGTCCTTCTTTGTCTCCCCCTTGTTTTTAGCACTCTGTATTTTTGGCTGTCATTTCAAGCAGCTGTCCTGCATTCTGGTTTAATTTTGACAAAGCTGTTTTTTTGTTGCTATCAGAGACTGTATAGACAACATCAAATGCATCAATTCTATCAACCTGCGTGGAATCTCACAAAACCTTAAAAAATGCATTTACAAGTAACTATTGTTCATTTGTTTGAAACATATATCAAAACAAATAATACAAATAAGATTAAAACTTACAGCATGGTAAGTTGTTGCATAAGGTTAAATCTCATGGGATCCAGGGTGAGGTATCTAAATGGATACAAAATTGGCTTCTTGACAGAAGCCAGAGAGTGGTTGTCGAGGATTGTTTTTCAAACTGGAGGCCTGTGACCAGCAACGTGCCTCAGGGATCAGTGCTGGGCCCACTGTTATTTGTCATTTATATTAATGATTTGGATGAGAATATAGGAGGCATGGTTAATAAGTTTGTAGATGATACTGAGAAGGTGGCATAGTGGACAGTGAAGAAATTTTATCTCAAATTGCAATGGGATCTTGATCAATTGGGCCAGTGGGCTGACAAATGGCAGATGAAATTTAATTTAGACAAATGTGAGATGATACATTTTGGTAAATTGAACCAGGGCAGGACTTACTCAGTTAATGGTTAGACATTGGGGATACTGACAGCACAAGAAATCTAGGGGCACTTGTTTATAGCTCCTTGGAAGTGGAGTCACAGCTGGATAGAGTGGTGAAGAAAGAATTCGGCATGCTTGGTTTCATTGGTCAGAACATTGAATACAGGGGGACGTCCTGATGAAGTTGTACAAGACATTGGTAAGGCCACACTTGGAATACTGTGAACAGTTCTGGTCACCCTATTATAGAAAGGATATTGTTAAACTAGAAAGAGTGCACAAAAGATTTACTGGGATGCTGCCGGGACTTGATGGATTGAGTTATAAGGATAGACTGGGACTTTTTTCTTTGGAGCATAGGACACTGAGGGGTGATCTTATAGACCTTTATAAAATAATGAGGGGCACAGATCAGCTAGATGGTCAATATCTTTTCCCAAATGTGAGTTGGAGGGGTCTAAAACTAGAGGGCCATATATTTAAGGTGAGAGGGGAGAGATACAAAAGTGCCCAGAAGGGCAATTTTTTCACACAGAGGATGGTGAGTATCCGGAACAAGCTGCCAGAGGTAGAAGTAGATGCAGGTACAATTTTGCCTTTTAAAAAGCATTCAGAGAGTTACATGGGTACTATGGGTGTCGAGGGCTATGGGCCAAATGCGGGCAGTTAGGATTAGTTTAGGGGTTTTAAAAAAAGGGCAGCATGGTTGAAGTTGGTCGAAGGACCTGTTTCCATGCTGTAAACTCTATGACTCAGTGACTAGTGGAAAATAAGTCAAATATTCTGCTGTACATAACGTCTTCTCACCTGCATCACTTCCCTGATTTACGTAATCCCGCATCATTCCATTTAGTTTTCTGAACTGTTGTTTCTTGCTATGAAGAGAATACTTATTTTAACCCTCTAAAATTTAAGAATATTTCCTAGAAATTATTCTTCTGATTACAAAAAATTATTGTTTTGTTTATTATTGTTAAAAAATCAATTGAACATAGAATTATGTTTGATAAAATCTCTGTAACTGCCTTCCTTGGCCAAATACAGAACTCAAATGGATTTTCCCATTCACTGCCATTATACCGAGCAGCACACTGGTTAGCTCTGCTGTCTCACACGGGTTCATTCCAGCATTGGGTCACTGTCTATGTGGAGTTTGCACGTTCTCCCCGTTACTGCATCGGTTTTCTCTGCGTGCTCTAGTTTTCTCCCACAGTCCAAAGATGTTCAGCTTTGGTGGATTGGCCATGCTAAATTACCCTTTAGTGTCACAAAATGTGTAGGTTAGGGGGATTAGCAGGATCAATGCATTGGGTCACGGGGATAATTCATGGGTAGGATTGTAGTCTATGCAGGCTTGATGGGCCAAATGGTCTCCTTCTGCGCTTTAGGGATTCTATGAGGCTCTTTCTAATATAGAACTTAAGCCACAACTGTTGCTTTTCTTGATAAAGTATATTTCATATTTGTCAGAATTCAATGTATGTTGACAAGAATTATAATTAATGTTTTTTAATGATATTAATGTTACATAATCTAACAAAGATAGCATTACTCTGCTGAATGGCACCCTCTCACCCCACTCCAGATAATATACGCATCAAGTGTCTTATTGAACTGAAAACTAGATAATCATTAAGCACGATGGCTAAATTTGAATGTCAGCCTAAAAAACTTAAACTGACATGTGTCGGTGCTGTGACAATGGTTGAGTTAATTCTGATTTTTTTGGGCACAATAATAGAGCTCAATCTTAACAAATAGACAACACAATTCGACTGGAGTAATTTTAATGATTTTTCTGCCTGAAAATTAAATTGTAGGCTGGAAATTTTCACATTCAAATGTTTCAATTTGTTTGTCATTTTTAATGAGGAATTATGCTATTTCAATTCTGTTTTACAAAACTAAGCAAAGTACTCTGAGAACACACATGCATGAGAAGTATAAATAGATAAAGGGCAAAAGAGTAACAAGGGAGAGAGTAGGGCTTCTCAAGGATCAACAAGGTCATCTATGTGCGGATCCACAAGAAATGTTGAGATCCTAAATAAATATTTCTTATCAGTATTTACTGTTGAGAAAGGCATGGACAAAGGCAATAAATAGTGATGTCTTGAGGAGTGTACATATTGCAGAGAAAGAGATGCTGGAAGTTTCAAAGTGCATCAAGGTAGATAAATCCCCGGGATCTGATGAAGTGTATCCCAGGACATTGTGAGAGGCTAGGGAGGAAATTGCAGGTGCCCTAGCTGAGATATTTGAATCAGTGATAGTCACAAGTGAGATATCTGAAGATTGGAAGATGGAAAATGTTGTGGCTTTGTTTAAGAAGGGCTGCAGGGAAAAGCCTGGGAACTACAGGCCAGTGAGCCTCACATCTATGGTGGATAAATTATTGGAAGGTATTTTGACTGGCCATTACAGAAACATGGTTGCAGGGTAACAGGGACTGGGAACTGAATGTCCAGGGATATCAGATGTTTATGAAGGATAGACGGGAGGAAAAAGGAGGTGGGGTAGCTCTGTTAATTAAGGTTAATGTCAGGGCAGTAGTAAGAGAGGATGTAGGCTCCAAAGAGCAAAACGTGGAATCGTTGTAGGTGGAGATAAGGAATAGTAAGGGGAGAAAGTCACTGGTGGGTGTGGCCACAGGCCCCCAAATAATAACTTTGAGGTGGGGGGGGGGGCTATAAACAAACAAATAATTGATGCTTGCAAAAACGGAATGGCGATAATTATGGGGGATTTTAATCTGCATATTGATTGGATGAACCAAGTCGGACACGGTGGGCTTAAGGAAGAGTCTTGCAATGCTGTCGGGATAGTTTCCTTGAACAGTATGTAACGGAACCTACGAAGGAGTGAGCTATCTTAGATCCGGTACTGTGTAATGAGGCAGGTAGAATTGGGATCTTCTTGTGAGGGATCGTCTTGGGACGAGTGATCATAGTATAATTGAATTTCTGATGCAGCTGGAGGATGAGAAAGTAGCATCCTGAACCTGTGTCCTGTGTTTGAACAGAAGGGAACTATGATAGGATGAGGCGGAATTGATGAATATAGATTAGGGGCGCAGATTGGTTGGTAGGACGGCTGAGAAACAGTGGAGGATCTTTAAGGAGATCTTTTTCAGTACTCAGCAGAAATATATTCCGATGGTAAAGAAGGACTGTAAAAGAAGAGATAACCAGCCGTGGTTATCGAAGGAAATAAAGAAGAGTATTAAATTAAAAGCTGATGTGTTCAGAGCGGCTAGTGGGGAATTAGAAGATTGGGAAAGATTTAAAAAACAACAAAGAATGACTAAGAAAGTGTTAAAGAAAGATAGAGTAAGAGGCTAAACTAGCTCTAAATATAAAAAAAGACAGTAAAAGTTTTTACAAATATATAAAGAGGAGACTGGCTAGAGTGAATGTTAGACCCTTGGAGGATGAGAGGGGGGTTTTAGCGGTGGGCGATGAGGAAATGGCTGAGGCTTTAAACAAGTTTTTTGTGTCGGTCTTCACGGAGGAGGACACAAATAGTTTGTCAGATATTAAAGATAGAAGGATGGTAGGAGATGAGATCCTTGATGCGATTAGAGTCACTAGAGAAGTAGTGCTTGATAGACTAATAGAACTGAAGGTAGACAATTTCCTAGGACCGGATGGAATGCATCCCAGGGTTCTGAAAGAAATGGCAGAGGTGATAGCGGATGCCTTAGTAACTATTTATCAAAATTCACTGGACTCTGGGGAAGTGCTGGAAGATTGGAAAACAGCTAATGTTACACTGCTGTTTAAAAAAGGTAGCAGACAAAAGGCAGGGAATTATAGGCCAGTTAGTTTAACGTCTGTAGTTGGAAAAATGCTAGAATCCGTCATCAAAGAAGAAATAGCGATGCACTAAGAAAAGAATGGTTTGACCAAGTAGATGCAGCACAGATTTGCTCAGGGGAAGTCGTGTTTAATGAATTTATTGGATTTCTATGAGGATGTGACTAGTACGGTAGACAGAGGGGAACTGGTGGATGTGGCGTTTTTAGATTTCCAGAAGGCGTTTGATAAGGTGCCTCACAAAAGTTGCTGCAAAAGGTTAGGGTGCATGGAATTGGGGGTAAGGTATTAGACTGGATAGAGGATTGATTGTCCAATAGGAAGCAGAGAGTAGGACTCGATGGGTGCTTTTCTGATTGGCAGCTGGTGACTAGTGGAGTGCCCCAGGGATCGGTACTGGAGCCTCAACTGTTTACCATTTACACAGACGGTCTGGAGGAGGGAGCTGAGTGTAGGGTAATAAAATTTGCTGATCACACGAAGATGAATGGAAAATCAAATTGCATGGAAGGTGTAGAAAGCCTGCAGTGGGATCTGGATAGGTTGAGTGAGTGGGCGAGGACCTGGCAGATGGAGTATAATGTTAGCAAGTGTGAGGTTATCCACTTTGGTAAGAATGATGGTAGGAAGGATTACTATTTAAATTGCGAAGAGCTGCAGCATGCGACGGTGCAGAGGGACCTGGGGGTCCTTGTGCACAAATTGCACAAACCCAGTCTGCAGGTGCAGCAGGTGATCAAGAAGGCGAATGGAATGTTGGCCTTTATAGCGAGAGGGATAGAATATAAAAACAGGGAGGTCTTGCTGCAACTGTACAGGGCACTGGTGAGGCCGCAGCTGGAGTACTGTGGGCAGTTTTGGTCCCCGTATTTGTGAAAGGATATATTGGCCTTGGAGGGGGTGCAGAGAAGGTTCACCAGGCTGATGCCGGAGATGAGGGTATTAGCCTATGAAGAAAGATTGAATATTCTGGGTCTGTACCCGTTGGAGTTTAGAAGGCTGAGGGGGATATTGTAGAGACATATAAGATAATGAAGGAGATGGATAGGGTAGAGGTAGAGAGATTCTTCCTGCTTAGAAAGGGAAACAGAACTAGAGGGCACAGCCTCAAAATAAGGAGGGTGCAGTTTAGATCGGAGTTGAGGATGAATTTCTTCACTCAAAGGGTCGTGAATCTCTGGAATTCTCTGCCAGTTGAAGTGGTGGAGGCTACCTCGCTGAATGTATTTAAGTCATGGGTAGATAGGTTTTTGATTGACAAGGGAATTAAGAGTTATGGGAAGAAAGCGGGAAATTGGAACTGAACCACTGCAGATCAGCCATGATCTTATTGAATGACGGGGCAGGCTCGAGGGGCTGGATGGCCTACTCCTGCTCCTATTTCTTATGTCCTTATGAGAGACAGAATCTATAGGCATTTAGAGATGCAAAGACTGATTAGGGACAGTCACCATGGCTTTGTGAGTGGAAAATCAGGTCTCACAAATTTGATTGAGCTTTTTGAAGGGGTAACCAAGAAGGTAGATGAGGGCAGTGCAGTCGATGTTGTCTACATAGATTTTAGCAAGGTCTTTGATATGATACCACATGGTCAGTTGTTGCATAAGGTTTAATCTCATGGGATAAGGAGGAGGTAGCCAAATGGATACAAAATTTGCTTGATGACAGAATACAGAAGGTGGTTGTAGAGAATTGTTTTTCAAACTGGAGGCCTGTGAACAGCGACGTACCTTAGGGATTGGTGCTAAGCCCACTGTTATTTGTCATTTGTAGTAATGATTTGGATGAGAATTTAGTGGATGTGATTAGTAAGTTTGCAGATAACACCAAGATTATTGGTATATCAGCGGACAGTGAAGAAAGTTATCCCAGATTGCAATGAGATCGTGATCAATTGGGCCAGTGGGCTGACGAATGGTAGATAATTTTAATTTAAATAAATGTGAGATGATGCATTTTGGTAGGTTGAACCAGGGCAGGACTTCCTCAGTTAATTGTAGGGCACTGGGGAGAGTTACAGAACAAAGAGATCGAGGGATACAAGTTCATAGCTCCTTGAAAGTGGAGCCACAGATGGACAGAGTGATGAAGAAGGCATTCAGTATGCTTGGTTTCATCGGTCAGAACGTTGAGTGCAAGAGTTGGGATGTATTGCTGAAGTTATTGATATTGGTAAGGCCACACACAATGAATACTTTGTGCAATTCTGGTTACCCTATAATAGAAATGCTATTATTAAACTAGAAAAGATTTACTAGGATGCTACGGGACTTAGAGTCATAGAGATTTACAGCATGGAACAGGCCTTTGGCCCAACTTGTCCATGCCGCCATTTTTTTAAAAACCCTAAAATAATCTAATTGTCTGCATTTGGCCCATATCCCTCCCTACCCATGTAACTATGTAAATGCTTCTTAAAAGATAAAATTTTCCCCCTCCACTACTACCTCCGGCAGCTTGTTCCAGACACGCACCACCATTTGTGTGAAATATAGCCCCTCTGGACACTTTTGTATCTCTCCCTTCTCACCTTAAATCTATGCCCTCTTGTTTTAGACTCCCCTACTTTTGAGAAAAGGTATTGACTATCTACCTTGTTTACGCCCCTCATTATTTTATAGACCTCTATAAGGTCACCCCTTGTCCTCCTACGCTTCACAGAAAAAAAGTCCCAGTCTATTCAGTCTCTCCTTCTAACTCAATCCATCAAGTCCCAGTAGCATCATTTCTGCACTCTTTCTAGTTTAATAATATCCTTTCTATAATAAGTAACCCGAATTGCGCACAGTATTCCAAGCGTGGCCTCACCAATGTCTTGTACAATAAAACAAGCTGTCCCAACTCCTGTATTCAGTGTTCTGACCAATGAAATCAAGCATCCTGAATGCCTTCTTCATCACTCTCTCCAGCTGTGACTCCACTTTCTAGGAGCTATGAACATAGGTCTCTTTGTTCTGTAACTCTCTCTCACACCCTACCATTAACTGAGTAAGTCCTGTCCTGGTTCAATCTACCAAAATGTATCATGTCGCATTAATCTAAATTAATCTCCATTTGCCATTGATTGACTTGATGGTTTGAGTTATGAGGAGAGGCTGGACAGACTGGGACTTTTTTCTCTGGAGCGTAGAAAGCTGAGGCGTGATCTTGCAGAAGTGTGTAAAATAAAGCAGGTCATAGATCAGCTAGATAGTCAGTATATTTTCCCAAAGGTAGGGGAGTGTCAAACTCAAGAGCATAGATTTAAGGAGAGAGGGGAGAGATACAAAAATCTCCAGAGGGACAATTTTTTCATACAGGATAAGGAATGTCTAGAACAAGCTGCCAGAGGCAGGTACAATTTTGTCTTTTAAAAAGCATTTAGATAATTACATGAGTACGATGGATATGGAGGCATATGAGTGAAATGCGGGCAATTGGGATAAGCTTAGCAATTAAAAAAAAGAGGACGGCATGGACAAGTTGGGCCAAAGGGCCCGTTTCCATGCTAAAAACTCCTATGACTCTATAACACACTTTGCTTTGAAAGCATGTAACAAGTCAAACCTCTAACTACAGCAAAATCTATTATATATTTCTCTGAGCAATGAAACTCTTACAGACAATCTTTTCACAATGGGCTGATAGTGTTATTGATTTTTGCTTTGGCAATCACAACAGAAGCCACCACAGTTACATCTCAGGTTTGTTGGTGTATACAACAAAGATAAGTGATGTGTAATTGTTGATGTCTGTTGTAAGAAACACAGTGCAATAATACATGGCCCTGACCATCCTGACAATAACACACCAACAATACCCTGACCACCACAACTCCACTCCAAAGCATGGATGTGCTGCTAGGGATAAAATTGATTCTTGATGGATAACAAACTTGTTGTGATTATTTCTAATTTAAATTAGAAATTACATAAACAGCTTAAAATAAGACTTGTGATATTTATGCCTCAACTCATTTAATCGTTTATTCTGCAACAGAATTTGGGTGCTAATGTGTGGAAGATTAGACTTCTAACACTTATTGATGTTTTTTGTGAAAATATGCAATAGATTGGCAGTATGCAAAATGCTGAGCTCAGAAAATACAGATAATTGACTTTAAGCTTGTGCATTTCAGCATTTTGGTTTGATTGGTAGAGAAGGAACTGTGAAAGGAACATGTCACTGACGCGAGAAATTATTGTCTTAATCCTGCAATATTTTATATTGGAAGTGAAAACTGGTACAATATAAATTGATGTGAAGATGCTGGCATTGGACTGGAGTAAACACAGTAAGAAGTCTCACAACACCAGGTTAAAGTCCAACAGGTTTATTTGGTAGCAAAAGCCACAAACTTTCGGGGCTTTGCCCCTTCGTCAGGTGAGTGGGGAGTTCTGATCACAAATAGGGCATATAAAGGTACACACTCAGTTTACGGAATACTGATTAGAATGTGAATCTTTACAGCGAATCAAGTCTTAAAGGTGCAGACAATGTGGGTGCTGGTAGCATTAAGCACAGGTTAAAGAGATGTGTATTGTCTCCAGACAGGACAGTAAGTGAGATGTTGCAAGTCATGGGGGCTACAGATAGTGTGACATGAACCCAAGATCCTGGTTGAGGCTGTCCTCATGTACGCGGAACTTGGCTATCAGTCTCTGTTCAGTGACTCTGCGCTGTCGTGTGTCGTGAAGGCTGCCTTGGAGAATGTTTACCTGAAGATCTGAGGCCAAATGCCCGTGATCGCTGTAGTGTTTGCCAACAGAAAGAGAACAGTCTTGCCTATTCTTTGCAGGAATAATAAATGTGTAGAGTATAGGGCAAATGGTAGTATTCTTAGTAGTCTTGATGAACAGAGGGATCATGGTGTGTATGTGTATAGATCCCTGAAAGTAGGCAGTCAAGTCGATAAGGTTGTTAAGAAGACATATAGAGTCTTAGCTTTTATTGGTAGGGGGATTGAATTTCGGAGCCACAACGTCATGTTGCAACTGTACAAAACTCTAGTGCGGCCGCACTTGGAGTATTGTGTGCAGTTCTGGTCCCCGCATTATAAGAAAGATGTGGAGGCACTGGAGAGGGTACAGAGGAGGTTTACCAGGATGTTGCCTGGTATGGAGGGCAGGTCTTATGAAGAGAGGCTGAGGGATTTGAGGTTGTTTTCGTTAGAAAGGAGGCGGCTAAGAGGGGACCTTATCGAAACATATAAGATGATTAGAGGTTTAGATAGGGTGGACAGTGATAGCCTTTTTCCTAGGATAGAGAAAGCTAGCACGAGGGGACACAGCTTTAAATTAAGGGGTGATAGTTATAGGACGGATATCAGAGGTAGGTTCTTTACCCAAAGGGTGGTTCGGGAGTGGAATGCCCTGCCTGCAGCAGTTGTAGATGCGCCAAGTTTGGTGGCGTTTAAGAGGTTAGTTGATAAGTATATGGAAGAGAAGGGAATGGTTTAGTTTGGAGGGGCATTGCTTTTTATATTGGTCGGCGCAACATCGAAGGCCGAAGGGCCTGTTCTGTGCTGTAATGTTCTATGTTCTATGGTGATTGTTGAGTGGTGTTCATTCATCTGTTAGCGTAGCGCCTGCATGGTCTCCTCAATGCCTTGAGACATCTTTTCCTGCAGCCTATCAGATAGACAACGTTGGCCAAGTTATAAGAGTGTGTGCCGTGTACCTGGTGGATGGTGCTGTCACATGAGATGATGGCATCCGTGTCGATGATCCGGCACGTCTTGCAGAGGTTACTGTGACAGGGTTGTGTGGTGTTGTGGTCACTGTTCTCCTGAAGGCTGGGTAGTTTGCTGCATTCACGAGCTTTTGACACTATGGCCTTCGTCAGGCAAATGCAGTGTTCTGGTCTGCAATAGCACTCATATCAACACAGACATAGAACATTACAGCGCAGAACAGGCCCTTCGGCCTTCGATGTTGCGCCGACCATTATAAAAAGCAATGCCCCTCCAAACTAAACCATTCCCTTCTCTTCCATAAACTTATCAACTAACCTCTTAAACGCCACCAAACTTGGCGAATCTACAACTGCCGCAGGCAGGGCATTCCACTCCCGAACCACCCTTTGGGTAAAGAACCTACCTCTGATATCCGTCCTATAACTATCACCCCTTAATTTAAAGCTGTGTCCCCTCGTGCTAGCTTTCTCCATCCTAGGAAAAAGGCTATCACTGTCCACCCTATCTAAACCTCTAATCATCTTATATGCTTCGATAAGGTCTCCTCTTAGCCGCCTCTTCTCTAACGAAAACAACCTCAAATCCCTCAGCCTCTCTTCATAAGACCTGCCCTCCATACCAGGCAACATCCTGGTAAACCTCCTCTGTACCCTCTCCAGTGCCTCCACATCTTTCTTATAATGTGGGGACCAGAACTGCACACAATACTCCAAGTGCGGCCGCACTAGAGTTTTGTACAGTTGCAACATGACGTTGCGGCTCCGAAATTCAATCCCCCTACCAATAAAAGCCAAGACTCCATATGCCTTCTTAACAACCTTATCGACTTGACTGCTTACTTTCAGGGATCTATGCACATATACACCAAGATCCCTCTGTTCATCAACACTATTAAGAATCCTACCATTAGCCCTATACTCTACACATTTATTATTCCTGCCAAAGTGCATTACCTCACACTTTTCCACATTAAACTCCATTTGCCACCTCTCGGCCCAGCTCTGCAACTTGTCCAAGTCTCTCTGCAAACTATAACACCCCTCTTCACTATCTACCACTCCACCGACTTTAGTGTCATCTGCAAATTTACTAATCCATCCTTCAATACCCTCATCCAGATCATTTATAAAAATTACAAACAGCAGGGGCCCCAAAACAGACCCCTGAGGTACACCACTTGTAACCGAACTCCACGATGAATATCTCCCATCAACCACCACCCTCTGTCTTCTATCTGCTAGCCAATTCCTAATCCAATTAGCTAAATCACCCTCTATCCCATACATCTGCATTTTCTGCAGAAGCCTTCCATGGGCCACCTTATCGAACGCCTTACTAAAGTCCATATATACCACATCAACCGCCTTACCCCCATCCACCTCTTTGGTCACTTTTTCAAAAAACTCAATGAGGTTAGTAAGGCACGACCTACCCTTCACAAAACCATGCTGACTATCCCCAATCAATTCATTTCTCTCTAAATAACTATAAATCCTATCCCTAATAATTCTCTCCAATACTTTGCCCACAACAGAAGTAAGACTCACTGGCCTATAATTCCCTGGAAGGTCTCTCTTCCCCTTCTTGAACAATCACAGATTCAAGACAGTCCAGATTGCTGATTAGAATGCGAATCCTTACATCTAACCTGCTATTCAAGTGTTAAAGTGGCTAACAATGTGTGTGAAGGGAATCCTGAGCATTGGTTAGAGAATTGTGTATTTTCTCCAGACAGCACAGTAAGTGAGGTTTTTTGCTAACCCAGGCAAGTTACGGGGTTACAGATAGTGTGTCATGAAGCCAAGATCCCTATTAGGACCGTCCTCATGTGTGCGGAACTTGGCTATCAGTCTCTGCTCAGCGACTCTGCGCTGTCGTGTGTCACGAAGGCCCCCTTGAAGAACATTTACCCGCAGGTCGGAGGCCGAATGCCCATGACTGCTGAAGTGTTCGCCCACAGGAAGGGAATTGTTTTGCCTGGTGATTGTTGAGCAATGCTCATTCATCTGCTGTCATAGTGTCTGCACGGCCTCCCCAATGTACGATGCTTCGGGACATCCTTTCTTGCAATGTATTAGGTAGACAACGTTGGCCGAGTTGCAAGAGTGTTGCTTTCAGACAACCGCACAACCTCAAACAGATCATTGTTCGCAGCAAACAACCCAATCTTCAGGAGAACAGTGACCACAATACCACACAACCCTGCCACAGCAACCTCTGCAAGACATGTCAGATCATAGACATGGATGACATCATCAAACGTGAGGATACCATTCACCAGGTACACTGTACATACTCTTGCAACTCGGCCAATGTTGTCTACCTAATACGTTGCAAGAAAGGATGTCCCGAAGCATGGTACATTGGGGAGACCATGCAGACACTACGACAGCGGATGAATGAGCATCGCTCAACAATCACCAGGCAAAACAGTTCCCTTCCTGTGGGCGAACACTTCAGCAGTCATGGGCATTCGGCCTCCGACCTGCGGGTAAATGTTCTTCAAGGGGGCCTTCGTGACACATGACAGCGCAGAGTCGCTGAGCAGAGACTGATAGCCAAGTTCCGCACACATGAGGACGGTCTGAATAGGGATCTTGGCTTCATGCCACACTATCTGTAACCCCCGTAACTTGCCTGGGTTAGCAAAAAACCTCACTTACTGTGCTGTCTGGAGAAAATACACAATTCTCTAACCAATGCTCAGGATCCCCTTCACACACATTGTTAGCCAATTTAACACTTGAATAGCAGGTTAGATGTAAGGATTCGCATTCTAATCAGCAATCTATGACTGTCTGTGTTGATATGTGTGCTATTGCAGACCAGAACACTGCATTTGCCTGATGAAGGCCATAGTGTCGAAAACTCGCGAATTTACTATCAAATAAATTGGTTGGATTTAAAATTGGTGTTGTGAAACTTTACTGAGTTTACCCCAGTCCAACGCCGGCATCTCTACATCATAGTTTGCTGCAGACAGTGGTCTGTTTGAGGTTGTGCGGATTGTTTGAAGGCAAGAAGTGGGGGTGTGGGGATGGCCTTGGCGAGATGTTCGTCTTCATCAATGACATGTTGGAGACTCCAGAGAAGATGTTATAGCTTCTCTGGAGAAGTACTAGATGACGAAGGGTACTCTGTCCACTGCGTCCCGTGTTTGTTGTCTGAGGAGGTCAGTGCGGTTTTTCGCTGTGGTGCATCAGAACTGTCAATCGATGCGTCGAGCGTCATATCCTGTTCTTATGAGGGCATCTTTCGGAGTCTGGAGGTGTCTGTGGCGATCCTCCTCACCTGAGCAGATCCTGTGTATATGGAGGGCTTGTCCATAAGAGATGGCTTCTTTAACATGTTGAGGATGAAGCTGGAGAAGTGGAGCATTGTGAGGTTGTCTGTGGGCTTGCGCTATAGTGCTAAGGTGACTGTCCTTGATGAAGGTGCATGTGTCAAAGAATGCACCCAATTCCAGAGAGTAGTCCATGGTGAGTCTGATGGTGGATGGAACTTGTCGACATAATCATATAGTTGTTTCAGTGATTGTTCACCATGAGTCCAAAGGAAAAAAATGTCGTCGATGTATCTAGTGTAGAGCATCGGTTGAAGGTCCTAAGCTGTGAAGAAATCTTGTTTGAGCCTGTGCATGAAGATGTTGGCATTTTGAGGTGTGAATTTGGTCCCCATGACTGTTCTGTGTGTCTGGATGAAGAACTGGTTGTTGAAGGTGAAGACATTGTGGTCCAGGATGAAGCAGATGAGTTATAGAATTGCATTTGGAAACTGGCAGTTGTCGGCGTTGAGCACTGAGGCAGTTGCAGCAATGCCATCGTCGTGGGGGATATTGGTGTAGAGAGCTGAGACATCCATTGTGATGAGGAGTGCTCCTGGTTCAACTGCTTCATGTGTGTTGAGTTTCTGTAGAAAGTTCGTAGTGTCGCGACAAAAGCTGGGGGTTCTTTATACAATGGGTTTCAGGATGCCCTCGATGCAGCTGTAGAGGTTCTTAAAGAACAAAACAGCACAGGAAACAGGCCTTTCGACCTAATGAGCCCGCGCCGCCACCCCGACGCTCCCACCTCTCCCTGTGATCCCTGTCTATGTTTATAGATCTTTGGATTGAAACCAAATTTGAGACAATTTAGGGAGAATTTGTTCTGCCAATCAGCCTAAGAGCGCATCTTTAGGATGTGGGAGGAAACCAGAGCACCCGGAGAAAACCCACACAAGCATGGGGAGAATGCGCAAACTCCCACAGACACAGGTCCAAATCCATGTATCCGCACAGCACAGCGATAGCCACTGAGCTGTCGTGTTGCCCATCAATTGGTCCAGGTCAAGCGTATATTAACGACGTGAAGCACTAGGATACTCTCAAAAAAATATCCAAGAGCAGCCCTCTCATGACCCATCGCGTGTATGCCCCTTGTTAGACAACAAGGCGGACCAAAGCACCTGTGGGATAAAAACAAATACGTTAATATCATCATCTATTTACACACTTCTCAGGGACTCCCAAGGCTTATGATCCCTATTTTAAATCAGTTTTCTATACCCCTCCATTCCCATTCTGTTCATGTGCCCATCTAAGTGTTTCTTAAATAACTCCAGAGTGCCTGCTTCCACCACTTTACTTGACAGCGCATTCCATACCCCCACTACCCTCACAGGGTGCCATTGCCCGATATGATGGGACGTTCGGGTGTGTTTTCCTTGTGTATCTTCAGGAGGCAGTAGAGATCTCCAACGTGGGGAATACGTGGGATGAGAGCACAGAGGGTGTTCTGAAGGTCTGGATCAAAGATCTTGATCAGCCTGTTGAGTTGACGAGTGTGTTCTCTGGTTGGATCTACGGGTAACTGTCTGTAGTGTTCCTCATTCAGTTGTTGGTACACTTCTTCACAGGAATCTGTTCTGTTCAGTATGCTGATGGACCCTCCTTTGTGTTGGTTTGATGACAATGTTGCGGTTGGTCTTGAGAGTGCAGATGGTGTTGCGTTGTGTTTAGGTGATGTTCGGGCCTGTCTTGTGAGTGCGTTTGATGAATCTGGTGTTAACGCACCTTCTGATGGCTTGGACACACATGTCCAGTTGAGGGCAGCGGCCTTCCAGAGGAGTCCAATTGGACTTTTTCCTCTTTGTTTGCCGCACTGTGGATCTTTCTGTCCGCTGTTCCGGTTCATCGTATTCACTGTTGGCCTCTGGGGTTGTGGAAGAACTCCCGCAGCCTCGTTCACTTGGGTTCATGTCACACTATCTGTAACCCCCATGACTTGCCTGGGTTTGCAACATCTCACTTACTGTCCTGTCTGGAGACAATACACATCTCTTTAACCTGTGCTTAATGCTATCAGCACCCACATTGTCTGCACCTTTAAGATTTGATTAGCTGTAAAGATTCACATTCTAATCTGTATTCTGTAAACTGTGTGTGCCTTTATATGCCCTGTTTGTGATCAGAACTCCCCACTCACTGGTGAAAGGGCAAAGCCCCGAAAACCAGTGGCGTTTGCTACCAAATAAACCTGTTTGACGTTAACCTAGTGTTGTGAGACGATTTACAATATAAATGAACAGAATTGAGAACATTCTCGTTTTTACATTGTATGAACATGGAAAATACAAATAAACCTTTGTTGAAGGTTGGTGAGAGAATATAATTACATTTAACTCATCACAGTTTTTTTCACATTATTGAATCAGGTTTTTCCCTGTGTTGTGATTGCTGATGGAATACCATCACTAATACACTGTTCTTGCCCATAGCAAAATCAATAAGGATCTGTTTATGCTGTACAGCAATTATAAAATAATTCCTCTGCTGAACACTTTGTACATAGACTGGAGTAACTTATACTTGGTTTGAAGCATGGAACAGATAGATTTGAATAAGGTTTCCCAGCAACATTTCATATACCATATATAAAATTAATAAATATGTATGTGGAAATGTATAACAGCAAAGTGACAGTTTTTATTGGTTGATGAAGATAAATAAAAGCTTACTCAGTGTATACCCCAGGAGAGATGGACAATCTCATTCTATTCATAAAGTTTTGTATATTTGCTTCCTTCACTTTTCAGCTGCTGAATAACTAACATATTTTCTAGATTGTTTCATTTAGAACCTGACTTTCAAGTCCAATTCTACTTTGGTATTGCTGAGAGAGTTGATATTGAGAATAGTTCCTAATATTTATTGCTGAGGCAACAGCAATCCTGAAAAATAATTTAATGCATTAGGTCTATAAATAAAGGAGTACAATATAAGGGGTAGGAGTCTTAACTGTGTTGTAGAGCAGAAGGATCTCGGGGTCCGGGTCCATAGGACTCTTAAATCGGCCTCACAGGTGGAGGAAGTGGTCAAGAAGGCATACGGTGTACTGGCCTTCATTAATCGAGGAATTGAGTTTAGGAGTCAGGAGGTAATGATGCAGTTCTATAAGACCCTTGTCAGATCCCAGTTGGAGTATTGTGCGCAGTTCTGGTCGCCTCATTATAGGAAGGATGTAGAAGCTATTGAAAGAGTGCAGAGGAGATTTACAAGGATGCTGCCTGGATTGGGAGGCAGGCCTTATGAAGATAGGTTGAGGGAGCTGGGACTCTTCTCACTGGAGAGTCATAGGTTGAGAGGCGACCTGATAGAGGTTTATAAAATGTTGAGCGGGATAGATAGGGTGGTCTCTCAGAGACTATTTCCCCGAGCTGAAATGGTCACTACGAAAGGACACAGATTTAAGGTGCAGGGAAGCAAATACAAAGGAGATGTCAGGGGTAGGTTTTTCACTCAGAGTGGTGAGTGAATGGAACCGACTGCCGTCGGAGGTTGTTGAGGCAAACTCACTGGGGTCTTTTAAAAGACTTCTGGATGAGTGTATGGAAAAGAATAGGATAGGGGGTTATAGATAGGTCTGTGGATTGGTAGATGTGATCGGCGCAACTCGTGGGCCAAAGGGCCTGTTTGTGCTATATTGTTCTATGTTCTATGTAATGACTGTGTCACCTTTGAACATAGAACATTACAGCACAGAACAGGCCCTTCGGCCTTCGATGTTGCGCCGACCAATATAAAAAGCAATGCCCCTCCAAACTAAACCATTCCCTTCTCTTCCATATACTTATCAAATAACCTCTTAAACGCCACCAAACTTGGCGCATCTACAACAGCTGCAGGCAGGGCATTCCACTCCCGAACCACCCTTTGGGTAAAGAACCTGCCTCTGATATCCGTCCTATAACTATCACCCCTAATTTAAAGCTGTGTCCCCTCATGCTAGCTTTCTCCATCCTAGGAAAAAGGCTATCACTGTCCACCCTATCTAAACCTCTAATCATCTTATATGTTTCGATTAGGTCCCCTCTTAGCCGCCTACTTTCTAACGAAAACAACCTCAAATCCCTCAGCCTCTCTTCATAAGACCTGCCCTCCATACCAGGCAAAATCCTGGTAAACCTCCTCTGTACCCTCTCCAATGCCTCCACATCTTTCTTATAATGTGGGGACCAGAACTGCACACAATACTCCAAGTGCGGCCGCACTAGAGTTTTGTACAGTTGCAACATGACGTGGCGGCTCCGAAATTCAATCCCCCTACCAATAAAAGCTAAGACTCCATATGCCTTCTTAACAACCTTCTCGACTTGACTGCCTACGTTCAGGGATCTATGCACATATACACCAAGATCCCTCTGTTCATCAACACTATTAAGAATCCTACCATTAGCCCTATACTCTTCACATTTATTATTTCTGCCATAGTGCATTACCTCACACTTTTCCACATTAAACTCCATTTGCCACCTCTCGGCCCAGCTCTGCAACTTGTCTAAGTCCCTCTGCAAACTATAACACCCCTCTTCACTATCTACAACTGCACCGACTTTAGTGTCATCTGCAAATTTACTAATCCATCCTTCAATACCCTCATCCAGATCATTTATAAAAATTACAAACAGCAGGGACCCCAAAACAGACCCCTGAGGTACACCACTTGTCACCGAACTCCGAACTTTGCCATTGAGATGGGAGAAATGTTTCATTTTGGAGATAGTGTATCAGAGTGGGTAGGGGAAGCAGCACTGTCATTGCTGTTCCCCAATGTAAACTGTAGCAACATAGAAAGAAAATCCAGACAGCAGATCCCACAAAATCACTCTGATGGGGGAAGTTCCTACCTGTGTTCGCTCCTCCAGCAACCTCATTTTAAAGATTAGGATGCCATTTTTAAAGAACGCCTGGAACACAAAAGTAGAAATAGAACCCCGTCACCTCCCACTGCACTTCCCGAGGCACAGCCCTCAGCACTATCCCACTGTCCCCGGCACTGCTCAGACATGATAGTCTCCCCGCTGGGTGACAAACTCACCTAAGCTTCTCCACCAGGTCTGTCTGTCTGCCTGCCAGGTACACGTCAGTTATACCCATTGTTGGCTTGTCCTCACATTAATGTGAATGGATGAAGGAACCAGGGGGAATTTATCAGGTGTAGAAGCCTGACAATTCGATTTAAATTTATTCTACTGCCGTTCCTGTCACCTTTTATGCCCGATGCAAACTGATGCACAAAATGGTGACCGGTGTGTCTGCCCCTGAAATTTCACCAAATCCTGATGCAGGCTGAGGAAGAAACAATTCAAAAAAACGATTGGGATCCGATCCTGGGAGTTTTTTAAAAAATCAATTGTGGTTGGGGGATAAAAGCAAATTGGGATTCCTTTTATTTTGAATAGTGTTGATTGTTTTGAAATGTTATGGATGATCTAGTTGCTGTGGTGGAATTTGACGCAGCTGTTGAAATGTGAACAGAATTGTTGAGAACAGATTGTTGGATGTAAAATGTTCTGAAGCCTCTTCAGTAGGCTGGATTTTGTTTTCAAATTTGTAATTATAGAACATCAACCAGTCAGGGAAAGCTTCAAGGAAGAGCAAAGGAATTGTAAATAATGTTAAGTTAACACTGTGTTGCAAAAATGTATGATCTACACATGTTCTTACATTGGTTTGGCCAGTAGCTCAGGCTGTCTGATCTTTGTGGTCAATTTCACATTATTTGTTTACATAAGTTAAGTCATTTCAAGATTTTGTGGTTTTTGGTTTTTGAAATTGCAAAGGACCTGGATGATTGTCACTTCTATTAGATTGCAGTGCAGACATTTTTCTTCCAAAAAACGGAGAATGTCCTCAATGAATTACCACTTTTTCAAAACATTTTGTTTCCACAAACTACTTTACCCCATTGGGTTCATTGATTATAAAAGGTATACAGTGAGTCAATGTGCATGGAAGTATCATATAGGGCCATAAGGGGGTCAAAACAGGGCATAAGATGGCGTGAAAAGAGGATGGGAAGTCTTTGGAGAGGGAAGGGAGTGTGAGGGAAGAAGGACAGAAGGCTTTTTTGTTTTCATTTTAGCTGGGACACAGTCTCACAGAACCAAATCTTTAAAACAGCCAGTGCGCCAGAGAGCCACAATAATGATTAGTATCAGAAAGTAAAAAGATGGAATGGAACATGACATATTACACCAAAGAATCACATAACAGTAGGGAAATTTAACAATAGAACAAACCTAATGACTTTGTACCTGAATGCGCAAAGCATCTGGATTAAAATTAATGAGTTAACAGTGCAAATAGAGGTGAATAGGTATGGTTTTATGGTGATTACTAAAACATGGCTACAAGGAGACCAGGTTTGAGAATTGGCTATCCAAGAGTACTCAGTGTTTTGGAAGGATAGACAGAAAGGAAAAGGAGGTGGTACAGCTTTGTTAGGGAGAAATCTGATGTGCAGAAGGAAATTTCATGCATGAGTCACAGAAAGTAATTAAGAAGATTAATAGAATCTTGCCCTTTACTATGAGAGGAATTGAACATAAAAGTAAGGATATCATGTTTCAGTTACACAGAGCATGTTGAGACCACATCTTGAACACTATCCAGTTTTTGTCTCCTTATTTAAAGAAGGATGTAAATGCTTTGGAATGGGTTCATCATTAGCCAGTTCTAATGATGGGTTCTAATGATTCTAATGATTTGGTTCATAAACAATAACACTATACTTTTTGATAGACAGAAATTCAGAAAATAACTTATATCACGTTCTGATTTGGATTTTTACTCTAACAGTAATCAGTGTCCTGAACAACTGAAGCATAACATCCTTACTCTTATGTCCAATTCCTCTCATAATAAAGGACAACATTCCATTAGCCGCCTTAATTACTAGCTGTAATATTTTGTGATGTACACATGATAATCCCTTTGTATCTCTAAATTCCCAGTTTAAGGAATACTCTGTCTTTTTGTTCTTCCTGAAAAAAATGAACAATTCCACACTTTCCCACATTATTGTTTATCTGTCAGATGTTTATCCACTCACTCAACCTTTGCATATCCATCTGCAATCTCCTTATGTCTTTTTCACTACACACTCTCCTTGCTATATTTGTATCATCTGCAAATATAGCTACTGCGTCTTCATTCCCTTCACCTAAGTCACTGATATTAATTGTAAAATGTTGAGGTCATAGCACAGACCCCTGTGGGGATGGCTCCACTAATCACATCTGCCTACGATAAAAAGACCCTTGTATGTATAATGTCTATGCTGTACCAGCCAGTCAGATCATCCATCCATGTTAAAATGTTGCTCTCTATACCATTACCTTTTATCTGAAAAACTTCAATATAGCAACTTATCAAATGCCTTCTTCATTAACTTTAGGAAGTTAATGAGGTTAACAGTTAAACTTAAGATGAAAATAAAATAACAAGTAAGTAACAAGATTAGCAGGTGTCCAGAAGAACAATGAGATGTGATTTGCCCAGTAACAAGATTCACAGGTATCCAGAAAAATTGAGGACAAAATTGTCATCTCAGAAAAACTGTTTACCAGAAATCAGTGGGGCTAATCAAATGATAACTTCTAAAGGCAAGGAAGTTGAGAGGTACAGTCCGATACACAGAGTGCAATATCAAAGACACTGAAACATTGAACAATATAACAACTAACGCTGTCACTGGGGAAGGAGTAGTTTCCCATCCAACAGTCAGACAGAGACTTGTTCCATCAAACATCTCGAGTCATAATAAATTGCGGATATTCTTCTCTGGAAGACATGGGTTGGGATTTTCTGGCTGCACTCACTCCAAAACTGGAAAATCCTGCCCAAGATCAATGTACCATTGCATGGTCCGTGTCTCGCCTGCTACAACTCCCTTGGCAGGAGGACAGTAAAATTCTGGCCATGGCTTTGTGACTTTGATAAAGCAGAGAAAGATGTTTTCTCAGGCTTGGTAGTCTAGCTGTATTATGTGGTAAATATTAATGAGATTTGACTAGAGTTACTAAATTGAATGTTGCTTTTGGGAAAAGAAGTGTCTCAATGAGTTCAGGCACTGTGGGTATAGTTTGGAAACAAGAAGTAATTTCAGACGAAACATCTTTGTGTTTAATTATCAATATATTTAAGTGCAGTCTTTCTTGTGTGTTTTTTTTTTCTACTTTAATAAATATGCTTTATTAATTGTTTACACAGGCTGGATGGTTCTCAGTCAGTTACACATTATTCCTTACACATGGCGTTGGGAGCTCACCCAAAAAATAGTCATGATTCTCTCCCATTTTCAAATGTGTTCGGCACTTAGGTTTATCTTGTTACGATTGCCTCCTTAGTCTTTAAGTCTCAGAAGGAAATATTAGGAGTGGCATATTTTATAAGTGGCTAAAACTGTTTATTTAATTCCAAGATAGTATGGAGTTGGAGATTTTGAAGACAGTTACTCAGTCCTTCTACCTGGATAATGATTCACATTACCATGGGGAAGAGAATTGAGAGGAAAAGAATCCATTGCAAACTATTAGCAAATTTACAAAGGTTTTCTTAATGTGTCCCTGAACTTCACAGGCAGATCAGTCTGCAAGAATGTCTGAGAGAGGAAGAGAGCAAAGGGCTAGAGGCAGCCAGTGTCTGTTGTTCACCAGGTGGAATGTAGGTGGGAGCTGAAGAGACCAAGTTTGTGAGGATCTAAAGGGTTGGAAGATTTGCCTACTTTTGCTAGAGGAAGGACTTCAAGGGTAAATGGCACTGTGAGCATCAGTTCCGGGAGTGAAGTTATTTGGCTAAGAGCTGAAAATAACTTTGCACTGATTCCTGGCAAATGAAGTGTCAACTCAAGGGACAAAGTATAATCAAGAAGGAGGGATTTTTATTTGCTTTGAAATTTAATTGGGAAATGTTTCTATTGCTTAGAATGTTGTATTGCTTATGATATGATGATAGTTAATGTTGTTTCAGTAAAAATCTTTAAAGGTTTAAATTGTCATGTGATCCTTCTAATTAATCTCTGGGGGTGTCGGGGAGGGGGGAGAGGGGGTGCGACGGGGTGGCACGGTGTGTTGGGGAGGCAGTTGGTGTCCTGCTGCTGAATGCAGGTTTAGTTGTGTGTGAGAATATTTGCTCGAGCAGTGAGGTTCAAAATGGCAATGTGCTGTTACATTTCAGCACTGACTGACCTCACAATCTCCAAACCTCTGGGTCATCTTCCCAACACCCTCCCTGGGGCCCTCCCCTGGGTCAGGTGTGAGGTGCATGCATGGAACCAAAATGGCACCGATAGCACCAAAACTGCAGTTTCTTTAACCACATTCTGTAATATCATTTCTGAGAGAAAGTAGCTGTGTAACCAGCTGCAGCTTTATTAAGCAATAAAGGCTTTAATCACAGCCACTGAACAACTTCCAGCATTTTGCAAACCAGCATAATTACTCACCACCTCATTGAACCCATTCCCCTGGATATGATTTATCTTCATTTGTTCCACGTTATTTTAACCACTGGTTTTACGTTAAATTACGATTAATAAAAAAAACTCTTCAAATTATGAATGAATTAAAAAGCTGCTTGAAATACTGAGCTGATCAGCATTTTCCACTTGTAATCAGATGAAGAGCTACCAGAACATTCCAGGGTCACAATTTAAAACTTGCAATCCACAATTTTCTTGCTGTAGAAGCTCTGATTACTGCCGGCCAGCCATGCCTCTCAGCATTGAAAGTAAATGTCTGCATCTCATTAATTTCTTTCTTCAATAAACAGGAATGTTTTAGAATCTTGCTTTGGTTTGGATTTCAATAATAACATGTTCAAGTTTTCGCCTTTGGTTGGGTTACATGTCGATTCCTTTAAGAATATTTAAAAATATAATATGATAATTATGCCTCTGAAGCAAAATGTGAAATTAATTCATATCTGGATAAACGACATAAAAAAAATAAACTGGATAACTAAAGTTCAGTAAGAAGTTTCACAACACCAAGTTAAAGTCCAACGGGTTCATCTGATAGCACAAACCACAAACTTTCAGAGCATTGCTTCTTCATCATGTGACTCACTTGATGAAGGAGCAGCATTCCAAAAGCTTGTGTTACTAGATAAACCTGATGAACTTTAACCTGCTGCTGTGAAACTTCTTACTATGCCCACCCAGTCCAATGCCAGTATCTCCACATCATAACTAAAGTTCCCCAGTTTGTGGTTTTTTGCATTTAAAATTGGAAAAACATTCATAAGCGGTGAAGGATGGTTAAAAACCATTAACAGATTGTAAATAGCTGGAGTCCCACCACTGATTCATGTGACAGTCCACTAGTTACAGTTTGCCAATGTGAAATGACTCGTTTATCCTGACTTTCTGTTTCTGTTAGTTTGTCATTTCTCTATCCATGCTAATATACCATCTCCAGCGCCATAAGGTCTCACCTTTCATATGGCATGTTATTGGAAATCCAAATACATTACATCTACTCCCTACATCCACCCTGCTTGTTACATCCTCAAAGAACTCTAATAACTTTTCAAACATGATTTTCACAAAACGGTGTTGATTCTACCCGAACAGAGATTATGTTCTTTTATCCTTTCTTCAGCTTACTAATCACGCAATAACATTGACAATGCAAATCCATTTTGATCCATTTTGCAAGTTCTCCAGTGATGTGGTTCATGTGTGATTGGAATAGGTTCAGGCTGGTTGATAATTGAAAAGGAGATCTTTGAAAACAATGTCTTCTGAACGGTGTCTGCATTTTGAATGCTTTTCCACTCATCTCAATAATCAATAAGGAATCATCTGACTGAGGCTAAAATTCTTCTTTGATAATTTAAAGGAATATTGGAGTACAGGAAATAGAAGCAGCCATTGGCCCTTCAGCCATTTGTACTTGTTGCACCATTCATGTAGATCATGGCTGATCATCAACCCAATACATTTTCCTGTTCTATCCCTATGTTCCTTTATGTAATTAGTCTCCAGAAATCCATTGATCAAACATGCTGAATGATTGAGTGTCCACAGCCCTCTGGGGTAAATATCCACCATCCTCTGAGTGAAGAGATTCCTCCTCATCTCAGCCTCTTATCCTGAGACCTTGTCCCTCGTTTCTAGACCCACTAGTGAGGGACACATCCTATCTATGTTTATCTTGTCACACTCTGTAAGAATTTTGTAAGTTTCAGTGAGATCACCCCTCATTCTTCAAAACTCTCAAATATTTAAGATTTATCTTGATAAGCATATGAACAGATGGGGAATAGAGAAGTATAGGTGGTTGGTTTACATAGGTAAATATGCTTGGAAGGTCACAGAGCCTGTTCCTGTTCTTTATTCTTTGTTAACATAAGCACAATTTCCTCAATCTCTTCACATAAGACAATCCCACCAACTCAGGAATTAGACTGATGAACCTCAGTTGCATTCCCTCTATGGTAAATATATTGTTCCAATAAGAAGACAAAAACTAAACATAATACTCTAGGTGTGGTCTCACCAAAGTTCTTTATAATTGCCACAAGACATTTTCACTCCTATACTCCAATTTCCTTGTGATAACAGGCAACATACCATCGACCTTCCTAATTGCTTGCTGATACATTAGCTTTTAGTGATTCATTAACAAGGATACCCAAGCCCCTTTGAACATCAACACTTCCCAGTCTCCTATTATTTAAGGAATATTCTTCCTTTCTGTTTTATTTTATCAAAGTGGATAACTTCACACTTATTCATATTATAGTGCAACTCTATGTTCTTGCCCATTCATTTAGCCTGTCCAAATCCTTTTTGCATTTGCCTCAAACGTAAAATCTCATTGAGAATTGTGGCAACAGCAAATTTTGGAAATATCACTTTTTATTTCCACATCTCTATCATTTATAGAGACTATATACATCTATGGCACAGTGCTGATCCTGGGGTACGCCACTCACAGCAGCCTGCCATCCTGAGAATGACTCATTTATTGCTGCCTCTGTTTTTTGTCATTAACCAATCCTCAATCCATGCCAGTATATTGCCCCCAATCCGTGTGGTGTAATTTTGTTCATTAACTTTGTGCGTGGAACTTTATTCTTCTGGCTATCTAAATACATCAAATCTACTGGTTCCTCTTTATCTATGCAATAAGTAATGAAGGGGTTAAAAAGACAAGAGACAGAAAAAAACACATAGGCGATTGAACAAACCACAAGTAGTCAAAGAAAAAGGTTAAAATATTATGCAAACGTGCCCAGGTAATGATTGGATATTATAATCATTTGTACGTGCTTAAAAACATAACGAAGTAACCAAGATCATCAAATGTATAACTTAGTCATTGGTGAATGAAAATGCAGTGTGATCAGTTAGCTGGATGGTTGGTTTGTGAAGCAGAGTGATGCCAATTCTTATACCAGCTGAGGTTATGCATGAAGGCCTTGCCTCTCAGTCAGTGTGGTGACCCTCAGATTCAATCACACAAATCAGCTCTCCCCCTCAAAGTGTAGAGCAGCCAATGGCCAACTAGGGCAATGTGACTTTACAGTTTATGAGTAACATATTTTGTAATTTTTTGAAGAATTTGTACTGCAACTTGTGTGGATATAACTTCCTGAGAAATGCTTGAATAAACTGGTGGAAGAAACATAAGCTTCATTTGATCTTTGGAGAATGGAGGAAATTGATTTGTCACTTTCGAGTAACATCCTCAAAAAAAGTCTGATATATTTCTCAAATGTGATTTTCCTTTCATAAATCGATGTTGACTCTGCTCAATCATTTCATTATGACAAACAAATTTACTCATCTCCTCCAATTAATTCCTGTTATTGCCACCTGTTCCTGCAAGAAGCTTTGTATTAATGAATATTGTGTAGCATGTTTTGATGACGTGGCTGTCATGGTTGAATAGTTATCAAAATGTGTAAACCATGAGATATGCAACTGAGACTAGGAACAGTGTCAAGTGTGTGAAAGTGAGATAAACTGTATGAACAAGAGATCATTAAACTTCTGCAGACTCTGAGCAAAACACCATTAGTTTTAAAATAGTTGTGGAATAAGATAAGGCGGGTCTTATAACTGGAACAGAGCCAATTTTGTGGGCATTGATATCGATTAGGTGAATTTGTTTGAAGGGAAAGGAATGACTGGCAAATGGGAGTTTTTTAAAAGTGTGATATCAAGAGTCCTGGGCAATTATTTTCCTGTCAGGATGCAGGGAAAGAATGGTAAATATAGGATCCCTGGCTGACAAAGGACATTGAGACTCTGGTCAAGTAGAAGAAGGAAGCGTATATTGGGTTTAGGCAATCGGGGTAAGTGAATCCCTCGATGTATGGAACAAGCTGCCACAGGTAATAGTAGAGGCTGATACAATTGTCTTTTATTAGACAGTGACACGAGTAAGATGACTATTGAGGGCCAAATGCGGGCAATTGGGATTTGGTTAGTTATTTAAAAAAAGGACACCATGGAGACATTGGGCTAAAGGGCCTGCTTCCATGCTGTAAACCTCTGTGATTTTGTCTGTATCACATTGAGATTGTTGCAGTGTCATAGGCAGCAATGACCTCCTTTGTTGTTTCTTGCAGCAACCTGATCTGATTGACGTCTGTAGAAACTCTGAACCTATTTGAGAATACAAGACACTTCTTCTTTCCATTTTTTCCTCCAGAATTCGCTGAGCAGCATCTGGAAACCTTGGCAGCTGTCTCCCATGGACAGTCGCTGGTGACATTTTCACAGTGCAGTATTCAGAATGATCCCCATTGGGACCAAGAGCAGCTGTAAAGGAACACGAGGTGTCAGCTAGCTTTAAAGAATAACCATCAATGTGGCCCCATCTGCAGATGTGTGCAACCAATTGGCAGCAGGGAGTATGCTGACTGAACAGAAATAACAAGACAACTAACATCTGCAGCGCAATGATCAAGCACAAGTTAATCATGTCTCCGTCCATTTTCTGTGTGGCTTTTGAACCATGCAAACTTAGTGAAATCTCCAGTGTTTAAATATTTGCTTCAGTTCTGATCTCCTTTTGTTGTGATATTCAGATTTTGTGTTGAATTACTCCCACGATAAAGACTAAGTAATTCATTATTGCCTAAATAGTGAACGACATTGTATGTAGCTTTGAAAGCATGGAAACTGTCTCCCAATTTACAATTTTTAACTTATGGAAAAGACTGCCACCTACTGCAATATGTGGTGACTTGCTAAAATATTTACAAGCCAACAGATACACATCTCGACATGCACAAAATAGAAACATCGAATATAGAAGCATAGAACAGTACAGCACAGCACAGACCCTTCGGCCCTCGATGTTGTGCCGAGCTTTTTCCAAAAACCAAATCAAGCTATCCTACTCCCTATCATTCTGGAGTGCTCCATGTGTCTATCTAATAACTGCTTGAAAGTTCCTCAAGTGTCGGACACCACTATCACAGCAGGCAGGGCATTCCACACCCCAACCGCTCTCTGAGTAAAGAATCTACCTCGGACATCCCTCCTATATCTCCAACTATGAACCTTATAGTTACGCCCCCTAGTAACAGCTACATCGACCCAAAGAAATAGTCTCTGAACGTCCACTCTATCTATCCCTTTATCATCTTATAAACCTCTATTAAGTCACCTGTCATCCTCCTCCGCTCCAAAGAGAAAAGTCCCAGCTCCCTCAACCTTTCCTCATAAGACCTACCCTCCAAACCAGGCAGCATCTTGGTAAATCTCGTCTGTACTCTCTCCCATGCTTCCACATCCTTCTTATAGTGAGGTGACCAGAACCGAGCACAGTATTCCAAATGTAGTCTCATCAAGGTACAGTATAGTTGCAACGTAACCCCACAGCTCTTAAACTCAAACCCCCTGTTAATAAACACTAACACACTATAAGCCTTCTTCACTGCTCTATCCTCTTGAGTGGCAACCTTCAGAGATCTGTGGATATGAACCCCAAGATCTCTCTGTTCCTCCACATTCCTCAGAACCCTGCCGTTGACCCTGTAATCCGCATTCAAATTTGTCCTACCAATTGTTCTACCAGTAGGTAGAAAGGAATATCCAAGAGCTGAGGGTCTTCAGTGCATGTGTTTTAATGCGAGGAGTGTGACTGGCAAAACAGATGAACTGAAGGCAATAATGTTCACGAGGAGTTTAGAAGTGGTGGCGGTGACCGAGACGTGGTTGGAGGAGGGGCAAGACTGGCAATTGAATATTCCAGGGTATAAGTGTTTTAGGCGTGACAGAGTTGGTGTGAGGAGAGGCGGGGGAGTGGCTTTATTAGTTAAGGACAACGTCATAGCAGTGCAGAGGGAGAGAGGTATGGATGATTTAGGAAGTGAGTCTCTATGGGTGGAGTTGAGGAATAGGAAGGGAGTGGTTACTCTGTTGGGTGTTTACTACAGACCGCCCAACAGCCCACGGGCCGCGGAAGAAGGGATATGCAGGGACATTTTAGATAAGTGTAGGAAAAATAGGGTGGTAGTAGTGGGAGATTTCAATTTTCCTGGAGTAGATTGGAGTGTGCCCAGGGCTGTAGGAGTGGATGGGGAGGAATTTGTACAGTGTGTTTTGGGAGGGTCCTTGGAGCAGTATGTGGATGGCCCGACTAGAGATGGGGCTATACTGGATTTGGTTCTGGGAAATGAGCCAGGGCAGGTGGTTGACGTCGAGGTAGGAGAGCAGGTGTCAAATAGTGATCACAACTCTGTCTGCTTTAGGATATTAATGGAAAAGGACGAGACTGGCCCAAACGGGAGGGTATTTAACTGGGGGAGGGCTAGATACGGCCAGATTAGGCAAGATCTTAAAGATACCAACTGGGATAAGCTTTTTGAGGGCAGGTCGACGAGGTACATGTGGGAGTCTTTCAAGGGAAAACTAAACTCTCTGCAGAAAAGATACGTGCCGGCAAGGAGGAAGGATGGGAAAGGTAGGATTAGAGAACCTTGGCTTACCAGGGAGATTGAGGACTTGATCAAGAAAAAGAGAGAGGTTTACATTAGATCTAGGCAACTAGGGACTGAGATAGCGCTGGAAGCTTATAGAGAGTGTAGACGGGATCTTAAAAGGGGTATTAGAAAGGCAAAAAGGGGCCACGAGGTGGCTCTGGCAGGTAGGATTAAGGAAAATTCAAAGGCATTTTACACCTATGTAAGGAGCAAAAGGATGGTTAGAGGCAAGATTGGACCTCTTAGGGACAGAGGAGGGGATCTATGCCTGGAGCCTGAGGGAATGGGGGAGATCCTGAATGAATACTTTGCGTCGGTATTCACGCAGGAGACTGGACAGATGTCTGTGCCTGATGTTGACAAAGTTGAGGCTCGGTTGAGGGAAATAAGGATTACGAGGAAAGAGGTGTTGGGGCTGTTAGGCAGCTTAAAGACATATAAAGCTCCGGGGCCTGATGGCATTTACCCCAGGCTGCTAAGTGAGTTGAGGGAAGACTTGGCTGGGCCTCTGACGCAAATCTTTGTCTCTTCCTTGGACACAGGTGAGGTCCCAGAGGACTGGAGGATAGCAAACGTAGTACCGTTGATTAAAAAAGGTCAGAGGGATCACCCAGGGAACTATAGGCCGGTGAGCTTGACTTCAGTTATAGGTAAGCTAATGGAGAGGATCCTTAGGGACAGGATGTATGAGTATCTGGAGCGCTGCGATCTGATCAGGGATACGCAGCATGGCTTCGTCAAGGGGAAGTCTTGTCTTACGAATCTAGTGGAATTTTTTGAAGAAGTGACAAAAACAGTTGATGAAGGACAGGTTGTTGATGTCGTCTACATGGATTTCAGTAAGGCGTTTGACAAGGTTCCTCATGGTAGACTGATAGAGAAGGTGAGGGTGCATGGGATACAGGGTCGGGTATGTAGATGGGTCGAGAACTGGCTCGGGAGGAGGAGACAGAGGGTAGTAGTGGAAGGCTCTTTTTCCGGCTGGAAGCCTGTCACTAGTGGAATGCCACAAGGCTCAGTACTAGGTCCTCTTCTATTTGTGGTCTACATAAACGACTTGGAAGTAGGGGTAGGTGGTGAGATCAGCAAATTTGCTGATGACACCAAGATGCTTGGATTGGCGGGTACAGCAGAGCAGTGTCAGGCAATACAACAGGACATAGACAGGTTGGTAGATTGGGCAGATAGATGGCAAATGGAATTTAATCCGGAAAAATGCGAGGTGATGCATTTTGGCTGGAAAAATGTAGAAGAGAATTATAGGATAAAAGGTAAAACTATAAGGAGCATAGAGACGCAGAGAGACTTGGGGGTGCAGGTTCACAAGTCTCTGAAGGTGTCCTCACAGGTGAAGAAGGTGACAAAGAAGGCGTATAGTATGTTAGCTTTCATAGAAAAGGGTATAGAATATAAGAGTAGGAGTTTGATGTTGCAGTTGTATACAACTTTGGTTAGGCCTCACTTGGAATACTGCACCCAGTTCTGGTCTCCATACTATCGGAAGGATGTGGAGTCCTTGGAGAGAGTGCAGAGGAGGTTTACCAGGATGCTGCCTGGTATGGAAGGACTGTCTTATGAGGAACGATTGAATAGACTGGGGTTGCTTTCCCTTGAAAGACGTCGGCTTAGAGGGGATCTAATAGAGGTGTATAAGATTATAAGGGGTATAGATAGAGTAAATGGAGGTAACCTTTTTCCACCTTTAGAAATGGATAGGACGAGAGGTCATGGCCATAGGGTGAGGGGGGCTATGTATAGGACGAATATTAGAGGGCAGTTTTTCACACAAAGGGTAGTGGGGGTGTGGAATGCACTGCCGAGTAAGGTGGTGGGAGCAGGCACTCTGGGGCTGTTTAAGGGTCTCTTGGACAGCCACATGAGCGGTATGCAGATAGAGGGATATATTAGGACTGTTTAACTACGGCTTTTTCCACAGGTAATTCGGTCCATAATTTGAGCACGCATTCGGCAGGTGGTGCGGGTACAGCTCTTGGATGTTGATTCATGGGTTGCCTGTTACCTCATGTCGTATATGAGTGCTTTATGTGGACCACCTGAAGGGCACCATGACAGCTCAGAGACTATCGATGTGGCTGTGCAGACACTTGGAATTGGGCCGGTGTCTGCGGGAGTTTGCGCGTTCTCCCCGTGGTTGCGTGGGTTTTCTCTGGGCACTCCGGTTTCCTCCCACAACCAAAAATTCGCTCTTAGGCTGATTGGGAAACAAATTGTCCCTATGGTGAAAATTTTCCATATTAGGAATAATATATATATATTATTATATAGGAATATTAAAATAGGATAATGTATTTGCTACTATATAGTATGACGGCGGCGCGGGCTCGTTGGGCCAAAGGGCCTGTTTCCCGTGCTGTGTTGCTTAAAAAAAAATAAAAAATAAAAAAAAATGAATCACCTCAAACTTATCAGAATTGAACTCCATTAGCCACTTTTCGGCCCAGCTCTGCATCCTATCAATGTCTCTTTGCAGCCTACAACAGCCCTCCACCTCACCTACTACTCCACCAATCTTGGTGTAATCAACAAATTTACTAAGCCACTCTTCAGCAATCTCCTCCAACTCGTTGATAAAAATCACAAATAGTAGAGGACCCAGTAGTGATCTGTTGGTACACCGCTGGTAACTGGTCTCCAGTCTGAAAATTTTCCATCCACAACCACCCTCTGTCTCTCGCTAGGGCCATCCCCACCCCCCCACTTCTTGCTTTCAGACAACCGCACAACCTCAAACAAATCATTGTTCGCAGCAAACTACCCAACCTTCAGGAGAACAGTGACCACAATACCACACAACCCTGCCACAGCAACTTCTGCAAGACATGCCGGATCATAGACATGGACGACATCATCAAACGTGAGGATACCATTCACCAGGTACATGGTACATACTCTTGCAACTCGGCCAACATTGTCTACCTAATATGTTGCAAGAAAGGATGTCCCGAGGCATGGTACATTGGGGAGACCATGCAGACACTACGACAGCGGATGAATGAGCATTGCTCAACAATCACCAGGCAAAACAGTTCCCTTCCTGTGGGCGAACACTTCAGCAATCATGGGCATTCGGCCTCCGACCTGCGGGTAAATGTTCTTCAAGGGGGCTTTTGTGATACATGACAGCACAGAGTCGCTGAGCAGAGACTGATAGCCAAGCTCCGCACACATGAGGACGGTCTTAACAGGGATCTTGGCTTCATGACACACTATCTGTAACCCCCGTAACTTGCCTGGGTTAGCAAAAACCTCACTTACTGTGCTGTCTGGAGAAAATACACAATTCTCTAACCAATGCTCAGGATTCCCTTCACACGCATTGTTAGCCACTTTAACACTTGAATAGCAGGTTAGATGTAAGGATTCGCATTCTAATCAGCAATCTCTGACTGTCTGTGCTGATGTATGCTATTGCAGACCAGAACACTGCATTTGCCTGAGGAAGACACAAGAGTGTTGAAAGCTCGCAATTTTACTATCAAATAAATTGGTTGGATTAAAAATTGGTGTTGCTAAATTCTTACTGAGTTCTTACCACCCCAATCCAACGCCGGCATCTTTACATCATACTCTATGAGACAGCCAGTTATTTATCCAATCGGCCAAATTTCTCTCTATCCCACACCTCCTTACTTTCTTCATGAGCCTACCATAGGGAACCTTATCAAGCACCTTACTAAAATCCATGTATATGACATCAACTGCTCTATCTTCATCCACGCACTTAGTTACTTCCTCAAAGAATTCAATCAAATTTGAGAGGCAAGACTTACCCTTCATGAGTCCATGCTGCCTACCCTGGATTAAACTGTATCTTTCCAAATGGCCATAAATTCTATCTCTCATGACCCTTTCCATTAACTTACCAACTACCGAAGTAAGACTAACTGGCCTATAATTACCAGGGTCATTCCTATTTCCTTTCTTGAACAGAGGAACAACATTTGCCACTCTCCAATGCTCTGATACTATCCTTGTGAATAGTGAGGACTTAAAGATCAAAGCCAAACGCTCTGCAATCTTCTCCCTTGCCTCCCAAAGAATCCTTGGATATATCCCATCTGACCCAGGGAACTTATTGACCCAGAGGTTTTTCAAAATTGTTAATACATCTTCCCTTAGAACATGTACCTCCTCCGCCCTATCAGCCTGTATCACATCCTCATCCTTAAAAACATGGCCTCTATCCTTGATGAACACTGAAGAAAAGTATTCATTTGATGCCTTACCTATCTCTTCCGATTCCATGCACAAGTTCCCACTACTATCCTGGTCATTCTTTTATTTCTCACTTAAGAGTGAGAAATAGCCTTGGGGTTTTCCTTGATCTGACCTACCAAGGACTTCTCCTAGCTCTCCTAAGCACTTTTTTCCAGTTCATCCTTGCTATCTTGTAACCATCAAGCGACCCAACTAAACCTTGTTTTCTCATCCTTACATACACTTCCTTTTTCCTCTTGACAAGATATTTAGCCTCTTTTGTGAACCATGGTTCATTCAGGTTCAGCCATTTCCTTCCTGCCTGAGAGAGACATCCTTGTCAAGGACACGCAGTATTTGTTCCTTGAACAAGCTCCACTTTTCATTTGTGCCCATACCTCACAGTTCCTGTTCCCACCTTATGCTCCCTAATTCTTGCTTAATTGCATCATAATTATCCTGCCCCAATTATAAAACTTGCTTTGCTGTGCGATCCTATCCCTCTCCATTGCAATAATGAATGGTACTGAATTATGGTCACTGTCTCTAAAGTGCTCTCCCTCAAACAAATCTAACACTTGGCCCGGTTCATTACCCAATATCAGGTCCAATGTGGCCCCACCTCTTGTTGGCTTATCCACATATTGTGTCAGGAAACTCTCCTGCACACACTGTACAAAAACTGCCCCTTTCAAACTATTCAACCTATAAAGGTTCCAATCAGTATTTGGAAAGTTCAAGTCACCCATGACAACTACCCTGTGACCTCCACGCTTTTTCATAATCTGCTTTGCAATTTTTTCCTCCACTATTTGGGGGCCTATAGAAAACTAATAATGTGACCGTTCCTTTCCTATTTCTAACTTCAGTCCATATTACTTCAATAGGCAGATCTCCCTTGAACTGCCTTTCAGCAACCGTTAAACTATCCTTGATACAGCTACAATGAGGAGCTGGGACCTTAATGTTGATCAGTGAATTGGACATGACCTTTCACTATTCTTTCCTCTTCTTGTCTAAGCAAAAGGTGAATTATTTCTGTGCCATCCCTGTTGCAGTTCTGATTCCAACATCAGCCCTCCTCAATCTCATCAGCAGATATCAGAGGTTTGGTTTCATTTGCTGTTAGTTCTGTGTCACTGGTAGTCAGGGCCTTCCACAGTATCTTTCTTTGAGCATCTTGTTACAGAAGATCATAGTTTGTATTTGGACTATTCGGAATAAGTGAATGCTTCTTCCTGAAAGTATTCACTTTAATCTGAAGATCAAGTTCAGGATTGAGAAATGCCTTTGGTTCAAGATGGGCTCCCATTTTAGGAAGTTAAATTATATACTGGGTAAATTTGTAAAATTTTTTAGCTTCCTGTAGTGGAAGAGCTGATGTGAAGCTTCTTCTTGTATCTTCAGCAGGAGTAAGTGAACCTGAACTCTGGAGCTATGCTGGAAGTTAGGAATGTAGAGGAGAGGTGAAAAGCTTTCCAAGTTCAAACCTTGCTACTCAAATGCATTTATACCACCACATTCTTGTCTTTCTCCATGCTGGATAATCATACAGGCACCAGACAAGTTGATAGCAAAGTCATTATCTTGCAATTAAACTAAGGTAGGTGGTTGGAACTTCTGTGATGTTCCTCTAGCCTCGACCCTTTTGTAGCTTTTTGGTTCTTTTTCTTGCTATGGCCGAAACACTATCAGAAAAATGCAGCAGACTCTACAATCGAAGTGGGTGAGCCTAGAACTAGGAACTTAAAAATGATAGTCAGTGATAAATCCAGCAGGAAATTCAGGAGGAACTTATCAATCTGTTTCCCTGCAACAAATATTATGTGGAAGTGTTCACTCCCTGTCTGTTCCTCCTTTACCATAACATCAGAGGCTGACAGTAAAGGAAAGGCCCAGATCTTCTACCCGGAGGGAGGGGTGGTCATACCATGAAGGTATCTTGCAAGGTATGCTTGGGGATCTCTGGAAATCCTCACACAAAGATTGCACAGGAATTACTCTGGAAGTTTAACTTCTGTTGGGCACTGAAACTTTCCAAAACTTTCAATTAAATTGGATAGTTTGGATGGCTGCCTATCTCTTGGCAGAATAGTTACCCAGAAAAAGTTAGTACTGAAACCACTACTAACTCTGGGATAACCATGGTAACTGACCCCACTGGCTCCTGCTGTACCCTCTGATTCTTCATTGAAACTCCAAACACCCTCTCATCTCCTGACAACCCCATCAGCTGCTGGCAACTCACCACCACTCCCCAAAACCAAACCATCCAAAGCCTGCAAATCTTAACAACACCCTGCACTGAATTTTATGACTCTGCCACAGGGCAGGGGGGGGGGGGGGTGTAAAATGCGAAAGACTTTTAAAAGTCCTCAGTGGAACTGCAAAATCCTTCCGTTATAAAATTCCATTCACTCCATGACCACCTGATTCTCCTCACCCCTGCCCCCCATATTGTCCCTCTACCTAATCCCTATTCCCCTGATCACCTGATAGATCCGTATACTGGGTATATCACTGTACTATATTTTCACTGCTTTTATTGGAGAGTATCTAATGAATAGTCTCTCAAACTGGGTATAATCCTGCAGTTTGATCATCCATTCGATTTTGGGTTACATTATATTCTTCAATAAATTGATTTATGATAATAATCCCCTCTCATGTATGTACTGTTTTTAAGACATGTTTTATTCTCATTCTATTTTCTATCTGCTACATAGAACATTACAGCGCAGAACAGGCCCTTCGGCCTTCGATGTTGCGCCAACTAATTAAGAGAAAGCAATGATCCTCTAACCTAAACCATTCCCTTTTCATCCATAAACTTATCTACTAACCTCTTAAACGCCACCAAACTTGGCGCATCTACAACTGTAGCAGGCAGGGCATTCCATACCCTTACCACCCTCTGGGTAAAGAACCTACCTCTGTCATCCGTCCTATAACTACCACCCCTTAATTTAAAGCTATGTCCCTCGTGCTAGCTTTCTCCATTATAGGAAAAAGGCTATCACTGTCCACCCTATCTAAACCTCTAATCATCTTATATGTTTCAATGAGGTCTCCTCTTAGCCGCCTTCTTTCTAACGAAAACAACCTCAAATCCCTCAGCCTTTCTTCATAAGACCTGCCCTCCATACCAGGCAACATCCTGGTAAACCTCCTCTGTACCCTCTCCAATGCCTCCACATCTTTCTTATAATGCGGGGACCAGAACTGTACACAATACTCCAAGTGCAGCCACACTAGAGTTTTGTACAGTTGTCATACTGTACATATATGTCATACTGTACACAACAGTTGAGCTGCCAGAAGAGTTTGTGATGCCCTTTCCAATATATGTGTTGGAGGTTTGTTGGCAGTCAGCCAGGTGTTATTCCATGAAAGTGTGGAGAGCTTGCTGATTTTTGGGATACATAATATAACAATTTGAGGACACACAGCCTTGTTCTTTGGCTTAATGACACAAGAGTTCTGCTTCATGCTAAATGATCCTAGTTTTATCCATAAATATTTATAATACAACTGAGAAATAATAAGAAAACAATTTTGATATTCTTCAAACGGAAGGTGGAAAGTTTGATTTTAACCACAGCAATGAACTTTAGTTCATTACAATACTAATTGTGACACAAAACGTTTCTTCCACCACTAAATGACATGTGGCTGAATTTCTGTACTGGTATAAAAACAATTATTTGAATCTGAAGCGGAAACTGTGTTCAGATGCACAGAGTCAAAAACAAATATAACATTTTGAGGGAATTGATATAATCAAATAGACATGGATAATCCAGTGTGAACAATAAGGAGCTGAAGTGAATTAGATAGTTAATTTTGTTTTCATCATCAACATTATACTGTGTGCAATATTCAAAGCAGAATTTGGAAACACGGCAGCATCCAAAATATTAGTCTCCAGGAATAAGGGGTGCTTTGTAAAAAGACTAATCTTGATGAATGTTCCTTTTCAAACACTAGATGGTACTTGTGGTGTCTTCTTTGGAGTAGATATACCTTCATCCTATAAGCTCAAACTGATTATAAAATCCTGTCCCATTGAAAATGACAATGAATCTTTGGCATGAATTCATTGTCCTAGTGTACAGAGAATAATTGCCTGAAAATGCTAAAGAGAGAAGGAACTGTAATTACACAGGAAGCATAATTATCATTGTATATTAAATGTGAGGAAAATATTATAAAGGGAGGTCAAGATGCAGTTAATTGGTTTTGAGGCATATTCTGTTCTAAGAAAGCATTGCAACAATACCATGAAGAAAACCTGAGGTAGATAATAGCACAGTACCTATTTAATTATTTAGTCTGCATTGTAAACAACTTTAATTAGAAGCAAATAACACCCGAGGACAGTGGAGTGGTTTATTAAGAAAAGCCTAACTCAGGAAATGACACAATAATGCCTTTTATAGATTAGTCATATCTCTCTACTATGAATCCAAAGAAAATGACACAATCCACTAATTGCTAAGCGAGAGATATTGTCACAATCCAACTTACAAAGCATTGGGCGTTATTCCAACTAGTGCCACCTACTGTTCATTATTTTTGAAACTGCGTGCTTCATGTTTGCATATATATGTTTAGCAGAAAAAGAGAGAGGTCCATGAATTGTTACTGGGCATACACAGTCAGAATAATTGCAGCCTTCTTAATAACAGTAGTCCTATTACTGTCTCATTATTTGTCACTGGGTATTTTAGTCACTGGAGACTGAGGTGAGGACATAAACATTTCCTTAATACAGGACTTCATAAAATGTTTTGCATTCCACAACAGATCTATAACAACAGTTTTAAATAGACAACTTGAATATTGTTTTGGATATAATTAGCTTAGATCCATCCCTTTCCTGATACTTAGAAACATTAGATAAAGAAATCACCAATTTCTGTCCATAATTACAGAAAGCAAACCCAAATTGCAACCAGGGAAGAATTAAAAAATCTCAGATTGTGTATTATTAAAGATTAATTTCTAAACATTTGGAATTTTTCTACATATTTGCAGTTAAGATAATTTCAGGTTAAGCTTATTTTGTGTGCAAATTCCCCATAAGTTGAATAATTGTGTTGGAATGCACAATTATTGAAAAGGGAAAATGTTAGTTCCAAACTACTTACAGTCCATTTACCAATAAGAGGTAGTAATAGATTAAGTGTACACTTGCCTCATTCTGTGAGAAAGTTATCCCCAGACTTCAATACGCTACATGGAACGAATAGTGAAACCGTTATTCCAAATTATTCTTGATTACACCAAATAAATTATCTAAAAAATTACCTTTCACAGCTTTAGAGTTCCCAAATACTTTATAGTCAACAAAATACATTAGAAGTGCAGCTGCTGTTTTCAAAGTGGGAAACACAGCAATCAATAGTAAATTCCCACAAACACAAATAAGATGATGACCAGATAATCCGTTTTACTGATGTTGGTTGAAGGATAAATACTGCCTTAAGTACCAGTGATAACTTCTCTGCAATTCTTCAAAATAGGGATACAAGATTTTGAACATCAGTTTGAGGGAACAGAGTGATTTAGTGTCTCATCTGACAGACAAAGGTTTCCTCAGGACTGTATCCCTCTCAAAGCCCATCTTTGTGGAAAAGTGAACCACCTGGGTCTTGTATCAAGCTAGAAGTGCTTGAAATAAGAAAATTAAACCGCATTATTATTGACTAGTGGTATACCTCAGGGGTCAGTGGGACTGCAATTGTTTACAATGTACATCAGTGATTTGGAGTTGGGAACCAAGTGTAGTTCATCAAAGTTTGCAGATGACATTAAGATGAGTGGGAGAGCAAAGTGTGCAGAGGCTGCTGAATGTCCGCAACGGGATATAGACAGTGTAAGTGAGTGGGCAAGGGTTTACAGATGGAAGTAAATGTGAGGTTATCCATTCTGGTAGGATTAACAGCAAAATAGACTACTATTTAAATGGTAAAAAGTTTGTAGCATGCTGCTGTGCAGAGGGACCTGGATGTTCTTGTTCATGAATTGCAAAAAGTTGGTTTGCAGGTGCAGCACGTAATTAAAAAGGCAAATGGAATTTTGTCCTCCTTTGCTGGGGGGGGGTGGAGTTTAAAAACAGCGAGGTTATATGTAAGGTGCTGGTGAGGCCACACCTGGAGTACTGTGTACAGTTTCGGTCTCCTTATTTAAGAAAGGATATACTGGCACTGAGGGGGTGCAGAGGAGATTCACTAGGTTGATTCCGGAGTTGAGAGGGTTGGCTTATGAGGAGAGTAAAATGGCAGAGTATTCATTGGAATTTAGAAGAATGAGGAGGATCTTACAGAAACATGTAAAATTATAATTGAATGGATAAGAAAGAAGCAGGGAAGTTTTTCAACTGGCTGGTGAAACCAGGACTAGAGGACATGGCCTCAAAATAAGGGAGAGCAGATTTAGGATGGAGTTGAGGAAGAACTTCTTCACAAAGAGTTGTGAATCTGTGGAATTCCCTGTCCAGTGAAGCATTGAGGCTCCCTCAGCCCCTCCTGATTGAGGGGCTGAGGTGTGTCTATTTTAATGCCAGGAGTGTAGTAAATAAGGTAGATGAGCTTAGGGCGTGGATTGCTGCTTGGGAATGTGATGTGGTGGCCATTACAGAGACTTGGATGTCTCAGGGACAGGACTGGGTACTTCAGGTGCCGGGATTCAGATGCTTCAGGAGGGACAGGGTTGGGGGCAAAAGAGGTGGTGGAGTGGCGTTGTTGATCAGGGACAGTGTCATGGCTGCAGAGAAGGTGGATGTGTGGAGGGAATGTCTACAGAGTCTCTGTGGGTGGAAGTTAGGATCAGCAAAGGGTCGATAACTTTACTGGGTGTATTCTATAGGCCGCCCAATAGCGACAGGAAAGTTGAGGTGCAGATAGGGAAACAGATCCTAGACAGATGTAGAAATAACAGGGTTGTCGTGATGGGAGATTTCAATTTCCCAAACATCGACTGGAATATCCCAAGGGTAAGGGGTTTGGATGGGGAGGAGTTTGTTAGGTGTGTTCAGGAAGGTTACCTGACACAGTACATAGAACATAGAACACTACAGCACAAACAGGCCCTTCGGCCCACAAGTTGTGCCGAACACATCAAAACCTACCCAGCCATAGACCTATCTATAACCCCCAATCCCATTGGATCCCATATACTCATCCAGAAGTCTTTTAAAAGACCCCAGCGAGTTCGCCTCGACCACCACCGATGGCAGCCGATTCCATTCACTCACCACCCTCTGAGTGAAAAACTTTCCCTAGCATCCCCTCTGTACTTGCTTCCCTGCACCTTAAATCTGTGCCCTCTCGTCACGACCACTTCAGCCCTGGGAAATAGTCTCTGAGAGTCCACCCTATCTATTCCTCTCAACATCTTGTAAACCTCTATCAGGTCGCCTCTCAACCTTCGTCTCTCCAGGGAGAACAGTCCCAGCTCCCTCAACCTGTCTTCATAAGGCATGCCTCCCAATCCAGGCAACATCCTTGTAAATCTCCTCTGCACCCTTTCAATAGCTTCCACGTCCTTCCTATAGTGAGGCGACCAGAACTGCGCACAGTACTCCAAGTGTGGTCTGACAAGGGTCCTATAAAGCTGCAGCATTACCTCCTGACTCCTGAACTCAATCCCTCGATGAATGAAGGCCAGTACACCGTAAGCTTTCTTAACCACATCCTCCACCTGGGAGGCCGATTTGAGAGTCTTATGGACCCGGACCCCAAGATCCCTCTGCTCTTCCACACAGCTAAGACTCCTACCTTTGATAGTGTACTCATTCATCCCGTTGGATCTGCCAAAATGGACCACAACACATTTATCCGCGTTGAAGTCCATCTGCCACTTCTCCGCCCAGTCTTGCATCCTGTCAATGTCATGCTGCAACTTCTGACATCCCTCCAGACCATCCACAACACCACCGACCTTCGTGTCATCGGCGAACTTACTCACCCATCCCTCCACTTCCTCATCCAGGTCATTTATGAAAATGACAAACAGCAAGGGTCCTAGAACAGATCCCTGGGGCACTCCACTGGTGACCGACCTCCATGCAGAAAAAGAGCCATGCAGAAAAAGAGCCAGTACGTGGAAAAGCCTATGAGAGGAGAGGCTGTACTTGACCTGGTGCTTGCTAATGAGCCAGGGCAGGTGTCGGATCTCACGGTAGGTGAGCATCTTGGGAATGGAGATCATAATTCTATCTCTTTCACGATAGCAATGGAAAGAGATAGGATCAGGCAGGCTAGGAAGGTGTTTTTCTGGAGTAAGGGGAAATATGAAAACGTTAGGCAGGTAATTGGACACATAAACTGGAAGGAAGCGTTCTTGGGGAAGAGAACAGAAGGAAAGTGGCGGATATTCAAGGAATGTTTGTCCGGGGCTCTGCAAGACAATGTTCCGAGGAGACAAGGAGGTTTTGGTAGGATGCGGGAACCGTGGTGCACGGAGGTAGTGGTGAACCTAGTTAGGAAGAAAAAAAAGATATATAAAAGGTTCAGAGAGCTAGGGGATGTTAGGGATCTAGAGGAGTATAAGGTGTGTAGAAGGGAACTTGAAAAGGAAATTAAGAGAGCCAGAAGAGGTCATGAGAAGACCTTGGCAGGTAAGATTAAGGAGAATCCCAAGGCCTTCTACAAATATGTGAAAAGTAAAAGGATGAGAAGAGAAGGGATAGGGCCTATAAAAGGTGAAGGGGGAAAAGTCTGTGTGAATCCGGAAGAAATGGCAGAGGTGCTTAACGAGTACTTTGCCTCGGTATTCACGGTGGAAAGTGAACTGGGAGATTGCACTGCAGGTTTGAGGCATACGGAAAAGATTGAGTATGTGGATGTTAGGAAAGAGGATGTGTTAGACCTGTTAAATTCTATCAAGATAGACAAGTCACCGGGACCGGATGGGATGTACCCCAGGTTATTGTGGGAGGTGAGGGAAGTGGTTGCAGAGCCCCTGGCGATGATCTTTGCGTCATCCATGGAAACGGGAGAGGTTCCGGAGGATTGGAGGATTGCGGATGTGGTTCCTATCTTTAAGAAAGGGAACAGGGATAGTCCAGGAAATTACCGACCGGTGAGTTTGACTTCAGTGGTTGGTAAGCTGATGGAGAGGCTTCTGAGGGATAAGATGTATGAACATTTGGAGAAGTTTAGACTGATCAGAAATAGTCAGCATGGTTTTGTCAAGGGCAGGTCATGCCTTACGAGCCTAGTTGAGTTCTTTGAAAATGTGACTGAACACATTGACGAAGGAAGGGCGGTGGACGTTGTGTACATGGACTTTAGCAAGGCGTTTGATAAGGTCCCCCATGCAAGGCTTCTGGAGAAGGTGAGAGGGCATGGGATCCGAGGGGCTTTGGCCTCGTGGATCCGGAACTGTCTTGCCGGCAGAAGGCAGAGAGTGTTTGTGGATGGGTCTTGTTCTGCATGAGGTTGGTAACCAGTGGAGTGCCCCAGGGATCTGTTCTGGGACCCCTGCTGTTTGTCATTTTCATAAATGACCTGGATGAGGAAGTGGAGGGATGGGTTAGTAAGTTTGCCGATGATACAAAGGTCGGTGGTGTTGTGGATGGTCTGGAGGGATGTCAAAAGTTACAGCGGGACATAGACAGGGTGCAAGACTGGGCGGAGAAGTGGCAGATGGACTTCAACACGGATAAATGTGTAGTGGTCCATTTTGGCAGGAATAATGGGATGAAGGAGTACAATATAATGTTTAGGAGTTTTAGCTGTGTTGTAGAGCAGAAGGATCTCGGGGTCCGGGTCCATAGGACTCTTAAATCGGCCTCGCAGGTGGAGGAAGTGGTCAAGAAGGCGTACGGTGTACTGGCCTTCATTAATCGAGGAATAGCGTTTAGGAGTCAGGAGGTAATGATGCAGTTCTATAAGACTCTTGTCAGACCCCAGTTGGAGTATTGTGCGCAGTTCTGGTCGCCTCACTATAGGAAGGATGTAGAGGCTATTGAAAGAGTGCAGAGGAGATTTACAAGGATGCTGCCTGGATTGGGAGGCAGGCCTTATGAAGATAGGTTGAGGGAGCTGGGACTGTTCTCCCTGGAGAGACGTAGGTTGAGAGGCGACCTGATAGAGCTTTATAAAATGTTGAGAGGAATAGATAGGGTGGATTCTCAGAGACTATTTCCCCGAGCTGAAATGGTCACTACGAGATGACGCAGATTTAAGGTGCAGGGAAGCAAATACAGAGGAGATGTTAGGGGTAAGTTTTTCACTCAAAGGGTGGTGAGTGAATGGAATCGGCTGCCGTCGGAGGTGGTTGAGGCAAACTCACTGGGGTCTTTTAAAAGACTTCTGGATGAGTATATGGAAACGAATGGGATAGCGGGTTATAGATAGGTCTGTGGATTAGTAGATATAGATGTGATTGGCGCAACTCGTGGGCCGAAGGGCCTGTTTGTGCTGTAGTGTTCTATTCTATGTAAAGCTGAGCAGGCGAGTAAGTTGAGCTGAATCCATGAAAATATCAGTCATGATCTTATTAAATGGTGGAGCAGGCTTGAGAGGCTAGATGGCCCACTCCTGCTCTTCTTTTGTATGTTTCTATGTTTATATTCAATAGGAGTATTGCCCACGATGGAGAGGAAGCATGTCCTATCACCTTAATGGCCATCCCAAAGTCCCCCTCAGTGACAATATTTCCCAACTTCATGAGCAGTGAATGAGTAAGGGAGTGAGAAAATAGGTGAATGAGATTATGAGTGTGAAAGCGAGTATGAGAGATGAAAGTCAGTCAGAGTGAGAGAACCCGAGATTGTCAATGAGCCAGACAAACACGCAAACACTCACGTGCAGACTCGCGTGCACACACACACATGCGCAGACTCGCGTGCACACACACACATGCGCAGACTCGCGTGCACACACACTCACATGCGCAGACTCGCGTGCACACACACACACATGCGCGACTCGCTCGCAGACTCGCGTGCACACACACACATGCGCAGAGACTCGCGTGCACACCACACATGCGCAGATGCACCACACACAACTCGCGTGCACACACACACAATGCGCAGACTCGCGTGCACACACACTCACATGCGCAACACACCACACACACATGCGCAGACTCGCGTGCACACACACATGCGCAGACTCGTGCACACACATGCGCAGACACACACATGCGCAGACTCGCGTGCACACACACACATGCGCAGACTCGCGTGCACACACACACATGCGCAGTCGTGCACACACACACATGCGCAGCGCGTGCACACACACTCACATGCGTAGACTCGCGTGCCACACACACATGCGCAGACTCGCGTGCACACACACTCACATGCACTCGCGTGCACACACACACATACTCGCGTGCACACACACACACATGCGCAGACTCGCGTGCACACACACTCACATGCGCAGACTCGCGTGCACACACACACACATGCGCAGACTCGCGTGCACACACACACACAGCAGACTCGCGTGCACACACACACATGCGCAGACTCGCGTGCACACACACATGCGCAGACTCGCGTGCACACACACGCGCAGACTCGCGTGCACACAAACCACACACACATGCGCAGACTCGCGTGCACACACACACACATGCGCAGACTCGCGTGCACACACACTCACATGTGCAGACTCGCGTGCACACACACTCACATGCGCAGACTCGCGTGCACACACACACATGCTCAGACTCGCGTGCACACACACACATGCGCAGACTCGCGTGCACACACACTCAGACAGAGGCTGTTTGATGGGGACACACATGAACCATCTCTCTGCTCCTTCTCTTTCTTTCCCAAAATCCTGTCCACAGACCAGGTGCAGCAGGGAGGAGAATCCAATTTCTAACTGTTCCTTTCATATCAATTGCGCTGAGGTCAGCCCCAAGTGTGCAGCACCAAAAGTGAACACAAGGTTGATGTTAGTTAAACCCAGCTCCTTATTTCCTCCAATGCCTTCCCTTTCCCTGGCCACCAGCACTTGAGGCCTCGTCTGCCTCTCGTTCTGCTGCTAAAGCAAAAAAGGCAAAAACGGTTTTGTTAGTTAGCTGCTGCTGTTTGGCACTTGTTATTAGCAACTTTACTAATTAATTAGCAGACAGGTTCAAAAAATGAACATTAAAAAATTGCATGCTGCCAAATGCACAAAAGAAACCTCCACCATCAGTGGCAACCTCTTGCCTTGCAGTCAGAATATTATTGGTTCAAATCCCAGCGTAACCCTAAACACAGAATTTTACCTAGAATTTCAGTGCTGAGAAATTTGATATTATTGGACTTGCTGTGGTTAGGCTGATGTATTAAACTAAGGTCTGCATTTTCAATTTGACACCAAAGATTTAATGGTACTTTTGTAATGAAATGCAGAGAGGGCTCCGTTTCTTAATCATCATTTATTACTCAACTAACACCACCCAGCAAAACAGATTGACTAGTCTGTGGCTGTTTGTGAGGTTTTGTATGTTTACTTTGACATCATGATTGGAATTGCTTTGGAACTACTTGAGGACTCGAAACGTGATTGCCAGGACTAACTTTATTCCTCATTATACCCTCTTCACGCAAGTTTAAATAATTGAATATCTTTGCCCAGTGTAAGTAGGAATGAGATTTTCATTCCTACCACATGGATGCTGCAGGGGAGGAGCTATGAGTTTTGTACTTAAGGAATAAGCATCATGCAACTGATAAGAATTGAGAAATGCTCTTCCAGATAAATAATCAATGTTTTTAGTAATCTGGAGTATTGGAGGGTAGATGATTCTGATTAATGATTCCTTTATAGTTTGTAACCTTTGCTTGGTGAAGGTAATTGCTTGTCTTGCAATCTCTATATTGCCACTGATTCAGGGCATCTCAGAAGTCTAAATTTGTCTGAACTGTATCTAAGTACCAATACCCTCTGCCAGGATGAATTACAAGAGGGGTAACAAATTCAAGCAAGTTCTCAGCGAAATCATTGATCTAAAGAACAGTTATTTAATCAAGGCACTGTGATATCAATAAATATGATTATAGCGAAAATGCCTCATGCAACAAATTTCTGATTCCTAATGGGTGCTCTGCTTTTGTGTGGGTAAATGCATCTTTCCACAAAAGGACAATTGAATAATGAAGTTACTTTGTATAACTAAAGTAATTGGTTAAATAGTGTGATGCAACTGTACTTTTAAGTTTTTGTTTAAAAATCATGATCTCTGCAGTTTGTGAGCAGTTTTTTTTATTCTGGTTTTCTGAACATAAAACAGTATAGCACAGTACAGGCTGTTCAGTCCTCGATGAAGAACTAGGAATATAAGAACTAAACCTGCTTAAATGGGGTTTTATTTATTGAAGTGTTGTGGGAAATCGATTGACAAGTCAAAGACAGGTGTTTGATGCTGAAAGTCTGCAAAGGGATATGGATAATCTAAGTGAGTGGGTAAGGACCTGGCAGATGGTAAATGTGAGGTCATCCACTTTGGTAGGAATAATAGCAAAATGGACTATTATTTAAATGATAAAAAATTGCACAGTGCTGCTATGCAGAGGCACCCTGGGTGTCCTTGTGCAGGAATCTCAAGGGGTTGGTTTGTAGGTGCAGCAGGTAATTAAGGGTAGTGGAATCTTGTCTTTCATTGCTACAAGGATGGAATTTAAAAACAGTGAGGTTATTTTGCAGCCGTATAAGGTGCTGGTGAGGCCACACCTGGAGTTACTGTGTATAGTTTTGGTCTCCTTACTTGTGAAAGGAAAAACTGGCACTGGAGGGGCGTGCAGAGGGGATTCACTAGGTTGATTCCAGAGTTGAAAGGGTTAGCTTATGAGGAGAGACTGAGTAGACTCATTGAAATTCAGAAGAGTGAGGGGAGATCTGATAGAAACATGTAAGATTATGAAGTGAGTAGATAAAATAGAAGCAGGGAAGTTGTTTCCACTGGCAGGTGAAACTAGAAGTAGGGAGCATAGCCTCAAAATAAGGGGAAACAGATTTACGACTGAGTTAAGGTGGAACTTCTTCACACAAAAGGTTGTGAATCTGTGGACTTCCCTGCCCAGAGAAGCAGATGAGGCTACCTCATTGAATGTTTTTAAGGCAAGGATAGATACATTTTTGAACAGTAAAGGAATTAAGGGTTATGGTAAGTGGCTGGGTAAGTGAAGCTGAGACACAAAAGGATCAGCCATGATCCTATTGAATGGCGGAGCAGGTTCGAGGAGCCAGATGGTCCACTCCTGCTCCTAGTTCTTATGTTTCCTCCACAGAGGAATCCAATGATTCACTTTCAGTTTTAGTTAGAAAGATGTTTTACTTAAGGCTGGATGCAGTGTTCTGTCTCTCTCCCTGGTATTATAGGTTCTACTGGCTCACTGGAAGCAGGTTTTTTTCCTTTCCTGGAGTGAGAATTCTGCCTCTTGCAGTGCTTCGTTGGCTGGAGGCTAGGACTCGTATTATCTCTACCTTGAGGTCTGCTGGAAGTTACAAAGCTGAGAAGTTTCAGTTCTCCAACCGAAGGACTAAATTCCAGCACCACATGAGTATTCACAATTTCTGTGTTAAACCTGTGGCAGGGTTAAGTTTATAAGGAGGTTTAATTGGTTTGAACATTTCATGTAGTTGTTAAGGATTGTACAATATCATGGTTGATTTTTCTTCTTGTTTATAATTGATAAAAGTTATTGCTGTGTGTCAACTGTATTCTTAAATAAACTTGATAAAAACTCCCTAGAGAGTCATTTGAATCATATCTGAAGTGAAACTCTTATGTTTATCCTAGCCCAAATCCAAATTCCCTAAACTGTGGGAAGCCTTACTTTTATTTTACTTCTATTATATAACATTTTCTATAGTTTCTTTTGATGAATATTTTCACATGAGATAAAGCCTTCTGTAGTTATAATGTTACGATGTTACATGCGCTGCTGTATTGGTCACGTACTCACAGTGTGTGACTGAGCTAACCTTGGCAGAAAACCACTAACTCATGCACAATGCATGATCAGAGGTCTGGACCAATCAGTGTTACCACCTTATGTGATGTATTTAACCAGTCAATGAATATAAATGGGAATTCTCTGCAGTAATGATTAATAATACTGTGTAAGAATAATAGAAAGGAGAGAGAGAGACTGGTGACATGAGAGAGAGAAAGAGAAAGAGAGAGCAAGGATGAGAAGCTGGTGTACATCTTCAATGAACTCCCAATAAAATTGCCTAGGACCTTCGAGATGTCAGTGAATTCTTGAATTTAACACCTAGCTAAATGCAAATTGCAAAATTTATGACCCAGGCAGACTTCATAAAAACATTTTGGAGTTTCTGATCTGGATTATAACAATCGCAATATTGGTGAAAAATGCCCCCAGGTGAAGAAGTTTAATAGATTGGATCACTTTTCTCCAATAATTTATAAATGATTAATGGTGAATTTGTGAGTTAGAATCTCAACCAAGAGTGTTTTGGACGAAGCAGGACAAGGTAAATCAGAGTGTTGTGATACCACTAGCACAATAGTCAGAAATGGGAGAACGGATAGTTCACTCGTTTTGGATGGTGTATGGCATGGAGTGGCCACATGGAGGAGAAAAAGTATGTACCAATTTAAAATTTTTCTCAACACTTGTTTACACTGCAGTAATGTTATTTACAAAGTGTTACTGGGAGATCCTGTTTACTGATATGACATTGTCAGGGTATGATTGTCATTTAGATCAGGGACTTTACTGAGAGTAATGCTAATTGCAGACATTATTGAGAAGTGGAAACTTTCAGATCCTCAGCTGAGAAAGGAATAAAGTTTAGGTTTCATCAAAGCAGAGTGCTCATTTTGGATTTAACATTGGATAACTTCCTGAGCAGATATCATCAATGACTGAGTGAGTGACATCACCGACATCAAATGTTTTGGTAAAGTCCACAAATGGTTGTCTTGCCAATGGGCAAAGCCAAGGAAGTCACCAAACTGGCTGGGACTTTGAGTGACAAGCAGCAGAACATAAACTCACTGAAGTCCAATTCGGTCACTGAATCAGTTGAGCCACTGAGTGATCCTCAAAGCAGTCTTTTCAAAGTTATCATTTGCATCAAAACTATGCCCACAGTGCATTAACACATTTATTAATTCAGAATATGGTTGGCAAAATCTTTTATATTCAATAAAAACCCTCATTCAAATACAAAACATTACTATAGTTATATCTACCAAGCTCTATTGTAAATAAATCTCATGTTCTCATTAAAGCATCATAATTTCCTGTAATTTTCCCAAAATAATTGACATGAAATCCAAACACAGTCATCGTGCAGAATAAACCCAAAAACAGTCTTCACTGAAAGTGAAAAAGAATCTATGATTTACTACATGTATATTTATGTTTACAAGATACTTTTCTGATTAAATTATTTCTTGTAAGCTTTGGAATGATTCAATCTGAAATGCAAAAGAAATCAAGAGAATGATCTTCATCATTGTACTTAATACATTTGGAATTTAACAGTTGTTTGAATTAAAATAATTATTTAAATCATTCTCAGTAATTTACTTGATGGCCACTGTGTCTACATTTCACTGGTTCTCAAACACACCCTGAGGTGCCAGAGAAATGTGAAACTTTCTCTCTGTCTATTTGTTCTGAGTTGTTATTTGTCGGGTTTCTCAATGCTAATTCCAGAAAGGGACCTTATTCAATCCATCCTTCTGGATGGCAGACGTAACTCCTCCCACCTATCCCTGCCCACATCAGAGGAGGAAAAGATTTCCAGAATACTTTGTACCAGGAGATGATTACACCCCTTAGAGTAAGGTCTTCTGATTTTGAAAATGTTCAGTGACAGGAAGGTGTGACTGCTGTTGAGCAGCTAAGAGCAGCCAGAGGGCAAAGGGTAAAGGGCAAAGTGTCAGCCTCTGCAGTTGTCCAACAGGGTTGAAGTTCTCTCAGTTTGTTCGGGTGAGAGTGGGGGCTTTAGGGTAAATGAGCTGATTGACTATGGGATTGTGGTGTAACCTGCCAGTTACACTGTCAGCTTTTCCCACCATATTTACAGTTTGTGAAGAAAAGAAGTGGCATGTCCCTCTGTGTAAACGCATTCCATCAGCAACAGCAGCTCTATAATGATCCTGATCAGAAAGAAATCCCTCGGACCTTGGACCCCACCCTCAAGGACACTCCGCATGGGTATAAGAACCCACCATAGGGAACCAGCCCCTGGACAGGAGATCACCTACCCCCCCGCCAGGCACAGGATCCTCACTGGGAATGTTTCCTCTTCACGGACCTCCCCAGTGGAAGCTCTCTATCACTGCACCTCTGACACTGTTGCCGCTCCCACTCACTCATTCACTCACCACCACACCCACTCGGCCCCCCCATCCCTTCCATTAAGCGTTTTGGTACTGCCAGGAAAAGACACCTCATCCCTCTGGGGCTGTGTTTGCCTGTGCACCCGGGCTGATTGGTATTTTACAAAGCCTGTCGTAAGCCCTGTCACATGGTTGGGAGAGTTGGAGGGAATACCGACGTGGGTGGGGCTACCTGCAGGGAAGTGTGCTGAGCTTCTGCTAACGTCTGGCCTTTCATGGTGGGAAAATCATTGTCTCGACGGCAGGTGCCAAGGACAACCAACTGGGGAAATCTTGCCAATGTGAAAACCATTTTGGCATCACCCTCGATCTCCTGCTGTCATCCCTGAAAAAATCCTACCCACCCGCACTGGATAATTTTTTTTCTCTCTGGGAGTTAAGAGTTTGGAATTCTTCTTTGAAAGGCAGTGAAGCAGAGTCTTTGTAGATGAGGGTGATCAGGAGTACATTGGATTGTAGAATTAAAGTTACAATCACAACTGCCATGATACTATTGAATGATGGAACAGTGGACTCATGTTCTGGTTTGTATATTCAGATGTGTATATGTCCTCCCACTCAGTATTCACACCCTAATCACAATCCCACTCCATACTCAGCATTCCACTTACCATTCCTACTCACTATTCCTTCCCTCAGACCCACTCATTGTCCTTACTGATACTGGAATTTGCCATGGGGTGCCATGGGCAAATTACCAGGTTTTTGGAATGTCAAGAGTTGCTGCACCATCTTGATCACCTCCCAGGGACTTTTGAAATTATTTTAATTCCCTCATCAATAATTACCTAACACTGCAAACCGAACCCTCCTATTGTGATTGAGTGAGCCCTTTTCTTACAGGGACATAATCTACCTGAATTCTTTCTAAACTCGATTGAACAGAATCACTAACAATTTTCAGATATTTATTCTTTCAGATTTTATTTTTCCAGATTTTATTTTTACATTTTGTTTCATTTTAAATCTTTCCAATTCAAAATAACGTGACTGAAATTTACACACAGTAAATCATCTGTGAGGTACTCCTGCTCCACTAATTACCACAAGAAGCTGCGCTCATTAAATTTTCTCATCTAGCTGCACAAGCTAAACAAACTGTAAATGAACTGGTGATTATTAACGTTTTATATTTGTGAGCTCTGCACACATCAAAATATCTTGACAAACATAAGAGTGTTGGTATTATTAGCTGCAGAACTCCTTGAGTAAACACATAGGAATAGCTTCTGTGTGGGATATCAAGGCTCTGGAACACAATGGGTCCACAAAGGGTTACTTCCCGACCTGTCAGAACAGCAGTACACCCACATATAATTTGTCAAACAAAGAGTTCACATGCTTGTTACTCTGAGCAAAAGATGTAGTGAGCTGATCCTGTTTGGTAATAATATGGAGGCAGCACAGGCAAATGTTACTACTGGTTGCTGTCTTCTGAATCTGAACTCACACTGATGCATATTGCTGCTGCTGAAGATCTCTGTTCTTTACTGTCATGCATTATACTCTGTGACAAAACAAAAATGAAATAAAGGGAATGCAAATGTTTTCTTCCTAGTGTGCAGTGAGGAAGCAGCCATCCTTTCAATGTTCCACTTCAGAGTTATTATTCAGCATTGTAAAGGATGAAAGACAAGCTGATCTTTATCGTGGGTGGATGATTCCCTCATCTGTTAAACAGCAAAAAAAACGGTTTGAGCTGAACAAAAAAGGATAAAACTCCAAAGCTCCGGTGCATCATTTCCTTTAGATTTACTATAGGATTTAACAGCTTCAGAAATACATTCAATGCAGTCTTGCCAGCCCAGGTGTTGTGGCATAAATGTCTTTCTAATTTGTTTAGTTGCAATCAATGTCTGAAAATTGGATGGAGTACTTCAAACTATTTTCCTGTCCTTATGGAGACAATCTGTTCTCCAAGGTGTACTGGGGAAAGGAGGGAGGATATTGCTGGTGTATTAATGCAAGTGGGTCAGGTAATTCTCAGAATCCACGTACAACATAATGAATTTGATGTCCCCTTTTCCTTTGCTACATGCTTTAAAAGATCACATACTCCACCAAATGATGTTTAATTTAATAATAGATGCTCATTTAATTTCCTAGTGCTGTTTTGCTCTGATTGCAATTGCCATTAATAATTATCTCAAATGCTTTTTAATTTTGTAGCCAGTTGATTTGCTTTTTAGCTATTTATTTTTATTCATTTAATTATCTGGTTTGCTGCGTGTCTTACAGTTTCAGCCTGTTGTTCTGGTCAGCCAGTTACATCCATCTGTTACAAAATGTACACATTTGAAAAGAATGGGAGAAAAAACTGAATGATGTATTTTCTTTAAAGAGTCACATTTTCTGAAAAGGAGAGTAGGTACATACTGTGTATGTTAAAGATGAACTTTTGAATAACTTAACCAGAGATCTTTTGTTTAGAAAAAGTACTCAAAATGCTATATCATTGGAGTCAGTATCACACACCCTCAGAGCTTAAATCAACAATCTTACTAATTTCCATGTATCTCAAGTCTCTGATAGTAATCTATCTTGGTGTTCTAATTTAGGATTCATTGTCAGTGAGGCAACAGTGTGAAAATCAATGCTTTATAAACTTTCTCAAAATTCAACTAAAAAGTCAAGCTAATAAGTGAGAATCAGAATTAAATATAAAACAGAGATTCCTTGTGTGGATAGTTGGGGCTGAAATGTTGAAGCAGGCACTCCACTGTAGTTTGCACATCCCTAGACCATGCTGTGTGTATAGGGGCAGATAACGTGAAGCAGCATTGTGCTGTTATGATAATACATATTTTCAAGGATTCTCACAGAACAATGCATCTTGGCATCGAACCATATATTTGTGTACTGTTTGCATTCCAATAATTAACTGTGGCACAATGTGATCACTTCCATGTACTGAGAGAAGCGTTCTTCAAACACTTTATCAAATGCTGTTACAGAGAGTGGGAAGTGCAGCTGTGTGAAAAATTCTTACCTGTTCTGTATGTAATACATAGGAATGTCTGAAATTTCTTTTTCTCATTCTAATCTTGATAACTTGCCTCAGTGGAGAATAAATTGGAAATAATTTGAAATGCACACAACTAACACCAAAGCAATCATTAATGTTTCACTGGCATCTTGTTCATTTCTGGGAGTGGCTAATCTTCTTTTAAATTCCTTTTATTGCATCACATTGTATAGATGTGGCTCAATTTGTATCTTGCAGCAGAAGTGTTTGTAGGGAAAGTGGAGATGGCATCAAGTGTGAATGATACTTGGGATGAAGGTCAGTTTAAAAAATGTTTAACTTTAGGTGCTTTAAAACCTCCAGGGAGGATGTCAGAGATAAACTGTCAGTTTGCAATTCTCCACATGTATCCTAATAACGATAAGAATATGGTGAGAGGTAAAGCAGGAGGAAGCATCACGACCGCATGCCTGGTGGCATATTGACAAACACCTTTGGCGGATTCTATGACACAGGACACAATACATGCTCCTATCTATAATCCTGTCAACGAGTATTAGAGTTTAAAGAAGAAATCTGAACACCGTCAGTTAACCAATAGAACTATGTCACAAGCTTTCACATTTTATAACAAAAACAAACGTTATTCTACATCAAAAAGAATTAAAGAAAGCAAGATCAATCAACAATATAATAGCTTACAAAGATCAGAATCTCCTTAAATGGGACTTTTCGTTGAACATAAAATCCCAAAATCCATAAATAGTGCAATTAAAAATTTCTAACCTTAGCACAGAGACAGGTTTTACTGTCAGGGGTTAACCTTCCAAGCACATCAGTACTAAAACCAAGGCCATACCATGTAAGGACACTGGGACATCATCATTAGTAAGAAACATTTATCATTAAACAATCCAGTTAAAGAATCTGAGAGATCATCATAACTGTTGATTCCAGAGAACAGATACTATACAAACAACACTTGCAACTGCATATCAAACTGGGAGCCACACCTGAATGGGGTCCATTGTTTTATGGGAACAACATCATGATGACTGAGTTTGTCTGGACCAAGACTCTAGACTAAAGAGATTAAAAACCATCTACCATACAAAATAGAATTCCTCTAGGAAATGTGTTTGATATTTTCAACATACATGTGTAATAAGAAGATTTGGTACAGCAGTCGGAAGGAGAGTCAGGATTGGTCACCTTGACTCAGGCCTACTTTCAACATCAGGCAAGGCCAACCATGTGGGGGATTGTCGCTGTTTTCAGCCATATTGTGTTGATATTGGCCTGAAGGATTGGGAGTCCAGTCACCAAGGAAGGAATAGTCAACTTGATTCCCAGATCTACAGCTCACACCTTGAAGGTGCAATCGTATGGAGAGTTGTAAGTATCAGCCAGCTCCAAGGGATATTAGCTCTGAGGTTTAAAGATCATTTAATTTGGTTCGTACATGTTTGTAGGAATCTAAAGTAAATTGTGCTACCTTTTAAGAGTTGTGCAGCATCATTACTCTAGTTCAGAACTCTTGTTTTTGCGTGTTGGATTTTTAAAAAAATAAACAAGTTTGTTATTGAGCCTAAACCCTGCATCTGTGTGTTTGTCCTTCGTAAAATTCCAACATCAAGAAATAGCAGTAAAGGTAAGTAGGAGTGTGCAACCCTTACAGTGCTGCATGATTTTAAAGACAGTCATGATTCTGATACACATAAAATCAAATTCTCTAACATTGAAAGGAAAAGGTAAATAATCTATTTTTCTATCCTTTTAAGAAGTTATTATACAATTTCTATTTGACATGCATTTCAAGAACGTTTGACCTTTTCAGCCTTCCAGCTTCACATTCAGCACCGTTCACAATTCAGCATCCCAATAACTTGTTGATAAGCAAATTTGAGTCTAATTCCTACTACGAACCTTAGAGGCAAAATATGATGAAATAATACTTCTCTGTATTTAAGAGAAAGTAACAGCCAGAAGCTGAATTAGATAATTTATGACAAACTGATTGTGTCCTGCAGGCCAACCAGATCTTCTGAACATTTTATTACATGTATCAAATGATGCTTCAATTAATGTGCTGTAATTTTTTGCTTACATATTAAAAAGAACATTTCACCTCATGAAATCTACAGCAAATATTTAACAATTTTATTTGGAACTGAATAATCATCTTTTCAGTGTTGCTAGCTTTCTTGTCATTTGATCATCATCAGAAATTGCATCAATAGGATAATGCTCAATGTATCCACTTTATTTATCTTCAAACTGAATTCACTGTATTCCAAAGAAATTACACCTCTTGGACTCAAATCTATTTTACGATTCACATCTTTGCCTGACCATGGAGTAAATGTAGAAGTAACATGTATGTAAAGGGTAGGGCCAACTTTTAAAAGTTTGTATTTCAAATGTTGGGATCGCTGGTAAAACATAGCATCCGAATTCTCTACAGATCAGTTCTTGAATTACATCCGTGAAAATCCATAGTTTATAAATATTTTAGTGAAGTAAATTATCATTTGATTGACTTCTGTTTGAAAACTACAAGCTGTTCAGAACATGCAGCATTTCGAAGATCTGATATTGCCTTAAGTGATATGTAGTGGTCGGTCCCTGGACAAATAGAGACTGAAAATGTCTGCCTTTGACTGTATCTTTGTGTCGAGTGATCTAAGTTCATGACTATGTAAGCAGTGTGACAGCCCAAGGGGGGCATGAGAATTAAGAATGAAGAAACTTTGTATATTTTTTGTGACTTATTCGAGCATGTAATTTAATGTAGCAAGGATCATATTATTTAAAGTTACTCCAAAATGTGCAATTTCACCATATTTGGAATTTTTAATGCATGTTGGAGTGCCAAGCAGTGAATCATCCTGTGTTAAAAGTGAAAGATTTGTTCCATCATTTACACCACTATTTCTGTTTATAATTTCAGACTTTGCAATTATCGCAATTCAAAATTCTATATATATATTAACTGAAATGAGAGAGATATTTTGGATTGGATAGTCAGTTCCAAAGGCAAATAAGCTAAAAATGTGTCTGTTAGAATGTATGATTGGCTCCATTTTCAACATGTGTTTTTACTCTGTGGACAGGGCTGACATCTAGTGATAGCTTGAAAACATAGAAACAAAAAACATCGAATGATTTATCAGTTGGAATCAGTGAAGGAATTGTTAAATGTTTCTATCAAGATATCCAGAGCAGACAAGAAACTGAGAATGCGCTTAAGGTGAACAGTTTCACCCGTTAAACTTTAAATTCTGGAAAGAGCAAATTTATTGCATTTTTCTTCTTATTTTTGTTATGCCCTTTCCTGTTTGATGTGAAAATAACTCCTCTTTGCTAAATATGTTCAAATTAATGTGACAAATGTGTGTGAATGATGCAATAGCTATAAAATGCAATCACAAAAATAACGGTTGATTTGGTGATTAAAATTTTGAATTCCTGATTCAAAAGGATATCACATATTGAATATGTTTTTTTTGTGTATTTGGCCCACACATTTTTCTTTGAATAAGATCTATTTCAACAGCAATCATTTGACATATTGGGAAATGTTAATACAGCTGGTTAGTATTTCCATGCAGTTTTATACTATATTTTGTAGTGCTGTCATACTGATTGATTTGGCTAGCTGTGGTTGATTGGCCAATACATCAAGCAAGTTCCATGCTATTCTGTGAACCGCCATGATGTACCGAGTACATGGCTGTTTCACAGCAGTGACCCTGAAACCATCAACCTGTTAAACAGTTGATTCAACAACTGCTTAATCTCTCCATCCAACGTGCTGCTAAAAATGTTTGCACCTAAAATTGTCAGTGAAATTTCTTTCCCCCATCTCTTGTTCATTGCTTCTGAGCTGAACCAACGTGCACATTGGAACATTACAAAGCTATTCCAGTTGCTTCCCATGCATGAATGTCAGAGGGCAGGACATCTTGGGAAAGATCCTACAGAACATTCTAATGAACACCATACTATATGTGGCACCCAGCCAATGATATGGATCATCAATGTATTTGGACTTTTGAGTTATCCTCAGAATCCTTTAAAGATAATCAGATAAGGCCAATAAACTTGAAAAGCAACTAAGTTGTGATATGCCTTTACTCATTAATGTACTGAATTGTGTGGAATGTAAGAATAATTATTTATCATCATCCAGCAGTGGCAATCTCTCCATAAAGTAAATACTACAAATGGACTACATTCGTCATTACAAGTAATTGCAAAAACATGGGTCAAGACTTCAGTTCAAACTGGAGTTTTGATCACAATGGGTTCTGATTTAACAGTTGTAATTATGTTTGGTATAGTTTGATGGTTGTCATGGAATCTGATGGTGACTTGAAGGGAGTAGATGGTGCTTGGTGGTCTGGGGGGAAGGTAGATGGGAGTTATGGGGGTGCAGTCATTCACAGGGTTAGTTCCTCCTCTTGGTATTCAAGCAATGCTGCGTTTAGTCCTTTGCACTGATAGCGAATGTAGGCTAAAGAAACTCTTAAGTGAGATAAGAAACCAACTCAGCAATTACACTTGAAGATCAAAATGTGACCAGTTTCCAAGCTTAGCTGGCCAATAAGAGAATTTGAGAATAGCAGATTATTTTGTTCAGACAACTTTCGCAGGCTTTCTATTAGATGATTGAGAAGTTAAATATAAATGAATAAAAATGCCTCAATTCTCTGATTCCAGAAACATGAACTAAAACAGAACAAAAGATGTCAAAAATGGAGGAGAGGGTATCTTTGCCAGTGATGAAGGAGATTGCTTTGTTGTGTGATGGAGTCTAGATAGAGTTCAGAGGATAGTTTACTCTCCCAGAGTATGCAGCTTGTATCTGGAGGTTGTTAATCCTTCAACCTGTAAACCCTCTTGTTTGCTTCTTTCTGATGGTGTTTGCAACAGTATATCTGCTGGAAAACTTCCTTGCACATACTCAAGGATGGAGTCATTTCTCATTAAATTCAGCCTGAGCCAATTACATTCTGGGTGGCCTTGGCAGTTTCTGTTTTGAAAGAAGGCAATTAGTGGCTTAAACTCTCTTTGAATTTTGAGACACAACCCCAAACAGAGAGTTTTTTGCATTCTCAGATTGCTGCCATTGCTTCTTTATTTATTGTGGTGTGCCGTTATTCCGTTTCTGTTAGTGACCTCGAAGTTTGGTAGACTGGTTTATGCATCCTGTCTCATGCACCCTAGTTCTGGTTTGATCTTCCAGTGATGTTCTTATATTCCAATTATAGAATCCCTATAATGCAGAAGGAGGTCATTCAGCCCATCCAGCCTGCAATGACTCTCTGAAAGAGCACCCCACTCCAGCCCCATGCTCAACCCTATCTTTGAAACATGTGCATTTACCATGGCTAATCCACCTAACCTGGTCAGTAATTCTGAGTTGTAATATGCCAAGATTTCAGAAGAGATTAAACATTGTGTAATCCTTTCAATAGTATTTCCCTGACTCATATTCCAGCTATTGTCCCTGTCTCAACTGATATCTCAAAGGCCCGTTGGTCTCTGCCAAATTTGTGGAAACTTTTCTACTTGGTTTGAGTATTTAGAAAAGTTTGAAGTTCTGTTATGTTCCTGGGTTGAAATTTTCAGATTGCTTTTAGTTTTTGTAGATCAACTCTGATTCCATTGGCTTGCACTCTATGACCTAGAAACTTGATTTCATGAACTTGTATTTCTTTATTCAATGTTTGACAACATGCTGTCAGACTCTCACAACTGTTCCTTCCGCAGTCCAAAGATGTGTGGGTTAGGTTGATTGGCCATGCTAAATTGACCTTAGTGTCTAGGGATGCATTGGTTAGAGGGATTAGTGGGTAAATATGTAGGGATATGGGGGTAGGGCCTGTGTGGGATTGTGGTTGATGCAGACTCAATAGGCCAAATGGCCTCTTTCTGTGGTGTAGAGTTTCTAAGATTTCTAACTGTTTTGACTCTGCAATAGATCTCATCTCTCATGGACCCTCTGAAACTGAATTCCTTTGTAGTGCTCCATAAGATTGAAGACATTTCAAAATGACGATTGGTATATATTTGATGGGTTTTGATGCTTGTGGTCTACAATGGTCCCACTTAATTGCATCCGTGGAACCTCTTTTGCCCTCCAAGCAAATGCCCAATTCTGTTTCCTGAGGTCCATTTACCTTGTAATCTGCACATTTTATGCTTGTGTTTAATCCTCACTTGTCTATTATAGATCTGATAATGCTTTACCTATGATCCCAAATACAATTCTGTTGTGAATCAGCTCATCCTTAAACAATCTTATCGATCTATAGCACAATTACCTAATCAATTTTTAAATGTCCAGATCACCAACAAGCTGTCCTGGTCCCCCTCTGCCAACACTATAATTTAGAAAGACCACCAATATCTCTACTTTCTCAGAAGATTAAGGAAATTTGGCATTTCTGCTACAACTCTCACCAACCTTTACAGATGCACCATAGAAAGCATTCTTCCTGGTTGTATCACAGCTTAGTATAACTCCTACTCTTAATGCAAGGAACTACAAAATGTTGTGAATTGTTGTAGCCCAATCTATCACGCAAACCAGCCTCCCTCCATTGACTCTGTCTACACTTCCCGCTGCCTCGGTAAACCAGCTGGCATAATTAAAAGACCCAGGCATTCCGAATATTCTCTCTCTTATCTTCTTCCATCGGGAAAAAGATACAAAAGTCTGAGGTCACATCCCAACCGTCTCAAGAACAGCTTCTTCCCTGTTGCTGTCAGACTTTTGAATGCACCTACTTTACATTAAGTTGATCTTTCTCTACACCCTAGCTATGCCTGTAACACTACGTTCTGCACTCTCTCTCATTTCCTTCTCTATGAATGGTATGCTTTATATAACGCACAAGAAACAATATTTTTCACTGTATGTTAATACATGTGACAATAATAAATCAAATCAAAAAACAAATCAAATATATTAGGTTTAGCCTTCTCAGTTATTAAATTGCAATGGGAGCTGAAATAAAAATTGAATGCTTGTAGAGTTTCTCCATAAGAAGGTGAAGTCTTATCAGCCGCTGCTTTGTTGTCCTGTCATCAGTGATAGGTCCTATTACATAAAATAATGTACTACCTTGTCTTTTTGATCTTTTTTGTGTTATGCCAAAGCAGTACCTTGTGTGAACTCATTTCTCAAGCTTCCTCAGTTCTGGGCCTGTTGTGAGTCTGCTGCATTCTGGAATGGTTCTGCTCGATTCCATGTTTGTGTTGAACCTTGGAATTGTTCCTGCTTCAGCACTGCTTTTTCTTGCTTCTGATCTATGTCCAATCTCCTGGACAATCGCTCAGTTGGTATTTGCTGCCTCTGTGAAATCCCAAAGTCTTGATTAGTCGTCACTTTTATTTGTTTGTCTTTCCATTGAACCTGTCTTTTCATGCCAGCCTCGTAACTTCATTTAAGATTAGCTGGGTCTTTTGCTCAGTGTCACCATTGTGTGGCAGAGACCTCAATGAGCGTTGTGAGGATTATCTATTCTCCCAAAGTATGCTGCTTGAAACTATAGTTTCTTTGTTTACAGCAAGTATTTTTTATATTTGGAACTCAATGTGAAGTTGGATCACCACCTGTTTCCAGATCTCTCTAAATCCTCAGTCAGGTGATTTGATGCTTTTGATGTTAACCCAGTTTCAAAAAGCTGTAAATTGTGAGTATGTATCATTTTGTTTATTGCATTAGTTTAATTTCAAAGTTTAATTTCTTTACCTGTGTTTTATTATTTCAAATGCAGCAGGGAACCTAAATATTTTCATCCGACATTGAGAGGACAGGCTTATAATATCTTTGTTGGCAGTGCTGCTTGCTGCAATTGGGAACAGTGAGCAGCCAAACTATAAAAGTGAGGCAGAAATGAGAGAGTAAATTGAAGATGATTTTCTAGACATTGTCCCTGGCCTTCATTCAGTGGTAACATCCGCAGGTCAGGATATCATGATGTTCGACATTCGGTTTGGCACTTTTCAGTCGATTTGTCTTTCTCGATATCATTTATCCATATTTGTTCTTTTTGTTCGACAATCTTTATGTGAGTTTATTTTGTTTTCTCTTGGATTTTTTAGTCATGTTATTGTGTCACTGCAGTGTCAATATACAGCCACTCTAAAACCTGGCAGACAATGACAGAAGTCAGAGAAAAAGAAAGTTAAAATTCATTGGATTATTTTTCACATTAAACACCATAAAACTGGGAGTTACCATTGATCTGAAACTGAACTGCACTATCCACACAAATGTTGTGGCTACAAGAACAGGTCAAAGACCAGGGATCCTGTGAGGAGTAACTCAACTCCTGACAATCCTAACAAAGCATGAGTCAAGTGTAAGGAATTAGAAAGTGTTAAGTAAGTTATATTTGTATTTGTAGGTGTTAGGAGCAAGATATACCCCTAAGTTTAATTAATTTATTTCTTATTTGCAAAATTCAGTTTAGTTTAATTTCGAGAAAACACTGCAGATTTGTACACAGCTTTGTTAATGAGGTTTTATGACACTTGAAGTAGTTTAGTGAAGTGAAAAAAACAAAGATGACAAAACTATGCTGTTGCTTAGCAGCTAGGGAATAGAGAGACATACAGAGATACACACTTTCTAGGTCACCTTATATATCTGTGTGTGGCATGGTGACACAGCGGTTAGCATCGCTGCCTCACAGCGCCAGGGACCTGGGTTCGATCCCTAACTTAGGTCACTATGTGGAGTTTGCACATTCTCCCATAATTACGTAGGCTTCCTCCAGATGCTCTGGTTTCCTCCCACACTCCAAAGCTGTGTGGGCTAAGCAGATTGGCCCTGCTGAATTGCCCCTGAGTGTCAAAGGGACTAGCTAGAGTAAATGCATAGTGTTATGGGAATAGGACCTGGGTGGGATTGTGGTTGGTGCACACTCAATGGGCCAAATGGCCTCTTTCTGCACTGTAGAGATTCTATGATTCTAACAGGCAGGGCATAGAAAATGACAAAGAACAAGTCTGAAGCTCAAGTAGAAGCCATCCAGGTCAATGCACAACATTCACTCCCTGCAACACCAACACACAGTGGCAGCAGTGTGTATCATCTACAAGATGCATTGCAGGAACTCACCCAGACTCCTTCACCTTCCAAACCTGCGCCATCTAAAAGGACAAGGGGACCAGATCGTGAGTGGAACACCACCACCGGGAGGTTGCCCTCAAAGCCACTCACCATCCTGACAGGAAATATATCACCTTTTCTTCACTGTCACTGGGTCAAAATCCTGGAGCTCCCCTTACCCCGTCTGCCTCCCCCACCGACCCACTAGCGCTGTGGTGTACCTAATGCGTAGACTGCAGCTGCTCAAGAAAATGGTTCACTACCACCTTCACAAGGCCAATTAGAGATGAGTAATAAATGTGGGCCTAGCCAGTGACAGCCATATCCCTGAATAAACTACCCATCTGCGACTCCTCAGCTACTGAAGCAGTCCATGTCCAAATGCAACATGATGTGGACAATATGCAGGCTTAGGCTGACAAGTTGTAAGTAACATTCACACCACACAATGCCAGGCAATGATCATCACCAGTAAGAGACACACTAATCATCGCCTCTTGACATTCAATGTTGAATCCTACACAGTCAACATCCTTGGGGTTACCATTGACCAGAAACTCAATTGGACTCGCCACATAAACACAGTGGCTACAAGAGCAGTTCAGAGGCTAGGAATACTGCGGTGAGTAACTCACATCTTGACTCCCTAAAGCCGATTCACCATCTACAAGGCAAAAGTCAGGAGTGTTGTGGAATATTCCCCACTTGCCTGGATGGGTACAGCTCCAGCAACACTCAAGAAGCTCAACATGATGCAGGACAAAGCAGCCCATTTGATTGGCACCACATCTACAAACATTCAATCCCTCTACCACTAACCCTCAGTAGCAGCAGTATGTACTCTCTACAAGATGCATTACAGCAATTCATTAAAGATCCTTAGATAGCACCTTTCAAACTCATGACCACTTCCATCTAGAAGGGCAAGCACAGCAAATACATGGGAACACCACCACCTGCAAGTTCTCCTCCAAGTCACTTTACCATCCTGACTTGGAAATATATAACCTTTTTTTTAAATTGCTGTTGGGTCAAAATCCTGGAATTCCCTCTCTAACGGCATGTGGGCTGCAGCAATTCAAGAAGGCAGCTCACCACTACCTTCTTAAGAGCAACTAGGGATGGACAATAAATGCTGACCGATCAGTGACACCCATGTTCCATGAATGAATAAAAATAAAAATGGATTGTGCAAAAGATGGAACAAGTGTAATAACAGCCAATGTCACACTCTGATATGAGTGAAGTGTAAGGGTTCTGTGACTATACATAAGCAGTGAGTTATTTAATATTATTCACCACTCACCAAGTGTTTATCAAATATAAGCCTGTGTTGGTCAAAGGATTATTTTGGTAACTTCTTGCCCTACTCTATCAGAAAATATGATGCATTTATGTTCCAATGTGTCTTTTAAGAAAGCATACATCATTTTGGGGTTCACAAAATTATTTCTAAATTCCCAACTAACAAGTCACTTGATTGCTACAATATGGCTTTTACTGCCAAATGCACAGTCACGGGTGGCCAAAGCAGAGCTCTGTGGTTGCACCCTCTCACATTGATACCCATGAACCTGTTAAACAGTGTTCTTTCTCACCACTCCCATCTACCTTGACCTAAATATGCAGTTCTTGAATATCACGCTACTTTAGTGTGCAGTTGCATGTATTGCATTGTTGAAAGAAGTTACAGAGATAGGGGGCTGAAAATTAATATCTCCATCTAAAATGGGTGACATGAAGCTAAATTTTGGAAGGTAAATTGTGTGTACTGGGAGTGACTGTGGCTCCATATTGTCTCAGCTATTTGGTAAGCATCTCTGTGAAAAGCAGCAGCATAATTTAAATGTTAGTCAGGGTCTGGTGTCTGAATTAAGACCCTTTAGTAAAATTAATTATCATATGTAAAAATAGTAAAGTCACTGAAGTCTCAGATGACCATAGGCTGTGACTGGTGGTGATTTAACCTGAGGACCACCACACTTTATCGAGGAGTAAGGTTGAGAAGGCAGGGCCTTCATGAATAATCTCTGCCGGTACAAGAATTGAACCCATGCTGTTGGCATTGCTCTGTATCCCTAACCCACTGTCCAGCCGACTGAGCTAAACCATATGCAGTGAAAGGTTTCAGACATATCAATGGCTAATGTGAGACTGGGAAACAGACCACCCACAGAGTAATGCAAAAGGAAATATGACCTGAAGCTGAAGAGAGTTGTGGACTAGAGACCAGCGTAGAAGCAAGTATGGAGTTCACTCAGAGCTTAGGATGATCCCTGATATGGAGGAATTGTCTTATGAGAAAAGGTTAATCAGTCTACTCATTGGAATTTAAAGAATGAGAGATGATCTCATTGAAACATTTTGATTTTTAAGGGGCTTCACAGGGTAAATGCTGAGAGGATGTTCTCCCTCATGGAAGAGTCCAAGACTAGAGTCTCAGAATAAAGGGGCACTAATTTAACTCTGAGATGAGCAGGAATTTCTTCTGTGAGGATTGTGAGCCCTTGGAATTCTTTGTCACAGAGAGCTATGGGGGAGAGAGTTCTTGTGTATGTTTAAGACTGAAATAGGTTATTGATTAATTGTGGAGTCAAGGGTTATGGGGAAAGTGCTAGATGGTGGATGTGAGGAACGTCAGATCAGCACAATTCTATTGAATGGTGAAGCAGGCTCAAGGGGCTGAATAGTCTCTTCCTATTTTTGTTTCTTGTTGTCTTATGGTCTTAGGCCATGACACACACACACACACACACACACACACACACACACACAGAGCTATGTGTTATCAGTAGAAATTTAATTTTCATCTGTACAAGACTCAAAATCTCTTCATCAAACAGTTGAACAGACATACAACACCACGCACATCCGAAAAGGCACCGCTTAAATGTTCACAGCAACTCATTGTAGGAATAATGAGTTAGCAACTTGCATTGACAATATTTCCACCTTCAACAAAATGCATCTCTGGATTGTTGCTTTTAACTTCCTTTCATCCCATGTTTCTGATCGATTGCAGAATCTAAAAACTGATTCAAAGCTTTTGCTTGTTCTCAGTTGCTGAACATGAGAACATTGTGGAGCTTTCTACTGTGGCTCACAAAGTGAAGGAGCAATAAGGAGAAGCTGTGTAATCTGCAAGGAGAGGGTTAACCCTTTCTAAACTGCTTCTGGCGACATCAGTGAGTTTGCTGTGCACTTCATAGCCTAGCATGATTTGTGTGAATTATAATTAATTAAAAATAATTAAACTGCTTTATGCCACAGCGCTGTCTCCATGGAATGCTTCCCCTAGTGCTGTGACTTAATGCCAGCACAATTCTGGCTTTTGATAATGAGAACGAGTCGTGATGAGTTTATCTACGAGTTCCCCTTTACCCATAAAAACAAATTACTGTGGATGTTGGAATCTGAAACCAAACAAGAAAATGCTGGAAAATCTCAACAGATCTGGCAGCATCTGTAAGGGGAGAAAAAAGCTGAATATCTCTGTCTGGGTTCTCCTTTATACAGGTTGCTTGTCACTTTCTCAAAGAACCTAATAAATTATTCAAACACGACTTCTGTTTCATGAAACCTGGTTGACTTTCCCTAATTGCATTAAGGTTTTCTAAGTATCTAGCTATAAATTTTTAATAAATTCTAGCATTTTACCAGTGACAGATGTTAGACTAACTGGCCTGTAGTTGCCTGCTTTCTATATCCTCCTCTCTTAAATAAAGGAATTCCAGTTCCAATTGCTAATCTGATAGGGCTGTTCCAGAATCTAGAGTTTTAGAAAATAGAAACCAATTCATCCATTATATCTGTAGCCCTTTGCTTGAAGACCCTGGGGTGAAATCATCAGCTCCTGGGGACTCGGCAAACTTTAGTTTCTAATAGTTTTTCCAACATCTTTCTCTTTATGATTGTAATTGAGTTCCTTCAGCTCGATTGAGAATATTTTGGGATGTTATTTGTGTTTTCAACAGTGAAGACAGACACAAAACATCTGTTCAATGCATCTGCCATTTCCTTATTTTCCATCATTAATTCCTCAGACTCACTGACTAGATGGCCAAAGCTCACTTTAGATATTATTTTTAAATACTTGTAGAAACTCTTCCTATCTTTTTATGTTTCTAGCTAGCTTTATTTTCTTATTTAATTGCTTCCTCATTACTTTTGAGTCATTTTTTGAGGGATTTTATATTGTGTCCAAGCCCTTTTCCTGTCACTAATCTTTGTGGAATTGTATCTCTTTTCTTTCAGTTTGATTGTGGTGTTTGTCCCTCTAAGGATAACACAACAGATGAGGGACACTTGCTTGAGAGACCAATTAAGACTGAAAGTGGGTAATCATCCCAGGGGTAGAGCTCTCTCTCAGGTAGAAGACATTCTGAATACAAGCATGGACAGGAGCAGCCAATAGGCTGCTGGTCTCTGTACAGTTTTCTTTATTAATAAATATCCTTCCTGACAAAGTCTGTAAGACATTACATTGATATTCCTTAGTTAACCACAAATGATGCATCCTTCCCTGAGAATCTTTCGTTCTCACTGAATTGTATCTTCTCTGAGTGTTCTGAAATATCTCCTTAAATGCCACTGTATCTCTGCTGGCTTTAACCTAATTTCCCAGTTTACTTTAATCAGCTTTGTCTTCATAATCTTGTAATTGACTTTAATTATCTTCTCAGCTCAGTCACTCAGTCACTGAAAGTTTTTTGTTGGGAACTTGCTGAATATCTCCAGTGATTATAGTCAAAGCTCTTTAATGAACTGTAGCATCCGTACCCCACTTTTGAGTTCCTTGGCCTATCAATGAGGATAAACATGATAGCATATCCATTCTGACAAAAGTAAGGGAATCTAGTTAATGGGATAATGACAGGAGTTACAAGGAATCAGAAGTATGTATTGTTGAAGCTGCAGCAAACACAAGGAAGCTTTGGAGAATTGGGAAGATTGCTATGAAAGTCTTTCACTCTTACCTGGTAGTCACACTCTGAGATTGGAGGTTGTGCTGTGGGGTGAGCTCTCCCAAGGATGAGAGGAAGTGACCAAACTCTCCAACCAATCAGGAATAGAAACTGGGCAATTGAGTGTAAGAAATTAACTTAATTTTTAAATGTAAAAGGATTCAACAAGTTCCTCAGTGTAGAGTATCATCAAACCCCAGTATTCTGACTCACACTTGTCCATTCTGTCTCCATTATTCACCTTCATGCAAAAGTGTACTTTTGGTGGGGTGGGGAGGGGACGGAATTAAAGGTTCAGGTGCATCCATGGAGTTAAATTTATTCAAGCTTTCTAGTTTTAATACCTAGTGGGCGTATTTCTGGAACTTTGGCAACTTTCTACGGTCATTGAGATTGTTGTAGGCTGGGAAGAAATGCTTCAACACCATCTCTCAGACAATGTTGTCGGTGCTCGACAGGCAATTACCAACTTCTTGGAAGTCACTTCACCTGTTTCGCACTTCATTAAACTTCAGCTGTGCAGTGTTCAATGGTTTGTTTCATCTGCTTGATTCTGAGGGCCTGGCAATTGATCCTTGTACACTTGCTTGATTACATGAGTGATGCAGTTGAGTCCGTTTCCTCCATTCCCCAGTCATTAACTTTCTGGAGTTAACTTTGGCCATTTGATGCTTAGTGTAGAGGATAGTTGTAAGCTCCAAAATCATATAGATAGGTAAGTGGAGTGGGCGGAAAGTGGCAGATGAAGTTCAACTCTGATCTGTGAGAGGTAATACATTTAAAGAGTAGAAGGAAATAGATAATAATGGGAATGTATTGAGAGGGATAGGTGAAGTGAGAGATCTTGCTGGGTAAGTGCCCGAGTCCCTGCAGATAGCAGTACAGGTAGAGAAGATTGTAAAAATAGCATATGAAATGGTCTTCTTGATTGGCAGAGGTATAGAAGTATGTAAAGTTGAGATACAATGATGAAACTATTTCAGACACCGGTGAGGCCACAGCTGGAATATTGTGGGAAGTTCTGTCACCACATTGCAGGAAGGACATAATTGCTCTGGAGAGAAAGTGCAGAGATGATTTATTAGGATGCCAGAGCTAGAGAATTGGAGCTATGAGAAGAGATTGGGTAGATTGAGGTTGTTTTCCTTGGAACAGAGAAGATCAAGGGATGATATGATTGAGGTATACAAAATACAATTGTGAGGGGGAGGAACCTGTTTCCCATGGAAGATAGTTCAAAAACCATGGATTGTGGGTTCAACCTAAGTGGCGGTAATTGTAGAGGGAACATGAAGAACTCTTTTATACAGAACGTGGTGGGTGTCTGGAATTCACAGTCTGAGTTGGTGGTGGAGACAGAGATTCTAAACTCTTTTAAAAAAAGAAGTTTAAAAAGTACCTGGAACTGTATCATCAGTTCTCTAAACTACAGAGTTATGGTCCGGGTGCAAGAAACTGGAGCCAAACCAGGATTTGAATCTGGGTCCCTGAAGTTGTGAGGCAGCAGTGCCAACCATAGTGCCACCATGCTGCTTCCTTCAAGAAACTCAATGATTGATTTATCACAAACAAAATTTTTTAAGATAACGTTCAAGAATTGGTACACTCACAATTGTACTCTGGAAATATAATTATTAATCTTTATAAAATATCCCAGCATGCACAACATACACAAACAGACAAAGGACAAACAGATGGTGTCTGTGCAGAGATGGCCTTTGGAGGATAGACTTTATAACATAAAGGATTTGCCGGAACCTGATACAGTCGATCGAGAGCTTGTTTGTGTGAAAACTGGCCGTTGAACCTGATAAATGTCTGGAAGTTCTCACCAATGGAGCTTTGCCATGGAGGAAATATAGAACTGGATGAATTCTTCTCACCTCAGCTGTTCACATGCAGAAATGTTATGAGGATTCTCTGGCAGTAGGGTGAGATTTTCTGGTTGCCCCAAGAATAGAAAGTCCTACTCAAGGTCAATGAATCTTTAAATGGTCTATCAAATTTTTCCTCCCACCCATGATGATTCCCTCTATCCCAAACATTCCCTTCTTCTCCCCTTCTTCCTTTCTCCCATCCCTCAACATCTTTATCTGTCACAGCTTATTCTCTGATTTGAGTTTCTGTACTGTTTGGCCATTCCCTGACCTCTGGGAAAGCCTAAATGGTCCCTATTCCTTCAGAGAGATCGGCCACCTGTTTCTTATTCGTGGGGAATAAGAACCATTCCTGGCAGGGTGGGGGGTGGGTGAAATTTACTGTTCAACCCGGAGACTTCAGTCTCGGGTCTGCTGATGACATTGAAGTGACAAATTAAATACTTAAATCACTTGGAACCAGAAACCACTAAACAGCCTCCACTGATGTCCCTCAGCCCACTGCACTGCTAGAATCACACCTATTAAATTTAATATTAATAAAAAAATCAGAAAGTAATAAGACTGAAGATAGACAAATTGCCAGAGAATTGAATGAAGCAAATAAGAAAATTGTAGATCTTCAAAAATGTATTTAGACTGGACAATTGATAAAGTTACATCACAAGAGAGATAATTAAAAAATTATAAATGTATTAATTAAAGACTGATGTGCAGCTATGAGTTAAAGTTGTTACCAGGTGAAACTAATCACCTGGACAAGTATGGATTGTTTAGGGAGAGCTGATAGGGACTTGTCAAGGGAAGATCTGTTTAACAAAACTAATTGTATTTCTTAAGGAGCGAACTAACGTGATCAACAATGGTCAGGGGGAGGTTGGGGGGAGGTGGTAGCGGTGGTGGTCTCTGGATGTCACTTTTATGGACTTGCAGATGGATGGAGGAATCACAGTGAAAACTCACTAATTTATGCTATGGCTTTGAGTTAAACTATGAGGACAGATTGAATGAACTTGATTTGTAGTTTACAACATTAATGTGATTTAATACAGATGCTTTAAAACAATAATCAGTCTGGATAGTGGAGAGAGAAATAATCTACTTTTTCAAGTGGCAAATCTTGAACAAAGGGCATAATCTTAAAATTTGAGCTTAATTTAAAAAAATCAGGAAGTACTGTTCCAAACAAAGAGTTACGTAAATTGAAAAATTGGTCCATAAACATCTGAAGACACAGTCAATGTTTGTAAGATTGAGATTATTAGATTTGCTTTAAGGAAAGGTATCAGGTGAAGTCGCACAAAGGATGGTAAATGCAGTCAAGCTACAGATTGGCCATGATATAACTGAGTGGCAGATGGGTTGAAAGGCCTACTCCTATCCCATGTGGCCAGGCTCATGACTTACCCACACTGGTTAGATGGTTGTCCACGAAAGATGACCTTAAAAGTTTAATTGGAGAAAGTGACCCTGAGGGAAGTATTAGACAGAAGCAGTGCAAATAAAAGCAGCAAGTATGGTAGGAGATTGCTAATTGTGTAAATGATGTTTCTTCAGTGCACTGTTTGTGAGGGTAAATAAGATCAATATTCTCTGTACTGAGCAAGAGTGTCAAGGTGGAGAAGCGTAGTGCTTGTCCACATGATGAGGAAGTGGCTGTACTGAAAATGGATTGGACATATAGGCCACAGCAAGTTACCATAATTACTTAGTTCTTCAACTAGACATCTAAAGATGCATTCTCAACATATTGGCTCAGGATTCACACAACTCTAATATATTTTCTCACCAAATTACTTCAACATTCTCTTCCCTTCGTTAAACAGTAAAATATTTTTTCTGCTAACTTGCACAAAATCTATATCTTCTCTTTTCAGAGAAAATTACATATTTGCATCAGCAATAAAGCTGTGTTGGAATAGTCAACCTTCACTACTTCACCCACCACACTCCCAATGTCTGGAATGTTATAATGTAACCAATGGTAACATGCTATGAGGGTCAGCTGACCAGGTATGAAGAGAAAATAGATGGGGATTGTGGGGAGTATTTGTGGCTCAGAATGTGACCCAGATGATGGTGGAATGAAGTTTCTTTATTAAACCTTTACTTTGATTCACTTTGTGAAGTTAACATAGAACGTAGAACACTACAGCACAAACAGGCCCTTCGGCCCACAAGTTGTGCCGAACACATCAAAACCTACCCAGCCATAGACCTATCTATAACCCCCATCCCATTGGATCCCATATACTCATCCAGAAGTCTTTTAAAAGACCCCAGCGAGTTCGCCTCGACCACCACCGACGGCAGCCGATTCCATTCACTCACCACCCTCTGAGTGAAAAACTTTCCCCTAGCATCCCCTCTGTACTTGCTTCCCTGCACCTTAAATCTGTGCCCTCTCGTCGCGACCATTTCAGCCCTGGGAAATAGTCTCTGAGAGTCCACCCTATCTATTCCTCTCAACATCTTGTAAACCTCTATCAGGTCGCCTCTCAACCTTCGTCTCTCCAGGGAGAACAGTCCCAGCTCCCTCAACCTGTCTTCATAAGGCATGCCTCCCAATCCAGGCAACATCCTTGTAAATCTCCTCTGCACCCTTTCAATAGCTTCCACGTCCTTCCTATAGTGAGGCGACCAGAACTGCGCACAGTACTCCAAGTGTGGTCTGACAAGGGTCCTATAAAGCTGCAGCATTACCTCCTGACTCCTGAACTCAATCCCTCGATGAATGAAGGCCAGTACACCGTAAGCTTTCTTAACCACATCCTCCACCTGGGAGGCCGATTTGAGAGTCTTATGGACCCGGACCCCAAGATCCCTCTGCTGTTCCACACAGCTAAGACTCCTACCTTTGATAGTGTACTCATTCATCCCGTTGGATCTGCCAAAATGGACCACAACACATTTATCCGCGTTGAAGTCCATCTGCCACTTCTCTACCCAGTCTTGCATCCTGTCGATGTCATGCTGCAACTTCTGACATCCCTCCAGACCATCCACAACACCACCGACCTTCGTGTCATCGGCGAACTTACTCACCCATCCCTCCACTTCCTCATCCAGGTCATTTATGAAAATGACAAACAGCAAGGGTCCTAGAACAGATCCCTGGGGCACTCCACTGGTGACCGACCTCCATGCAGAAAAAGAGCCATCCACAACCACCCTCTGCCTTCTGCAGGCAGGCCAGTTCTGGATCCACAAGGCCAAAGCCCCTTGGATCCCATGGCCTCTCACCTTCTCAAGAAGTCTTGCATGTGGGACCTTGTCAAATGCCTTGCTGAAGCCCATGTACACCACGTCCACTGCTCTTCCTTCGTCAATGTGTTCAGTCACATTTTCGAAGAACTCAATTAAGCTTGTAAGGCACGACCTGCCTTTTACAAAACCATGCTGACTATTTCTAATCAACCTAAACTTCTCCAAATGCTCGTAAATCTTGTCCCTCAGAAGCCTCTCCATCAGCTTACCAACCACTGAGGTCAGACTCACCGGTCGGTAATTTCCAGGACTGTCCCTGTTCCCTTTCTTGAAAATAGGGACCACATCCGCAATCCTCCAATCCTCCGGAACCTCTCCCGTCTCCATCAACGACGCAAAGATCATCGCCAGGGGCTCTGCAATGACATCCCTCATCTCCCACAATAACATGGGGTACATCCCATCTGGTCCTGGAGACTTGTCTATCTTGATAGCATTTAAAAGTTCTAACACATCCGCTTCCTTAATACCTACATACTCAATCTTTTCAGTCTGCCGCAAACTTGTAGTGCATCCTCCCAGATCACTTTCCACCGTGAATACTGAGGCAAAGTACTCATTAAGCACCTCTGCCATTTCTTCCGGTTCCATACAGACTTTTCCCCCTTCACCTTTTATAGGTCCTATCCCTTCTCTTCTCATCCTTTTACTTTTCACATATTTGTAGAAGGCCTTGGGATTCTCCTTAATCCTACCAGCCAAGGCCTTCTCATGACCCCTTCTGGCTCTCCTAATTTCCTTTTTAAGCTCTCTTCTATAAGCCTTATACTTCTCTAGATCCCCAACATCTCCTAGCTCTTTGAACCTTTTATACACCTTTCTTTTCTTCCTGACTATGTTCACCACAGCCTTCGTGCACCACGGTTCCCGCGTCCTACCAAACCTCCTTGTCTCACCGGAACGTTGTCGTGCAGAGCTCCAGACAAGCATTCCTTGAATATCTGCCACCTTCCTTCTATGCTTTTCCCCAAGAACACCTCCTTCCAGTTTATTCGCCCCAACATCTGCCTGATGTCTTCATATTTCCCCTTATTCCAGACAAACACCTTCCTAGCCTGCCTGATCCTATCCTTTTCCAATGCAAGGGTGAAGGAGATAGAATTATGATCTCCATCCCCAAGATGCTCTCCTACCGAGAGATCCATCACCTGTGTGATGGATAATGCACTGAAAGTGTGAGGTAATGCACTATGGCAGAAATAATAAATGTGTAGAGTATAGGGCAAATGGTAGGATTCTTAGTAGTCTAGATGAACAGAGGGATCTTGGTGTGTATGTGCATAAATCCCTGAAAGTAGGCAGTCAGGTCGAGAAGGTTGTTAGGAAGGCATATGGAGTCTTGGCTTTTATTGGTAAAGGGATTGAATTTCGGAGCCGCAACGTCATGTTGCAACTGTACAAAACTCTAGTGCGGCCGCACTTGGAGTATTGTGTGCAGTTCTGGTCCCCACATTATAAGAAAGATGTGGAGGCATTGGAGAGGGTACAGAGGAGTTTACCAGGATGTTGCCTGGTATGGAGGGCAGGTCTTATGAAGAGAGGCTGAGGGATTTGAGGTTGTTTCCGTTAGAAAGGAGGCGGCTAAGAGGGGACCTAATTGAAACATATAAGATGATTAGAGGTTTAGATAGGGTGGACAGTGATAGCCTTTTTTCCTAGGATGGAGAAAGCTAGCACGAGGGGACACAGCTTTAAATTAAGGGGTGATAGTTATAGGACGGATATCAGAGGTAGGTTCTTTACCCAAAGGGTGGTTCGGGAGTGGAATGCCCTGACTGCAGCAGTTGTAGATGCGCCAAGTTTGGTGGCGTTTAAGAGGTTAGTTGATAAGTATATGGAAGAGAGGGAATGGTTTAGTTTGGAGGGGCATTGCTTTTTATATTGGTCGGCGCAACATCGAAGGCCGAAGGGCCTGTTCTGTGCTGTAATGTTCTATGTTCTATGTTCTATGTTCTATGTCCTGGTTCATTAGCTAGTACCAGGTCCAGTACAGCCTCTCCTCTCGTAGGCTTGTCCACGTGCTGTGTCAGGAAACCCTCATGAACACATCTAACAAACTCCTCCCCATCCAAACCCCTTACCCTTGGGTTATTTAGTTATTTATTTATTAAGTTAGTTATTTATTGCTTGCTACTGGAGCATTCTTACTAAGAGATAAACATGGAGTGAGGACTAGGCAGGAATTGTACAAGGGACAGCTTTGTGGCTTTGTCTCAGCTCCACAAGATAAACGTTCATCTCAAATGTTTCTTCTTTCTAACTTTCGACAGTAACTAACAGGTGATCAAGTGAAAAACTTTCAAATTAGAAATAGCGTTGTCTAAATTAATGGCAGGAAGCAGTTTTTCACACACAAGACACTCAAAATCTAGAACCTTTTGCTCTCAAAACATTGTTGAAGCTAGACTACTTGATATCTGCAATAACTAAGACTAATGTATCTTTGCTAGATAAGGGTTTGGAAGGTTATAGAACTAATGTGGGTAAATGGAATTATGCAGCAATTGAGGGAGAAAGCTTAAGCAGCTGAAGGGCTAAATGATACAATCATATTTCCATGTTCCTTGGTTTCTATATTCTGCATTTAATTACAAAATCTCATAATTACCATGATGCTGTGTACCAACAACATCTGATGTTCAGAAATAACTTTATGAAGTTGAGGCAGACTTCAAAATAATGGAATGCAAACCAAGGCCACTGCCTGAAGATAACAGAGGAAATTAAACTCATTTTAATGCATTATTATATTTTATTGCATCAAACATCAGGTTCCTAATTTTTGGCATCATGTTCTCAACTCGGTAAATTTTTCTGTGAAAACAGAAACGTAGAACAAATCACCACATGAATAAAAATCATAATCCTGGAGCATCCTCCCTAACAGCACTGAGGGTGTACCTACACCAGGCAGTTCAAGAAACAGTTCATCATCCACAATTGCAGAGGAACAATAAATTCTGGTCAAGCCAGTGATGCCCACATCTCGTGAACAAATTTAAAAAAGCAACATTTTACAGAAGGTGGCATCGACCTTTGAGATTTTCCTGGAACTGTCGAAGGGACTCCACATGATCGATCCAAATATCCAAAAAAACTGGTTTATATTCTCAACTTCTTCACTATGTTCCATAGAAATGGCATCATCTTCACACTTCCTAGGAGAATTTAAACGTTTAGTTATTCTTGAAGCGTGATGCTCAGAACCTCTGCCATTTGAGCATGATTTGCATGAGTAACATAGAGTTGAATTAATATGTTTATGATGAGCTTATTGAAAAATATCTAATAACTAATTGTTGATGGAAGATCGATTGTGAAAAATGTAGAGAATCGGCATGTCATTATACTCATCAATATGAACTATAGTGTGGAGTAAAATTGCAGGCATTATAAGCACACACATTAGTGAGATTTACTGATTGCAAAATATTTGGAGTGTGAATGTATTTAGACTGTTAGTTTTACAATCTGTATCTGGCAATAGCTTCCCTAGAGATGCAGGCTTCAACAACGGCTTAAACCTTCATTAGCATTACACATGTGTAAATGCATTGCAGCATTCTCAAGCACCTGCTTCCTTACAATCCAATTCTGTGTTTTTGGATGGATGACTGAGTGTCTATTTTTCAATAATACACCAAAACCATTATCCTCAGATATATATCTCCTGCTCTCCAAAATTTCTGATAATCCTGAATATGTATTGTATTTGATACTGTAGTGATGCTAGAATCACCTAAAAAAGAGACAGTTGCTATGGTAACTGTTGTTTCCTAGCATTTTAGTAGTGTGCTGTGTGATCATTGGCTGCAGCTAGAAGCACAGCCACACTTAATGTTGAACCTCATTTATTTGTCAGCCTTATGTACGCTATCATTAGTGACCTTGGGTAGATATGAAAGAAATGTATCACACTACATGGCTGTTTCGTTAACTCCCTAAGGTCTGCAGTAACAAACAGAGATGTGGCAAGTCTCTAATTCCATAATTACACAGTGAATGGGTTTTGATGCTATTTTTAATCATTTTTAAGAAGTCAGTGATAAAATATACATCATTTCCATTTCTAGAAAAAAAATAAAAGTGGTTTCAAAGATTTTCAAAATTGAGTAAGTGAGCTGCTAAACCACTTTTATATTTTAACACCTTCCTTGAATGTGTTGTTAATTTTTCCTTCACAAATAGCAAAATGAGAGTTGCGCGAAGAAATGGGGAAACATGCCCAATGCCAACATAAAACCCAGTTAGTCACGAACATCAACTGTTCACAGAATGTAAGAAGACCATTTAACTGCTCCAATGTTCCTTATATTCTAATACTGGTTTCTTCATTATCAGAGTTTTATTGGAAGCTCCTAATATTATTTCCACTTTTTCCTATTTCTGTCATGTCAGTTTCCCACATTTTCTCTGTTCATCTCAGTCAGGAAGAATGGCATTGGACCATCCAAATTGAAGACTTTTCCACACATACTTTCCATTCCTTCATTGCCCTGAAGGCAGCATTATTGGGATCTCTCCTTGTTTTGCTTTATTCAGCCAATTTCAGCTCATCCACAGAGGAAGTACACTTTTGTTTCCTTGACACTGGGGAGACTAAAGGCGGACTGGGTAATTGCTTTGTGGAACATCTTCAGTCAGTCTGCATGCAAGACCCTAGCCTTCCTGTTGCTGCCGTTTTAACACGGCACCCTGCTCGAAAGTCTATTCTTGACTTCTTGCAATGTTCCAGTGAAGTCCAACACAAACTGGAGGAACAGCATCTCATCTCCTAATTTGGCTTCACAGCCTTTCAAACTGAACATTGAGATCAACAATCTCAGAACATGGGTGGAATTTTCCAAAAATTGCACCGACTGCGAGACTAGGCGGGAGAAGCAATGCAAAGCTGTAAAGAGCTGCTGTTTCTAATCTGTCCAAACAGCACAGCGGCCTGTGCAGTTGTAAAGCTGTGATGAGGTTTACAGAGCCGGCTGGCGGAGTGCAGCAGAAATCCAGCAGCCAACCTGGGATTCAGAAATTGGGTTGCCATCTTCAAAGGGCACTCTGATCTCAAAGTAAAGTTAAAGTCCCCCTCCCCTGCCCCACAAATATCAGGATCCCCTCTCATGAACATCACGATGCCCCACCCCCTTCTCCCCCTGGACATGGGGAGCACTCCAAACTTTGCATTTCAAGGGACTTCCCTGAAAATCTAACCACATATAAGAGAATGGGACACCCCAGAGGGTGTGTTCCTGGCAGTGCCAGTAGAATATACACCGTCCTGCCATGTCCTTCACCCGTCAGAGGATAAACTTACCTCCCCAATCCTGTCTCAGCATTGTAACTGGTTTTTGATTTTGAAAACCAGTAATGATTCCAAACAGCATGATGTTACACGTTTAATGCTCTTGGAAGCAATGCCATTTAAGTTCAATCATGTTGTGGAAACCAGGTTCACGCTCCTTCTTGCCAGCAGGATATTTTGGTCTCATTGATGGTAATTTCCTGCAGTGAGTTTCCCAGCGATCTGGACTGGGGTCAGTGGGAAATCCCATTCACAACAGCGGCACCAGAAAATCCCAGCACCAAGCAATGGCAGGCCACCTCTCAGCACTGAGAACCATATTGCGCATACCCCCCTCCACCCACCACCGCCACCATTAACTTTGTTTTACCTCTCTGCAGACTTGCTGAGCTTTTCCAACATTCACTCTTTCTGGCTAATTCAGTTCCTTGAAATTATTAACATGTCACCAATTGGTCCATTCCCTTTTTCATGGAATAAGTGGGAAATGATTTCTGGCCTCTTGTGAAATCCATTTTGGAAAGTATGAGATAGGGCAGCACAGTGGCATTGTAGATACCAATGCTGTCTCACACGTCAGAGACCCAGGTTCAAGTCCTGGCTTGGGTGACTGCCTGTGTGGAGTTCACACACTCTCCCCATATCTGTGTGGTTTTCCTCTGGGTGCTCCGGTTTCTCCCACAGTCTAAAGATGTGTGGGTTAGGTTGATTGGCTGTGCCAAATTGAACCCAGTGTCAGGAGATTAGCAGGGTAAAAAGTAGGGTTACGAGGATAGGGCCTGGGTGGAATGGTGGTCAGTGCAGACCTGATGGGCTGAATGGCCTCCAGCACTGTAGGGATTCTATGATTTGATGAAAGAGGATTCTGGCTGATCTATGCAGTATAGGGAGGAAGTTAATCTTTTCTCGTCACAGATAATGTTACAAAATGTTCTGTTATGTGAGGAATAACGGAAGCATTGTTTGAGTGTGCCAACTGGAGAAGAATTAAAATACTTTAAAGGGGATACTATCTGCCATAATTTCTGCCAAATTTGCATCAATTACATTGCTAAAATATTAAAATAATTTTCATGATCTTTAAAAGTTAATTTTAAGATGAAAAAGTCCAAAGAAACATTTCTACACCTATTTACTTCAATTACATTTTAAACAATTTATGCTCTACCAATAATACATTGATGCTTTTTCATTAAATGGATTGGTCCAAATTAGTCTGAATATTGTATTGCAAGTGGAACGATGTGCATGTCAGAGCTTATTTTTGTGTTAATTAGTCTACAGTTCCTGCACAAAGAGGCAATTAGTGTTAAAATGAAGCTGCAGTTAGGTGAAGCTGGACAGTGGAACATTCTAGAAATCACCTGCCTCCCAACCAGCTGGTAATGAATCAGATGGAGCAATTCTCTCTGGTCCAGAGAACAGCTGTGGCAAAGTCAGTGAGGACAACGTGAAAAACTGAACTGCATGGAATCTTGTGTCAATCTCACACTTCCAGAAGCTTTTTAAAATTGAAGTTCAGCAAATAATCATTTCACTAATTTTGAATCAAGTTAATTTTTATGAAATCATCTGAAATTTATAATAATTTATCAAAACTTTGAAAAGCTAAACCTACATTTTAGAAGGTTTGAGGAGAAAGAATTAAAGTTTAAAATGTTACATCACTGAATTAAACAGCAATTTTAAAATATTTTAAAATGATTGCCTAATTCTTTGTTATACCATAACAAGAATTTCAAAATTAGGACTTTATGCTCAATTCTGCTATTTTAAAATTTCCACACATATGCCCTAGTCCGGAGTTCCTACAAGATTATTGGAAAACTCCCAGGTGACAAGAATGCTTCAGGTAAGCAATTCATTTTCATCCAGCATTTCTTTTGTATAACAACCTATTTGGGGATAGCCACATTTTCATCATTTCAAGAGGGCTGTTCAATTTTTAGACTGACTTTATAATGTTCCGGCCCCTATCACTGTCTCTCATCTCAAATCATATGGACTTCAGCTGGTTAAGATCCAACAGGTTTATTTGGTATTACAAGCTTTCGGAGCGCTGCTCCTTCCTCAGGACTCACATCATGAAGCAGCAATGCTCTGAAAACTCGTTTAACCTGAGACTTCTTACTGTGCCCACCCTAGTCCAACACCAGCATCTCCACATATGGACTTCAGACAGGGGTGTTTAAAATCCATTTGAATAATGCTTACAAGTCACATATAACCCAATGATCTTACAGTTCCCAATCCTTGCTAAAATGTTCATTAGACTACAAAGCTCTCTTATCTTTGTTTAATATGAGAAAAGGAGAAACGAAAAAGAAGTTTCTGTATTAGCTATTGTATAGAGAGAAGACAGAAATAATTTCATAGCATGTGTTGGTCAGCTCTTTAAGTACATGTTGGTGATGGAGTTAAATCCGCTGGCATATTAAAAATGAATCGGAGAATTCTGTCCCAGATGTCAGGAGCTGTGATGATTTCAGATCTCTCTGACCAACACTCGGAATTTTTCTTTGCCCAAGAAATTATATATTTATTTATTTTGTCTAAAATTATACCAAATGAAAATTGTTGATCTGTTTCACAGTAAATTATAATTTAGAGTATAATGGTATAGGTTATACACACTTGTCTTGTTGGAAAATAATGTATCTAGACAATCAGGGAAGATATCTAGGAATCAGAGAACAAAGAGCATAAATACCAACATGGACACAAGATGGAAATGAAACTCAAAATCTAGCACTGGAAAAGCCACAATATAAAACAGACTGGAAAAAGATGAAGATTATTCTAGCCAGAAAGAAATAAAAAAGAGAATGTTATTGTTCCAATGAAGACATGCTCTCACATATTTATATGTTTGCTCAATAAAAAGTAAAGATATTTGACCATTTTGATAAGTAACAAAGAAAAACAAATTGAAGAAATGATCGGTACTTTTACCATCTGTTTGCATTTATAAATCAACTGAACTTTTGAACTTGGTGAAACAGAGCGGGGGCTTAAAGCACTGGGATTCTGCATTGTGTTTTTCTGGTAAGCTCCATGATGTTAGTGACAGGATGAATAAGGGTTTGTTGAAGGATCCAGAGTATAATGTCAGTACACAGTAATTTATGTACAGTACATATTGAGAAAATTAACAACAGCCTAAATACCAACAAAACAGCCACGCAATAGGATATATCTCATTGACCCCATAACAGACTCACAGCTGCCAGGATAATCTTCACAGAAAACAGGCTTTCTGAGTTCTTTCAGCTCTCTGTCAATCATAGCAACATCAAAGTTACATAATCATATAAAAATTATAAACAAAAATTTAAGCACAGATAGCCTGCAGGCGTGGCATTTAATATGTCATTTAAATCACCATGTTAGCAGATGATTAAATGTCTAAGGCTGGCCAAAAGTGAGATTTATATTCACATGTGAGAAAGTCACCAACCTATGGCCTATGATGACCAGTTGCAATGCCTCACGAAAGTGGGATATTTTACCCAAAAGAAGTTGTCACGTGGAATGTGCTCTCCATTTTCAAACAGCATTTTCCTCAGAGCTGTGCTAACAATTCAAACATCTTCATTAGATTCCTCACAAGAAGATTATGTTTCATGGAGATTTTTTGAGTATGGAAAGTAAAACTAATAAAGATGTTCCTGTACCAGGCTAAACCAATTAATATTTCATCAACCTTGTGATGTGAAATATCTTCCAAATAGTCTTGATTTCCCCTTTTATCTTTATCAAAAATGGAAAAAGCACAATAGAATGAAACAACTGGAGGTTGACTGCCAATATTCCAAAGTTTTAAACAAATTGCTTTCTGATCCCATGGAATATATAATCATATATAATATCATGTCTGGTATGCTGTCTCGCTGCACATTAATATGTATGTCACAGTAAGTCACAAACATTAGATTTAAGAAAAAAACAAAATTTAATGCAACAGTTATGGAATGATCAATCAATCACAGCAATTTCATTTATTTAAATACTTCCTTTTTCTTTCTATCTTCAGCTTTTCCTTTGATTCCCATACATTTTCCAGCCACAGCACTTATAGATTTTGTGACCTGACAATTTATTCCCCTTACTTTCGAATCAGGATGTGAGAAGCCTTTGTAATGGAGGAGATTGTAGGGACAAGTCCATATTCATCAACTCAATGATGTGACATTATCCTGGAATCATATTGGACCATCCCTGAGAGCATTATATTCAAACATCTAGGATGGAATTGTATTAGATTCAAGTCACTGAGAAATGCTACTGAAAATGGTGAAACCCGATGGCGAATTTTTGTCACATTTGGACTTCTATCCATTTTGTGGCTGTTTCCTGCACACCTGGTCAGCCTTGACAATGCTTTACAATCTCAATATTAGAACTCATTTGTAATATTACAAAGAGCTGATTAGATAAATTGGTGTGCTTGTATTTTCACAGATTTGTTTTTGTAGTTATGTGTGATCCACTTCTTATTTGCAAGCAAAGAGTGTACTTACCTTCCTCCCAAGTTGATCTTTCATTGAGATGGTGCAGCTGGAGGTTTCAGTTGGGACAGTGAAGTTCCAGAGTACGTTAAGATTAATAAAGAGGAGATGTTTTAATGGGCAAAAAGGGTGCATAATTCCCAAGGTTTGATGATATATCCCGAGCTGCTACAGGAGGTAAAGGAAGTGATTGCCGGGGTCCTGGCAGAGATATTTAAATCTTCGCTGGTCACAGGTAAAGTGCCAGCTGACTGGAGGATAGTTAATGTTGTACCTTTATTCAAGAAAGGCAGCAGGGATAAGCCAGGTAATTTCAGGCCAATTAGGCTAAAGTCAGTGGTACAGAAATTATTGGAAAAAATTCTGAGAGTCAGTATTAATCAACATTTGGAAAAACAGGGATTGATCAGGGATAGACGTGGATTTGTTGGTGGGAGATCCTGCCTAACTAATTTAATTGATTAACTATTGATGAGAATTGCGCAGTTGATGTCATTTACATGCTGTTCAGTAAGGCCTGTGATAAGACCTCACGTGGAGGGCTGGTCCAAAAGGTTAGAACCCGTGAGATCCAATGTAAGGCGACAAATTGGATCCAAAATTGGCTTGTTAATAGAAGACAAAGGGTGATGGTGGAGTGTTGCTTTTGTAATTAGAAGCCTGTGACCAGAGATTGGTGCTGGCATTCTTGCTGTTTGTTACGTACATAATGACTCGGATGTGAGTGTAGAAGGTATAATTCGTAAGTTTGCAGATGACATGAAAATTGGTGTTGTTATTGATAGTGAGGAGGATAGTCTGAGGTTACAGACCGATATTGATCAGCTAGTAAATTGGGCAGAGCAATGGCAGATGGAGTTTAATTCTGATAAGTATGAGGTGATGCATTTGGGAGATTTAATAAGGATGTGATTTGCAGAATGAATTGTAGATCCCTAGGGAGTATTGATGAACAAAGGGACCTTGGTGTACTAATCCGTAGATCCCAGAAGAGGGCAGCACAGGTAGATAGGGAGATGAAGAAGAAATACAGAATGCTTGCCTTCATTAGATTATAGGAGCAGGTAGATCTTGGTATAACTTTATAATCAGACCACAGATGGAATATTGTACACAGTTCTGGTTGCCACACTATCAGGAAGGATGGATTGCACTGGAGAGAATTGCTTTGAGAACCAGTAATCTCCAGAACATTAGTATAAGCCTGAATTCCTATGGCACCAAAATTACCTTTGACCCCTGGGTCATTTCTCTGGCCGGTTGCACAGTGTGTTCTCCTCTTCCTCTCAGAAACTCTTCTCCAGCCAATGTGATTCGTGCTGCAGTCAGAATGCAACTCCAATTCATTAGATGCAAGTTGACATTAACTGGCACAAACTAGTTCTTGGTGATGTTAGTCTCGCGAGTTTAATGCTGAACTGTGTTTCACTATTAGATATCGAGAGGGTAACAGAAAGTTTACCAGCTGTCTGAATCACAACAATAATTTTTATTTCTATATTCTAATAAGTCTCACAACACCAGGTTAAAGCCCAATAGGCAACAGGTTTATTCAGCAGCACAAGTTTTTGGAATCTCAGGCTCCTTCAGCAGTTGAGTCAAGAGTTCACAAACAGGGCATATATAGACACAAACTCAATTTACAAGATAATGTTTGGAATGCGAGACTTTACACCTAATCAAGTCTTAAAGGTACACACAATGTGAGTGGAGGGAGACAGGTTAAAGAGATGTGTATTGTCTCTAGCCAGAATAGTTAGTGAGATTTTGCAAGCCCAGGCAAGTCGTGGAGGTTACAGATAGTGTGACCTGAACCCAAGATCTCAGTTGAGGTTGTTCTTGTGTGCGGAATTTAACTATCAATTTCTGTTCAGTGATTATGGGTTGTCATATGCTGTGAAGGTCACCTTGGAGAACACTTACTCGAAGATCAGAGTTTAAATGCCCTTGACTGCTGAAGTGTTTCCTGACAGGAAGAGAACATTTCTGCATGCTGATCATCGAGCGATGTTCATTCATCCGTTGTCGTAGTGTCTGCATGGTTTCCCAATGTACCATGCTTCGGGACATCCTTTCTTGCAACGTATCAGCTAGACAATGTTGGCTGAGTCTCAGGAATGCAAAGATGTGTAGGTTGATTGATCATGCTAAAATTGCCCCTTGGTGTCCTGTGTTAGATGGATTAGCGGGAAAGTATGTAGAGATATGGGGGTAGGACCTGAGTGGGATTGTAGTCGGTGCAGATTCGATGGGCCAAATAGCCTCTTTCTATGTTTTAGGGTTTCTAATGGTAAGACAAACACAGGATACGATGGACAGAGTGGAGAAGCTACGACATCTTCTCTGGATTTTTCAACATGCCATTGATGAAGATGAACATCTCGCCAGGGCCATCCCCACACCTCCACTTCTTGCCTTCGAACAATCCACAACCTCAAACAGACCATTGTCCGCAGCAAACTACCCAGCCTTCAGGAGAACAGTGACCACAACACCACATAACCCTGTCACAGCAACCTCTGCAAGACATGCTGGGTCATCGACACAATGCCATCATCTCGTGTGAGAACACCTTCCACCAGGTACACAGTACATATCTTGTGCTGCCAAGTAAACCTGCTGGACTTTAACCCTGGTGTTGTGAGACTTCTTACTGTGTTTACCCCAGTCCAACACCAGCATCTCCATATCATGAATCATAACAAACAGATGTACATTAGTCATGCATCTCTGCACTTTTTTTGGGCCTATCATACTTCTTTTGTTTTTATTGCAGATGTGAATATCAGTGCAGCTTTGTGATAAGAATTCTATCATATTCAAATTTAAGAGTAATATTTACTGAATGGATTGTAGATTCACTTTTGTTTGTAAGAAAGCCCATGACTTCCTGATCATCAAGAGGAATGTGTTGAACTTGACTCAATCCAGTTTCCCATGAAAATGAATATATTTTATTGAAATGCCTGTAGTTTTGGAGGAGCAGATGGAAGTGGTAACACTCTCACGTGTATCATAGTGGAGTAACTCAATGGATTCTAGGGGAGCGTCTGATGATGGTTCCACTTGGACACTCTGTAAAGCAGCAGGACCATTCATTTGGGCTCATTGTCCTCAGTGAGCACTAGATTTAATGTTGATTTATGCAGAGTTGATACTAGCTGGTGATTATTGAGTGGTGTTCATTCATCCATTGGCATAGAGTCTGCATAGTCTCCCCAATGTACTGTGCCTCGGGACATCCTTTCCTTCAGCGTATCAGGTACACAGTGTTGGCCAAATTGCAAGAATATGCATCATGTACCTAGTGGAAGGTGTTCTCACATGAGATGATGGCCTCCGCGTCGATGATCCAGCATGTCTTGCAGAGGTTGCTGTGGCAGGGTTGTGTGGTGTCTTGGTCACTGTTCTCCTGAAGGCTGGGTAGTTTGCTGCGTACAATGGTCTGTTTGAGGTTGCATGATTGTTTGAATTCAAGCTGTGGGAGTATGGAGATGGCCTTGGCAAGATGTTTGTCTTCATTGTTGACATGTCGAAGGCTCCGGAGAAGATGTTGTAGCTTCTCCATTCCGAGGAAGTACTGGACGATGAAGGGTACTCTGTCCGCTGTGTCCTGTGTTTGTCTTCTGAGAAGGTGGATGCAGATTTTCACTGTGGCATGTTGGAATTGTCGATCAATGAATCAAGCGCCATTTCCTATTCTTATGAGAGTGTCTTCCAGCATCCATAGGTGTCTATTGCGATCCTCCTCATTTGAGCAGATCCTGTGCATACCGTGTGTATGCAGTGGATGGCTCCTTTAACATGTTTAGGGTGGAAGCTGGAGAAATGGAGTATTGTGAGGTTATCCATGGGTTTGCGGTACAGTGAGGTGCTGAGGTCACCATCCTCTTCTTTGTTTTTTCTCTATTTCTACAGGATTTTTAGCATTAAATTAATCCTGGTGATCACCTATTTATTGAAAATGGATTAAGTCATAAAGAATATATGCACTTTATATTTTCTTTCTACCTTCAATTGTTTGTTTTTCTCTGTTGTTCCTTTACTGTTTCTCTTTCTCATACACACAGCTCAGCCATGTAGTAAGTGCTTGAAACAGATGTGTATTAAAACCAAATCTTTTTCTCTCTGTGGAGGTGCTCAATAAGTCAAAGCAGCAACACAGAGTGTAGGAGATTTGATTTTAATGTATATATTGACTAAATCAAATGCTGTGTCAAAATAACTGAACATGGGAAATAGAGAACTGAAAAGGGAAGAGACAACACAGAGAAGGATAGTGAAATAAGAGAACTCATCTCCATAAATACAATCCCTGAACAGTGACCACCATTTTTCATTTTGTCCATGAATATATCATGTCCTGAATTTTACTGGAATGGTTTTCCTCATTCTAATTTTCCATTTTCAAAAATAATCTTGTTCATGTTTCTGTTCATCCATGAAATATTAAATATCCTTTCTTTCTAATTTCATATGAACAGCAGTGAATATTTTTCTTCCTAACTACAGTATCCCCCTCAGTGCTACCAGGAGTTGATTTAAACAATCAGGAGCTGATTTTCAGGGTTGTCCCAGATCTAAGCTGATCAATACTACACTCCTGTTGATGTGTAAGCATGGTAACAAGAGGGTGTATGAGCACCCACATTGGCACAGGAAGTCTTTGCTCTTTCTTGCAATAGCCGCATGCACAAAACGGTTAGTTCATTAAAATAACTCCATTTCTTAATTTCCTGGCAAGGGAGTGAAACTGATTCATCCAGCTGACAACATGGTCACTAGTCAGCTTTCTCATCACACGAGCAGCCAGATGCAATGCTGCAACATCATTAACCCAGTCACTTTATAACCACATTTTAACTTGGAATTATTCCACTCCTTTCTCGGAAGAATTTTAGAATTGCAAATGAATGTTGGAAGTTCCACAAACATAACAGCCCAAAGATGTATGGGTTAGGCTGATTGGCCATGTTAAAAATTGCCCCTTAAAGTCTTTGAGATGCATAGGTTGGAGGGATTAGTGGATAAATACGATATGGGGGTGGGGTCTGCATGAGATTGTGGTCGGTGCAGACTTAATGGGCCAAATGGCCTCTTTCTGCACTGTAGGATTTCTATGATCTATGATAATGAATGATGTTAAATTGCACATTAATATGTGGAATTAGTTTCTGAAATTAACTTGAAGTTTTATGCGAGGTTATTGCATCTGAAAATGTTTGTTTTCATCATTACATTCCTGAGGGAAATGTTTGAACTCTTTTTGCAATGCAGTCCAGTGTAGATCTGTAAAATGTCAATGTAATAGATGTTGTCTGAATGCAGGAATAGCAAGTAATTAGGAAATGTAATTAGACAGACAGATGGAATGCTGGGTTTTTTTGCAAGAGGGATGGATTTTCCAGCCCTGATCCCACAGGCGCAAATCCCGTCAGACTGCTAAATCTGGCGAGAGGCTAAAATTGAGAATGGGAATATCGAACATTATCTCTCCAGGCCCTTCCCACTGATGTAATGGGCTTAATGGCAGGAAAGGGCGAGAACCTGATTGGAATAATTTGAATGTCATTAGTGAGGTTAAAGTTGGATGTTCCAGTCTCACTGAATCTTCCCGCCAACTAGCAGGATGTCACACAGGCACCAATCATTGCTGCCCTTGCAAACACACATCAGGTGTCATAAATTCTGAGATGGAGGAAGGAGGTGAATGCCACTCTTAGTGCCAAGGTGGACCCAGGCAAAGTAACTACTGGTCACGTGCAGAGGCAGGTCCTTCAAGGCCTCTGGGAGTTGAGTTGTTCTGACGGTGCAAGAGGCTGAGCAGATCAGGGTCTCCCTTAGAGTGGGGGGTCACTGCTGATCTGTGTAGGGTTGAAGCCTGCTGTCTTTCAACAACCTGCTGCAAATTTGTAGCATGCCGTCCTTGAATTTTCTTGCAAGGCAGTGTTATTCTGCAACTTGTCTCTGGGTAAACCATTTCACACCCCATGAAGTTGAAATAAGCTCTGTGGTAACAGCTGAGGAAGGAACTTGTCCACAGGCACACCATCTGTCTGGGGAGCAGCTGTTTCATTGGATCCAGTAAATCTCTGATGGTTCAATCCATGGGATGCTCCTGTCTCCACCTGATGTGGTGCACACCAGATAGTGACCCAGAATCTTGTCTGCTAAGATTGCCCAATGAGAAGTTTGTCTCTCTGATGGTGGATGGTGCGAGCGATGCCTCTCTCTCACGTCTTCCTCCAGGATGTCTAAGCTGCTGTTGTTGGTTGCCTGGAGGGCCTGGCCCTATCGGATAGTTATCCTACAAGACACAGATTCAGTGAATGGGAAGGACAAAGGTTTGGGCAATAAACAACTCATCTGCATGAAGGTGCAGTGAATCCTCATCCTCTGGTACAATTCAACCTCGCTGCCAGTAAGGACTCACTCTGGAAGCCCTTCTGCCGGATCCATCATCCTTTCCTCGCAGGGGTGATGATTCTAAGCTTGGGAATTCCGATTGATTGGTGTATTATGAGGAATGATTTAATGGAATTTTGAGATAATTTTGTGTAATTTTAATGTCTTGGATAGAACAATGAATATATTTAGAATGCTTCTGTATCAGAGTGCAATGTTTATATGAGATTTTCCACTGTATTAACTGTTAACTGTTATCAGTGCCCAGCTTGTTCCTGGTTACAAATCATCCAGCTGCACAAGTAGCAATTTGTCGTGTTTAATATCTCCGTGTCTGCTGTGCCTATTGCGTGCCAGTGTTTTATATGCATCAAATGTCAGTTGGGCCAACTGCTAATATTTCTTTCCCCTTTGACAGTAAAGTGCCTGTTTATAGAGCTTGCAATGTCAAAACCTATTAAGCCCACAAGTAGGAGCTATGGTAAGAAGCCTTACTCATGCACTTTACATCTCAGTGAACCATGTTGTGATTTTTTTATTCTCCTTAAAGCACAGTCCATTCAGGAGAACGAGAGCACTCTCAGTGACTGCAGCTCTGAGCTAAATCTGACAGCTATGCACTGCACCCAATTTGGATGTTTTCTGTGTAAAAAACTAAAAGATCCAAGTGCTCTTTCTGAGCTAAGCAAGTATTAAGTGATCTAAATACAGATAGGAAGCAAATTATTTTGCAAACAGTCTCATAATGACAACACCAATTAATCCCAGAGGAAAGGACTGAATTTGTTCTGCTTTCCTGTTCACTGTTTCCTGTCAGATTTGAAAAGTAAAGAAAAAGTAACCTACTTTAATGATAAGTTTGGCATTTCTTCCTGAATGGTCAAAATGCACTGCTGTCAGTTTTCATCATTAGGGAAAGAGTCCGAAATTCTCTCTAATAAGTTCTGCTACTGGGATCAAGCAGTCACAATCTTTTGTAGTCAAGTACAAGAAATTATAATTAAAAGTGGAGAAATTAATTTGGAATAAACTTTATACAAGAGGTGACAAAGCAAATAGCCAAAGCATTAGAGAGACTGAGGAACTATTTCTCTGTCTTTGGGAAACAATTCTGTTCTGAATTGTTCCTCTCTGGAATTTTACTTTGAATCGGGGAGTTTACAGTTAATGGTTACTACACAAGCTCTGCTATTTCCAACATAGGAGTTGAGAATGGTGCAAACCTGATGAATATTGCAGCTGTATGGGGTGCTTTCGACTCTGTTGTGTCTGTGTGTGCAAAAACAAGCAGAGAAGTTTCACCTCTACCCACCTAAGAACAAAGAAAGGTAGAGCATAGGAACAGGTGCTTCAGCCCTCCAAACCTGTACTGATCATGATGCCTTAACTAAACTAAACAAACTTTTAGTTGCTTAATCCAGGTGGCACGGTAGCACAGTGGTTAGCACTGCTGTTTTGCAGCTCCAGGAACCTGGGTTTGATTCCCGGCTTGGGTCACTGTCTGTGTGGAGTTTGCACATTCTCCTTGTGTCTGCGTAGGTTTCCTCCGGGTGCTCCGGTTTCCTCCCACAGTCCAAAGATGTGCGGGTTAGTATATTGGTCATAATAAAACTGCTCCTTTGTGTCCTGAGATGGGTAGGTTAGAGGGATTAGCGGGTAAAAAATGTAGAGATAGGGAGGTAGGGGTCTGGGTGGGATTGTGGTCGATGCAGACGATGATTCTATGATAAATTTCTGCCCTCACTTGATAATTATCCCTCTGTTCCTTTCCTATTCATGTATCCCTCCAGATGATTCTTAAATGTTGCCTGCTTCCACCTCTCCTCTGGCAGCACATTTTAGATACCCATCACTCTGCATGAGAAAGCTCTCCTGCACATCTCCCTTAAACTTTCCCCCCTCCACTTGAACCTGTGCCCTCTTGTAATTGACACATCCACCCTCAAAGGCAAAAAGCCTCAGACTATCCACCCTGTCTATCTCTCTCATAATTTCATCTCGCTCAGTCTCTGTCTTTCCAGTGAAAACAATCCTAGTTTATTCAACTCTCCTCAGTCAACACCTTCAAGACCAGGCAACATGCTGGTGAACTTTCTTTGCACTCTCTCCAAAGCTTCCATGTCCTTCTGCTAGTGTGGTGACCAGAACTTCAAACTTTAAGGGCAGCCTAAGAAAGTCTCTATATAGCTGCAACATGATTTCCAAACTCTTGTACTCAATGCCCTGGGTGATGAAGGCAAGCATGATATTTGCCTTCTTAATCACCTTGGCCATCTGCATTACCACTTTTAGGAAACTATGGACCTGCACAGCTGGATCCCTCTGTATGTTCATCAGGGTTCTGCCATTTACAGTGTAATTCAGACCTAAATTTGATCCTTCAAGATACATCACCTTAAATCTTTAATTTAAGATTAAATTAAACTTTAATCCGGACAAGTTTAATTTGTCCGGATTAAACTCCATCTGCCATTTCTGTGCCCTAGTGTCCAATGTATCTCTATCCTGTTGTAAGCTCTGACAATCCCCAGCACTATCAGCAACTTCACCAATCTTTGTGTCTTCCACAAATTTACTAATCAGACCACCTACATTTTTTTCCAGATCGTTTATATAGAAAACAAACAACAGATGTCCCAGCACTAAACCCTGTGGAACACCACTAGCTCCAGATCTCCATTCTGAAAAACACCCTTTCACCGTTACGCTCTGCCTTGTATAACCAAATCAGTCCTGTATCCATCTAGCCAGTTCATCCCGAATCCTATCTGATTTTACTTTTTGTACCAGTCTGCTGCGTGAGATCTTGTCAAACACCTTAGTAAAGTCCATATAAACTACAGCTCATCCCTCATCAATTATCTTTGCCACTTCTTCAAAAAATGTATATATGACATCACCCTTTGCATAAAGGAGTTGTCCCATAGTTCAGTTTTAAATCTTTCCCCTCTCTATGCTCTGTAGTTTTCAATTCCCCTACTCGGGTGGGGGGAGGGGACTACTTCTATTCATCCTATCAATGTCCCTTGTGATTTTATACACCTCAATAAGGTCCTACATTCTCCTACATTCCAAGGAATAAAGCCCCAGTCTGGCCAACTGCTCCTTGTAACTCAAGCCCAGTAGTCCCAGCAACATCCTTCTGTTGACCAAAACTTCACACAATACTGCAAATATGGCCTCACCAATGACTTATACAACTGTAACATAATGCCCAACTCCTATACTCCTGACTGATAAAGGGCAGTGTGCTAAACACCTTCTTCACCACTCCGTCTACCTGTGATGTCACTTTCAATGAACTGTGTACTTGTACTCCCAGGTCCCTCTGTCCCTCAATACTCCCCAGGGTCCTACCATTCACTGTATAAATCCTACCCTGGTTTTGACTTTCCAAAATGCAACATTTCATATTTATCTATATTGAAATCAATTTGCCAATTCTTAGCCCACTTCCCTAACTGATCAAGATTCTCCTATAATTTTTGATAACCTCTTTCACTATCAGTGATACTTCCTAATTTAGCACCATCTGCAAACTTACTAACCATGCCTTGTACATTTACATTCAAATCATCTACATAAATAATGAATAACAAGGACCTCAACATCAAGCCTTGAGGCACATGATTAGTCACAGGCCTCCTGTCCCAGAAACATCCTTCGACCATTATCCTCTGCTTCCTGCATTGAGCCAATTTTGAATCCAGTTTGCTAGCTTTCCCTGGATCCCATGGGACCTAATTTCAGGACCTACCTTGCAGAGCCTTGTCAAAAGCCTTGCTAAAGTCCATATAGACAATGTGTCCTGCCCTACTTTCATCATCCTCTTGGTTACCTCTGTGAAAAACTCTAAAAGATTCATCAGCTGAAGAGAGTTCCCACAAAATTTTTCGAAGCCAAAAACAAAATATGCAAATCCTAGAAAAATGAAATAAAAACAGCAAATACCATGAAGCCTCAGCAGATCTGGCAGCACTTATGAACTTTCATTGGAATGTTAATAGAATGTAAATGTCACCAATTTAAACTGCGTATAAAGGCCTTATATGCTCTGTTTGAGACCAGAACTCTCCACTCACCTGACGAAGGGCCAAACCTCAAAAGCTTGTGGGTTTACTATCAGATAGACTTGTTGGACTTTAACCTAGTGTTGTGAGACTTCTTACTATGAAAAAATTATCCTTCTGGATACATTTGGATCTTTCACCTTAAACCTATGCCCTTTAGTTTTAGACACCCCTACCTTTGGGAAAATATATTGAACATCTAGCTGACCTGTGCTCCTCATTATTTTATAGATCTCTATAAGGTCACCCCTCAGCCTCCTATGTTCCAGAGAAAAAAGTTCCAGTCTATCCAGCCTCTCCTTTTTTTCTGCACTCTTTCTAGTTTAATAATATTCTTTCTATAATAGCGTGACCAGAATTGCACACAGTATTCCAAATGTGGCCTTACCAATGTCTTGTACAACTTCAACAAGACATTCCAACTCCTGTATTCGATGTTCTGATCAATGAAACCAAGCATGCCGAATGCCTTCTTCGCCACTCTGTCCACCTGTGACTCCACTTTCAAGGAGTCATGAACATGTATCCCTAGATCTCTTTGTTCTGTAACTCTCCCCAACACCCTACCATTAACTGAGTAAGTCCTGCCCTGGTTCAGTCTACCAAAATGCATTACCTCTCATTTATCTAAATTAAACTCCATCTGTCATTCATCAGCCTACTGGCCCAGTTGATCAAGATCCCGTTGCAATCTAAGATAACCTTCTTTACTGTCCACTATGACACCAATCTTAGTGTCATCTGCAAACTTACTGACCATGCCTCCTATATTCTCATCCAAATCATTAATATAAATGACAAATAACAGTGGGCCCAGCATTGGCCTCCAGTTTGAAAATGTGAACTCATGTTAGCTTTTTTCATATAAGTTGGGCTGTTCCTGTTACTAGACTTTCAGTTTTTCCTGAAAAACATTTTGAGGGGCAGGCAACAATTTTATATTTGTTTCCTGAACTGATGGGTTGTCTGGACAGAATTTTCCCACTGTATTCCTCCCTGTAGCTGACACGTTGGAGCAATGGAAGTGATTGGGGATTTGGGGGGGGGTGTAGGATTTTGATATATTTTGCAGAGGGTTTTTGGAAATGTGTCAATATATAGATTGGAGGTCCATCACAAATGACAATGAAAAACACTGTAGGTGACTGGTGCCAGTGTCAATTGTGCAGCCACTGTGTCTCCTGAAGAGTTACTGTTGTGATATGACATTTGAAAATACTTCACATCACGTTAGAGATATGACTCTTCAATAAAATTAGACATTTTACCAGGAAACATTCCAGAGGAATGCAAAAATTAAGCAGAAACTATATTTAAAAATAGTTAATATTTCAGTATCTATGGTTACATGGTAATTTTTTTAAAAAATTGGCTGGCACGATAAAGAAGTGAATTGTATTGTGTAAACAGTTAGTGTTGATGCAGTGTTTTACAGTTAATATTTTAACAGTCTTACATTTTAAAATTGTTTCAATTCTCTGCATAAATGTGTAATCACGTTTCTGTTTCTTTGCATGAAAGCTTTTTTTTTCATTTTTAGCCTCATAACAAAAGTGACAATATGAGGTAAACACTGTGACTTCACGTAGCAAAACAACCAGCTTGTGCCATAGAGCACCAGCCTGTCACTCACAATTCCAACCCTGGTCAGATAAAATAACTCAGCAATTTTGGTTGGGAGGGTAATGTGACAAAGCTCAATTTGTTTGATCTCATTCGATCCAACTACGAAGCATAAATGGGGCAGTTGCCGCCGAGAGGAAAATCCACCCAGGCAGGAAAGATAGGTATGAGGGCAAATGGAGCAAAACTGAGGTGAGAAAGTACCTTCTATTCAATCTGTGTTTTCCATCATTGTGACTGTGTCGACTGTCTTTACATAAAGGGAAGAGAACATTGGAATCGGATTATTTCTATATTGCTGCAAGAATGGAAAAAAATAATCTTTGCTGTCAATTTAAATATTTGAAACAATCATCATTTCTATAGTAGTGCAAGGTCTCACAAAGTTGAAGCTGTGAACCACAATGGTAATTTATTGAAGGAAAAATAAATTATTTACAAATAAGCTCAATGCAGATACATGTCCAGGTTTCTTCTTACCAGGACCCATGCCCTAACACCCAGTTGGTGATAGTTCACATGCTTCCTCCTGATAGACCCCAGGAAGATCATGTGACCCATAAACAAACCTTTCCACCCTCTTAAAGGGGCAATGCTACCACAATTTGTAAATGGATTGTAGAGTTTGAGTAGTAGGGTGAAATAATTTACCTCAAAGGATGCACACCACACAGCAAAACTTGTGTAACTTACCAAAACTATACAATGGTGAGCTTACATCTCATGCTTTGAGCTCCATCCTCAGTCTTATATAACATGTTTATTATACAAACAACAAGATTTCTGGACTTCCCTTCATCACCAATTCATCGACTGCCAAGGAACTTCCATCAAAGACATGTGTCAAATTTGAGTCAAGAAATCCAACCAAGTACCTTCATTTCACTTCCACTTCACCACTTACTCCAATTCAGGATCATGAGGAGGTGAATCCAGTTCCGACAGATATTGGCTGTTAGGCGGTGTACACCCATTATGGGGCACCAGTCCAGCACAAGGTACACACACAGACTAACTAAGGGCCAATTTATCATGGGCAATTCACCTAACCTCACATCTTTTGGAGTGTAGAGAAAACCAGAACACCCAGAAGAAGCCTAAACAGACATGGGGAGAACTTGTAAACTCCATGCAGACTGTCACCCAAAGATGGAATTGAACCCTGGTCTCTGGTGTTGTGTGACAGTAGCGCTAACCAGTGTGCCATGGTGCTAGCCCAAGTCCTCTATCTTTTCTGAAAATGTAAACATTAAAAATATATTTGCCACAATTCTGTGGTTCCACATGCTGATGCGGGGTTGTATGGGGCTAGAGGATTGCGGGAGAGGGGCCATAACATGGTTAGCACCTTTGGGATTCTCCTAGACCCCACACCCCAATATGTTTCGTGCAAAATTGAGAAGCTTACAAGGGAAATTAGAGATAATATCAGATTCAAGGAAGAAGCATACAAATTGGCAAGAAAAGCTATAAGTCTGAGGATTGGGAGCAGTTTAAAATTCAGCAAAGGAGGACTGAGGGATTGATTAAAAAGAGAAAAATAGAATATGAAAGTAAGCTGGCAGGGAACATAAAAGTTTCTAAAGGTATGTAAAGAGAAAAAGATTGACAAAAATGAATATTTGCTCCTAACAGTCAGAAATGGAAGAATTCACAACAGAGAATAAAGAAATGGCTGAGAAATTAAATTTGTATTTTGCTTCAGTCTTCACGAAGGAAGACATGAATAATGTGCCAGCGGTGTTGAGAGAAACACGTTTCAGTGAGAAGCTGAAGGAAATCAGCATTAGCAGAGAAATGGTTTTGGGAAATTGATGGGATTGAAGGTGAATAAATCTCCAGGTCCTGATAATCTTCATCCCAGAGAACTCAAGAAAGTGGCCCTGGAAATAGTAATCCATTGGTGATTATTTTCCAAAATTCTTTGGACTCTGGAATAGTTCCTACAGATTGGAGGGTAACTAATGTAAGTTTGAGTTTCCCAACTTGCTGCATCTGCCCAATTTGAATTCATGTCTATTGTGGTTGAGAATCTGATCAGAACTGATTTGAATACAGCAAAGTCCATTTTAGCGAGCTGGAAAGCTGATTCAACAGTCTCCTGGGATCCTCCCTATCTCACAGCTGGAAATCCCATGGGTGCCAGTAGTCCTGAACCAGATTATATCCAAATCGGGGACCAGATGGCATGGATTTCAGAGCGGAGTAAGGAGGTAAGTACTCTACCGACTGTGCTGTGGGCCTCCTGCCACTGCCAGGCAGCAGAGGGGAGCTCTCAAAGACCTGACAGATGGGGGCGGGGGTCCTGGCTGGGTAAAAGGTTTGGCCTCTGGAGTTGCCCTCTGGCTGGAGCTCCTGTGACTGGACTTAGAGACATCGAAAACAGAAGCAGGAGGAGGCCATTCGGTCCTTCAAGCCTGCTCTACCATTCATTTTAATAATGGCTGATTATCTAACTCATATCCTGATCCTACCCCCTCCCATACCCTTTCACCCAAAGAGCCAGATCTAGTTTCTTCTTGAAAACATGTGTTTTGGGCTGAATTGTTTCCTGTGCTAGGGAATCCCACAGGCTAACCACTCTCTGGGTGAAGATATTTTCCTCATCTCTGTCTTAAATGGTCCACCTTGTATCTTGGGCCATGATCTCTGGATCTGGACACACCACCATCAGGAACATCTTTCACGAAAACTTTTCCTTGTTGCCCAGGAAATCCTGGAGATCACTCTCAGGATGGGATTTCAGGCATCTTTCTGGCAGAATATCTTTTTTATTATCTGTGTTCTATGAAACCTTTGAAGTGCCCAGGTGCCTTTAAAATCTATGATCCCAGAGTAGCTGGTAGCCTTCAATATCAGGGTAGCACTCCATTCTGAGGTAGAGAGTGCCCTTTACCTTTAGTGTAGAATCCCTAGGTGTTATCAGATCTCTTTGAAGTGCTTTGAGTGACAGGAGCTGTCAGTTTCACTGGGAAGATCCCTTTGCTTTCTGTCAAACCCCAGCTGCTCTGAAACCTCTGACAACTGTTTTGATTTGAAGCATTCAACTTTACTAGGCTGATCCCCAGTTCCAACTTGAATAAGCCACATCTGCTCTGAAACCTCTTTGAACCGCTTTGATTGACAGTTCCAGTGCAAAGCAATGAAAGGAATAGCCCAGATTTATTCACACAAGGAACTATGGCCTATGAGCTGCCAAAAGTGCTTTTTGACTAACAGCTCCAGAGCAAATCAATGCTTCATTAGACCTGAAATACTTCCTCTTTTCGCCACATCTGTTCTGTCTGGCCCTAGCTTTTAACACTGCATTTTTGGACAAGTCTTTGACTCTTTCTAAAAAGCTAATATGTTTTCTAGTAACCAATTTTTTCCTTATTTTGTCTTGCCTTCAAAACTTCTCACTGAACCCAGAAGCTTCATATTACCACGTGTTTAACTTTGCCAAGATTCAGGACTGGACAAGCTGGTGGTTTTATCTTTAAGATAGAAAAGATTGAGCAAAAATTTAATTGAAATATATTGAATAACAAAGGAGCCTTGACAAAGTGTAATTTGAAGACTCTATTAGTAAAAGTAGAAGAGTCCCCAGGGGTCTTAGGTTAAAAGTGTTAGATTGAAGGATTAGAGGGGAATTGAGGGAAAATTATTTGAGCCAAAGAGTGGCCTGGGGCAGAGAAACAGAAAGCTTCTGAAACATGCAGTGTGTGGTTATCCATTAGAAGTACTATGATCTATAGGGTACTGCCAAGGCTTGAAAAATGAATCTCTTTCAAACAGCAGCCATCCTGATGGGCTGAATGTCTACCTCCTCTGCTATTATTTTCAATAAATCTTTAATCTTTTCACTCCATCCAATGAGATCTTTGGAAGGATCATTCGTAACAGTTTAATGAAACTTCCAAATTATTCTGCCATTGACAAATGAGGTGAGAGTGTGGAGTCTCGTCCATTTGAACATTGGCTCATTTGATGTTTCATTGGCTCTTGGGCATTTCACAAGTCTGACAATTGTTGTGGTGACTTGGATTTGAAATAGTCATAGAGTCATGAAAGTTTACAGCATGGAAACAGGCCCTTCAGCCCAACTTGTCCATGCCACCCTTTTTTTTAAACCTCCTAAACTAATCCCAATTGCGCGCATTTGGTCCATATCCCTCCATACCTTTCATACCCACGTAACTGTCAAAATGCTTCTTAAAAAGACAAAATTGTATCTGCCTCTATTACTACCACTGGCAGCTTGTTCCAGACACTCACCATCCTCTGTGTGAAAAAAAGTACCCCTCTGGACACTTTTGTATCTCTTCCCTCTCACTTTAAACCTATACCCTCTAGTTTTAGACTCCACTACCTTTGGGAAAAGATATTGACTATCTACCTTGTCTATGCCCCTTATTATTGTATAGACCTCTATAAGATCATCCCTGAGCTCCTACACTCCACAGAAAGAAGTCCCAGTCTATCCAACCTCTCCTTATAATTCAAACCTTCAAGTCCCAGCAGCATCCTAGTAAATCTTGTCTTCACACTTTCTAGTTTAATAATATCCTTTCTACAATAGAGTGACCAGAACAGTATACAGTATTCCAAGTGTGGCGTTACCAATCTCTTGTACAACTTCAACGAGACATCCCAACTCCTGTATTCAATGTTCTCACCAATGAAACCAAGCATGCCGAACGCCACCCTCACCACTCTGTCCACCTGTGACTCCGCTTTCAAGGCGATATGAATCTTTATCCTGAGATCTCTTTGCTCTGTAACTGTCCCCAATGCCCCTACCATTAACTGAGTAAGTTCTGCCCTGGTTCAATCTTGAGCTCAGTAAAAAGTCTGGCAACACCAGGTTTAAATCCAACCGATTTATCAAACTGGTAAACCTGGCGTTGTCAGACTTCTTACTGCGTTTACCCCAGTCCAACGCTGGCATCTCTACATCAATCTTGAGCTTATAGTTATCACAATACCACAGTTAACAAACACACCATAAGAAAACTGTTCATTAAAGAATCTAGACTCTTGCTGCAGGATTTTGCTTTCTCCTCGTCAACGTTCACCTTTAGAGCTGTTAATATTTCAATGTAATTCATTTGCAGTTTGGAATATCATGAAACTATGGTAAGGAACTATACAAGAATACAAGTCTTTAGTTTCTATGTTTCTAAAACTCTGGGGGCTAAAGGGAATCAAGGGATTAAGGCAGGGAAAGGGGATCAGGATATAGAATGTAGTGATCAGCCATGATCAAAATGAATGGTGGAGCAGGCTTGAAGGGTCGAATAGGCCTACACCTGCTTCTAGTTTCTATGTTTTTATGATGGTTTTCCCATAATGTTTAGCATCTGTGAGTGAGATAATGGGCAGTTGGCCACTAAGGGTTATGCAAGTGTTTCTATTGGACCAACTCCCCCTTCCTGTGTGGGGATAGTTTGCTTCCAATGATGATTGGATGAGATTGGAAACTCAGGAAGTTTTATATGTCAGTCTTTATCTCTGTGTTTTATTGTCTACTAATTCAAAATGCCAGTCTAATGAGTGACACTGAAGCTCCTGGAATATGCCCAACTTCAGAACTACATCTCATTCTATTCTCGTGGGTACATGTGAAAGATAGAACCATTGAGATGCTGTTGTCATGGGGAAAATTACAGGCTTGAATCAGTTATATCACATTTTAAATGAACATTGCGTGGAACATCTTGTGACGAATTAAATTTTGGGGTAACAGTTGAGTTGTAGTCTTCAATAATATTTTCCTGGGCTGTTGCCACAGTAGGGATTGTCAGAGATAAATCCACAGTTATAACTCCAAAAGTTTGGTCTCATAAAAGATTCAAAATAAGACACCTTAATGTGAGATGGGGGGTTATTCCTCCTGCAGTTATTCTAAGAGAAAGAAAAGCAGGAAATGTTGCAGAATATCAGCTAATGACCGATTGGGAAGCCTCTCATCAAGCTAGTTTAGCCAGCGGGAAACACTGATGTTTGCATTTAAATTTAAAAAGTGAGAACTGTGGCCATAAATTAATGAACTTGTTTAAGGATTTGCAATGTTTTGAAGAACTCACAGAAATGTTGCCAGTTTTTGTTTCTGGGCTTCCATTTCATTAAAAACTGCAGCCTGTGCTCTAAATCTGAAATGTGGTCACTTTAATGCTCAATTCATAGAGATAGATGAAAAATCCATTTTCATCTATAAATCACAGGCAGCTTTAACCACAAGAGAAAATGCTGGAAAATCTCAGCGGGTCTGGCAGCATCTGTACGGAGAGAAAAGAGCTGATGTTTCGAGTCCAGATGGCACTTGTCAAAACTAAAAGCCAGAGGAAGTGAGAGATATTTATACTGTAAGGGAAGAGAATGAAAGATGAGTCATCGCCACAGAAACCAGGGAAAAAGACTGAGAATGACAGAGAAGCTGAAATCAGAGGGTAAAATCAGGCCTCAAATCTGCCATTTGGCCATTTACACCCTTTATTCTGTCTGTGGGCTGCTATTAGCAGTCTTACAGATTAGCTCTCCTTACAGATGCTGTCAGACCCGCTGAGATTTTCCAGCATTTTCTTTTTTGGTTTCAGGTTCCAGGATCTACAGTAATTTGTTTTTAATAGGCTGCCTTTTCCCAATCTTCGCCCCAGTTGTAACTAGGGGAAAGTAACAATGAAAATTTGACAAAATCCTGAAGACACTTAAAATAAAAATGACTAGAATCGCAAGTATGCGCTGAATGTGACCCTCTTCAATTAAATAGAATCCTGAAAAGTAAAATGAAGAAGAGAGACTAGTTCTGCACACCTGGGATAGGGTTTGTTGTGCTGATGGGGATCTCATCCACCAATTCCATGGGAAGGTCTGATTGATTAAGTGCCTTTCAGGCCAGGAAGTGGCTGCCATTGGATGTCCCACCTGCTGAGAATTGCCAGCCAATCAAAGGCCAGCAGGTCCTCATTGTTGTCAGTGAGAGCAGAATGATGGCAGCTGAGAGCAAAGGTCCAGGAACCTTCTGGAATGGCAGGCCAAAGGAGAGTAAAGCTAAGGCAGGGATTCAGAAAATTACCATTGATCCGTTTACAATTGATGAGGTGAATAAAATTCCTTTCCAAACATTCTGAAAAACAATAACAGATTCCCCAGGCATTTTAAGTAAGTCATAAATCTTGTGATACTGCTCCCTAGTCAAAGATCTTCACACTTCAAAAGTTTAATTCCAAACAACTTGTATTCAGAAACCATACTTTTCATTATTTTAATCTTGAAAAAAGATGAATGAGAAAGCATCTGATACAAGGTTGAATGTTGGAGGAAATGTGAATAATATTTGAAGATGAACTTCAGGGCAAAAAAGGTGTTAACTTAAAGACTGATGTCAAAAAATTTTTCGGGTAGATTTTTGTGGATAGATACAGTATTGATAATGGAGTGTTGTTCCAGATGGGTCAAAGAGAGTGGGCACACTAACCATTCTCATCTTAAGATTGTGGACATGTTAAAGTATTGAATATAAAAATGGCACCTAGAAAGTAGTAGTGTCCGTTGTTACACAGTAATCCACGGGCTTCTGTCACAGGTCAACTTGTTTCACTTATCCAGAAATAACATTGAATTGTATTGCAATTTTAATTTCAGGTTTAATACATTGAGTATTCATAAGACTATAAGATATAGGAGCAGAATTAGGCCATTTCAGAGACTTGGGTAGAGCAGGGACAAGAATGGATGTTGCAGGTTCCAGGGTTCAAATGCTTTAGTCGGAGTAGAGAAGGAGGTAGAAGGGGGGGAGGAGTGGCATTATTAGTCAAAGACAGTATCACAGTGACAGAGAAGAAGTTTGATGAGGACTTGTCTGTTGAGGTAGTATGGGCTGAGATTAGAAACAGGAAAGGAGAGGTCACCCTGTTGGGAGTCTGTTATAGACCTCCTAAAAGTTCTAGAGAGGTTGAGGAAAGGATTGCCAAGTCAATTCTGGTCAGGAGTGAAAGTAATAGGGTAATTGTTATGGGGAACTTTAACTTTACTAATATTGATTGGAATAGCTATAGCTCTAGCTCGTTAGAGGGGTCAGTTTTCGTACAAAGCGTGCAGGAAGGTTTTTTGACTCAGTATGTAGATAGGCCAACTAGAGGTGAGGCTACATTGGATTTGGTGATGGGCAATGAGCCAGACCAGGTGTTAGGCTTGGAAGTTAGTGAACATTTTGGTGATAGTGACCACAATTCGGTTACGTTCACCTTAGCGATGGATAGGGATAGCATGAAGCTGGGGGCAGTAGTTATAGCTGGGAGAAGGGTAATTATGAGGCCATCAGGAGAGAATTAGGGTGCATAGATTGGACTAGGAAGCTACAGGGACTGGGAACATCTGGAATGTGGTGCTTATTCAAGGAGCAGCTGCTGCGGGTCCTTGATAAGTATGTCCCTGTCAGGCAAGGAGGAAATGGTCGAGTAAGGGAACCATGGTGTACTAAAAAAGTTAATTCGCTGGTTAAAAGGAAAAAGGAGGATTATGTCAGGATGAGGCTTGAAGGCTCAGTTAGTGCAATGGATAGCTATAGATTAGCCAGGAGGGAACTAAAGAGTGAATTGAGGAGAGCTAAGAGGGGACACGAGAAGACTTTGGCTGATAGGATTAAGGAGAATCCTAAAGATTTCTTTAGATATGTTAAGAATAGAAGATTGGTTAGGACAAGATTAGGGCCAGTCATAGACAGCAGTGGGAAGTTGTGCGTGGAGCCTGAGGAGATTGGAGAGGTACTGAATAAATATTTCGCTTCGGTATTCACGCAGGGTGATGTAAATGTAGTTATGGAGAACACTGAGGTACAGGGTAGCAAACTGAAAGGTATCGAAGTAGATAGGGAGGATGTGCTAGATATTCTCGAGGGTTTGAAGTTGGATAAGTCACCTGGGCCGGACGGGATTTACCCTAGGATTCTCTGGGAGGCAAGAGAGGAGATTGCAGAGCCTCTGGCTCTGATCTTCAGGTCCTCGTTGGTTACGGGTGTGGTTCCGGAGGAATGGAGGATAGCGAATGTGGTCCCATTGTTTAAGAAGGGGAAGAGAGACCTTCCAGGGAATTATAGGCCAGTGAGTCTTACTTCTGTGGTGGGCAAAGTGTTGGAGAGAATAATTAGGGATAGGATTTATAGGTATTTAGAGAGTAATGAATTGATTGGAGATAGTCAGCATGGTTTTGTGAAGGGTAGGTCGTGCCTTACTAACCTCATTGAGTTTTTGAAAAAGTGACTAAAGAGGTGGATGGGGGTAAGGCGGTTGATGTGGTATATATGGACTTTAGTAAGGCATTTGATAAGGTGTCCCATGGAAGACTTCTGCAGAAAATGCAGATGTATGGGATAGAGGGTGATTTAGCTAATTGGGTTAGGAATTGGCTGGCAGATAGAAGACAGAGGGTGGTGGTTGATGGGAGATATTCATCGTGGAGTTCAGTGACAAGTGGTGTGCCTCAGGGGTCTGTTTTGGGGCCCCCTGCTGTTTGTAATTTTTATAAATGATCTGGATGAGGGTATTGAGGGATGGATCAGTAAATTTGCAGATGACACTAAAGTCGGTGGAGTGGTAGATAGTGAAGAGGGATGTTATAGTTTGCAGAGGGACTTGGACAAGTTGCAGAGCTGGGCCGAGAGGTGGCAAATGGAGTTTAATATGGAAAAGTGTGAGGTAATGCACTATGGCAGAAATAATAAATGTGTAGAGTATAGGGCAAATGGTAGGATTCTTAGTAGTCTAGATGAACAGAGGATCTTGGTGTGTATGTGCATAGATCCCTGAAAGTAGGCAGTCAAGTCGAGAAGGTTGTTAAGAAGGCATATGGAGTCTTAGCTTTTATTGGTAGGGGGATTGAATTTCGGAGCCGCAACGTCATGTTGCAACTGTACAAACTCTAGTGCGGCCGCACTTGGAGTATTGTGTGCAGTTCTGGTCCCCACATTATAAGAAAGATGTGGAGGCATTGGAGAGGGTACAGAGGAGTTTACCAGGATGTTGCCTGGTATGGAGGGCAGGTCTTATGAAGAGAGGCTGAGGATTTGAGGTTGTTTTCGTTAGAAAGAAGGCGGCTAAGAGGAGACCTTATTGAAACATATAAGATGATTAGAGTTTAGATAGGGTGGACAGTGATAGCCTTTTTCCTAGGATGGAGAAAGCTAGCACGAGGGGACACAGCTTTAAATTAAGGGTGATAGTTATAGGACGGATATCAGAGGTAGGTTCTTTACCCAAAGGGTGGTTTGGGAGTGGAATGCCCTGCCTGCGGCAGTTGTAGATGCGCCAAGTTTGGTGGCGTTTAAGAGCTTAGTTGATAAGTATATGGAAGAGAAGGGAATGGTTTAGTTTGGAGGCTCATTGCTTTTTATATTGGTTGGCGCAACATCGAAGGCCGAAGGGCCTGTTCTGTGCTGTAATGTTCTATGTTCTATTTGGCCCTTTAAATCTACTCTGTCATTCAATCATGGCTGATAAGTTTCCTAACTCCATTCTCCTACCTTTTCCCATAACATTTGATTCCCTTACCAAGTTCCCTTAGGAACTTATCTATCTCTGCCTTAAAGAGACACAATGACCTGGCCTCCACAGCTGTGAATCCACAGATTCACCACTCTCTAGCTGAAGAAATTCCTCCTCATCTCTTTCCTAAAGGATCATCCCTTTCCTCTCAGGGTGTGGTCTTGAGTTCTAGCCTCTCCCACTAGTGAAAACATCTTTTCCACGTCTACTCTATATGGGCCTTTTAGCATTCTGTAAGTTTCAATGAGATCTCCCTTTATCTTTCTAAATTCCATCAAGTACAGACTCAGAGCCCTCAAATGCTCCTCTTACATCAAACTTTTCATTTCTGGAATCATTCTTGTGAAACTCCTCTGGACCCTCTCCAAGGCCACTACATCCTTCCTTAGATATGGGGCCTAGAACAAAGAACAAAACAGCACGGGAAACAGGCCCTTCCCGCACCGCCACCTCGATGTTCCCACCTGTACCCGTGATCCCTTTCAATGTTTATAGATCTGAACTGCTCACAATAGACCAAATGGAGTCTGACAAGAGCCTTCTGGAGCTTCAAAAGTACATCCCTGATCTTGTATTCTAGCCCTCTTGAAATGAATGCTAACATTACATTTGCCTCCTTAACTACTAAGTCAACCTGCAAGTTAATCTTAAGAGAATTCTGAACTTTCCCAAGTCCCTTTGTGCTTTTGATTTCTGAATTCTTTCCACATTTTGAAAATAGTCTACGCCTCTATTCTTCCTATCAAAGTGCATAACCTCACATTTTCCCATGTTGTATTCTATTTGCTGTCTCTGTGCCCATTCTCCTAATCTGTCCTTCTGCCTCCTCAATACTACCTGTCCCTTCACCTATCTCTGCACCATCAAACCAACACCAACTGCTAAAATCCATCTAATGTGAAGATGTCTACCACTTCGTGAACTGAGAAGCGATGTTGTAGATAATTATATAGAGACAGTAGCCATGACGTTATAGATTTCTTTTGTTGACAGATTTGGCGATTATTTTCACATGGACAGCAATTTAACATCATTGCAGGTGAAAAGAGTTCAATCAATGTAATCAATATTCCATAGCTTGTCTCTGTGACATATTAAAAGCTCAGGCTGGAGTTAGTGTAAGGATTCCTATCAGCTGTCAGAGACGTGACTGGTGTTAAAGAGTCACCGTTACTAAACAGACAAAGGCAATTTATCAAGTGAAAGGCAGAGATTCTTTTCATTTACACGTGGCTTTTATCAATAGGAAGGACATTGATAAATTGGAAAGAAAGCAGAGGAGATTTACAAAGATGTTGCCTGGACTAGTGGGCCTGGGTTACAAGGAGTGATTGGCCAGGCTTTATTCCTTGGAACGTATGAGAATAAGTGCGTCTTTCTGTTCAGTGCAAGGATGTTATCATTGGGTTTTAGTTTTCCTTTTTCAAAATAAATTTAAAGGACAATGGGGACAAGGCAAAGTGTCTGAAAGCTTTGATGTTTGTGTAAATTTGAAAGAATGTAGTACAAGACTTTCTTTCTCCTCCAGTTTATGTAGCCAATGCCCTAATCTGAGCTTAGTCATTATGAAGTAACAGACGATCTGTCAGATATTATAGAAATCGACTGTTTTCAACAAGTGAGTGTTAAGTTTAGAAAATCTTTCAGTTCTGCAGTGTTTTGTTTTGTTTGGTTGAACATTTAATAAAGTTTCTGGGAGAGAAATTCAACGTTAAGTAGGTCTCCTTTGAAGATCAGCATGGCTGTCTGTGTGTGAGCCACAGGAGATGGGTGAGATTTTTAATGAATATTTTCCTCGGTGTTTACTGTAGAAAACATTGAGTGCTAAAGAAATAAGGGAAACAAGAAGCGATGTCTCGGGCCACATGCATACTATCGAAGAGGTATTAAAACAGCCTTAAAACACATTGAAGTGGACAAATCTCCTGGACCTTATCAAGCGCATCCTCAGATCTTGTGGGGGGCTTGGGAAGAAATTGCAAAGATCCTTGTAATGATATTTGCTTCATCTCTTTTCACTGGGAAAATTCTGAAAGACTGGAGGGTGATTAATGATGTTCTGCTGTTTAAGAAAGGTAGCAAAGATAAGCCAGGGAATTACAGGCAGGTGAGCCTGACATCAGTGGTGGGAAAGTTATTGGAGGGGTTCTGAGTGGTAGGATCCACCAACATTTGGATAGGTCAAAATCTGATTAGGGATAGTCAGCATGGCTTTGTGCATGAGAAGTCACATCTGGCAAATCTTTGAGTTTTTCGAAGAGGTAACCAAGAGGATGGATGAGGGTAAGTTAGTAGATGTTGTTTATATGGACTTTAGCAAGGCCTTTAACAAGGTGCTCAGGCTCCTCTGAAAGTAAGGTTGCATGGGATCCAGAGAGAGTTAGCAAATTTGATTCAAAATTGGCTCAATGGTAGGAAGCAGAGGGTGATGGTCGAAGATTGTTTCTCAGACTGAAGACCTATGATTAGTAGTGTGCCTCAGGAGTTGGTGTTGGGACCCTTGTAATTCATTTTTTGTATAAATTATTTGGATGTGAACATACAAGACATGGTTTGTGAATGATACTAAATTAGAGATATCAATGATAGCAAAGGTTATCAAAAACTACAGGGGAATCTTGATCTGTCAGGGAACTGGGCTGAGGATTAGCAAATAGATTTCAATACAGGTAAGTGTGAGATGTTGCATTTTGGAAAGTCAAACCAGGTCAGGATGTATACAGTGAATGGTAGGACTCTGGGGAGTGTTGAGGAACTGAACAACTTAGGAGTACAAGTACACAGTTCATTGAAAGTGGCATCACAGATAGACAGAGTGGTGAAGAAGACGTTTAGCACACTGCTCTTCATCAGTCAGGACAATCAGCATACGAGTTGGGACATTATGTTACAGTTGCATAATTTGTTGGTGAGGCTGCAGTTGGAGTATTGTGTACAGTTCTGTTCATCTTCTTATAGGAAAGACATTGATAAATTGGAAAGAATACAGAGGAAATTTACAAAGATGTTGCCTGGACTAGTGGGTCTTGGGTTACAAGGAGTCCTTGGAACGTATGAGAATAAGTGATGACCTAATTGAGGTGCATAAAATCATGAGGGACATTGATAGGACGAACACACAACATGGGCGATTTCCACCCCCCCCACCCTTGCCGATGCTAGTGTAGCAGAGTGGGATAATCTCGTGTCTGTGTGGACAGGAGATTTGTGTGTGTGTTTCTGTTCTAAACATCTTCCAGCGCCAGATTTCAGGCACCATCAGGTCCGTGCTAGAAACCGGTGAGAAAACAGGTCTGTTATTTTAATGTCATTTTCATTGTAATTAGCAGGGTCAAGACTGGGCCCAGAATCCTCTCCCATATTCAGAGTCTTTCACTCCGGTAGGGAGTACAGTAGCTCCCCACTAATGGGGAGCCAGAAGTTCCACTGCTGAATTGAAGGGGGGGCAATCTGAGACCCCCAGGAGGTGGTGCCCTGGACATAGGCACCCTGTCAGTGCCCAAGGGATAAAGTGCCCATGCCAAGGTGATGGAACCTATTGGGGGCGGGGCCTAGAGGTGGGCAATCAGTACGATGTGGGGTCAGCCAGGAGATGAGGTCTGCAAGGAGGGGGTCTCCCTGCAAGGGATGGGATCTGCACTGCTGTGGGGGAGCTGGAGATCAGGGCCATGTAGGGGGATAGGGGAAGGGGGAGAGGGGCCATGATTAAATAGTGGGCATTTAGAGGCAATTAGCGTAGTCGAGTGATGTTAACATGCGGTTCTTGTTTCTATCTGAGGCTGCTGTTATTCCTTCAATAGTTGGAAGATTTCGGAAGGGAAGACACAAACGTTGACCATGAGGCAGAATCAAGAGATTCAATAAAATAGTGAGAGAATAACTCTTGAAAGAGGACAAAGCATGAAGTGAAATGGCAAGAGTGAGGCTGGAATGGAACGGTCAGATAGGGTGAGACTGCAGTGGTGCAGACAGAGAGAGTAAGGCCAAAGTGGAGTGATCAGAAAGACTGAGGTCAGAGTGGAGCTCTCTGAGACAGCTATAAAATGTAACAGGAAATTATTTCTGTTTTTGTCCCACTCCATGGCTGTTATTCAATAAAAATCTCACTTCAATTGGATGTTGACAGTAGGTTGTGGTGACATTATCTGATTCTTCTGAGATGTCACATTTCATACTAATCTCACCAAAGTACCTTGTACATTCTTCACCCAGCAAGCGGGAGTGCTGCAGGGGGTCTCAGACAGGTGCGCAGAGTGGGCAAAGAAATAGCAGATGGAATACAATGTGGAAAAGTGTAAGATTATGCACTTTGAACAAAGAAAATTACAGCACAAGAACAGTCCCTTCAGCCTTTTAAGCATGCACTGACCATGCTACCTGATTTAAATAAAACCATCTATCCTTTCAGGGACCATATCCCTCTATTCCCATCTCATTCATATACTTGTCAAGACACCCCTTAAAAGTCATTACTGTATCTGCTTTCACTACCTTCCCCCTGGCAATGAGTTCCAGGCACCAACCACTCTCTGTGTAAAAAAAAAACTGCCTCGTACATCTGTTTTAAAACTTGCCCCTCACACCTTAAACTTATGCCCCCTAAGAATTGGCTCTTGCAACCTGGGTAAAAGCTTCTGACTATCCACTCTGTCCGTGCCTCTCATAATCTTGTCGACTTCTATCACTTCTCCCCTCAACCTCCATCGCTCCAGTGAGAACAAACCAAGTTTCTCCAACTTCTCCTCTTAGCTAATGCCCTCCAGACCATGCAACATCCTGGTAAATCTTTCTGTACCCTCTCCAAAGCCTGGTGGTGTGACGACCAGAATATGCCCCCCTTTCAATTCAGCAGTGGGACTTCTGGCTCCCCATTAGTGGGGAGCTACTGTATTCCCTACTGGAGTGAAAGACTCTGGATATGGCCTCACTAAGGTTCTATAAAGTGTCAACGTGACTTGCCAATTTTTAAACTCAAAACCCCGGCTGATGAACACAATCATGCCATGTGCCTTCTTGCCAGCTCAGCTCTGATCCCGTGTGAACTTCACCTTGTGCACCCGTCTGCCATTAAGGACCTTGTCAAAGGCCTTACTGAAGTCCATGTAGACAATATCCACTGCCCTCCCCTCATCAATCATCTTCATCACTTCCTCGAAAAACTAGATCAAGTTCATGAGACACAACCTCTTCTTCACAAAACCATGTTGCTTCTCACTAGTACGGTCACTTATTTCTAAGAGGAAATAAATCCTGTCATGAGGAACCCTCCCCAATAATTTCCCTATCGCTGATGTGAGGCTGATTGACCTATAATTACCTGGATTATTCTTACTACCTTTCTTAAACAAGAAACAACATTGGCTATTCTCCAATCCTCTGGGACCTCTCCTGTAGTCATGATGTAGAGATGCCGGCGTTGGACTGGGATAAACTCAGTAAGAATCTGGCAACACCAATTTTAAATCCAACCGATTTATTTGATAGTAAATCTGCTAGCTTTCGGCCTTTGTAACAAGGCTACAAAGGTCGAAAGCTAGCAGATTTACTATCAAATAAATCAGTTGGATTTAAAATTGGTGTTGCCGGATTCTTACTGAGACCTCCCCTGTAGCCAGTGAGGATACAAAGATTTCTCTCAAGGCCCCAGCAATTTCCTCCCTTACCTCTCTCAGTATTCTGGGGTGTATCCCATCAGGCCCTGGAGATTTGTCTACCTTGATGTTTCTCAAGAACCCCAATACTTCCTTTTTGATCTTAACGTGAGTCAAACTATCTACACACCCTTTTCCAAACTCATCATCTACCAAGTTCTTTTCTGGTGAATATTGACACGAAGTACTCATTTAAGACTTCATCCATTTCCTCTGCCATAGATTCCCTCCCTTGTCCTCGAGTGGGCCAATCCCCTCCTTGGCTACTTTCTTACTTTTTATATACGTGTAAAAAGCCTTGGGATTTTCCTTAATCCTGCTGGTTAATGATTTTTCATGACCCTTTTAGCTCTTCTTACTCGCTTAAGTTTCTTTCTACTTTCCTTGTATTCCACATTTGCTTCATGTGCTCCCAGCCTCCTAACTTTTACAAATGCTTCCTTTCTCTTTGACAAAACTCATAATATCTCCTGTTGTCCAAGGTTCCCAAAACTTGCCATGCTTATCCTTCATCCTTACAGGAATGTGCCGGTCCTAAATCCCTATCAATTTACACTTGAAAGCGTTCCACATGCCAGATGTTGATTTGTCCTCAAACATCTGTCCCCAATCTACATTCTTCAGTTCTTGTCTAATATTGTTGTAATTAGCCTTCCTCCAATTTAATATCTTCACTTGAGGACAACACTTCTCTTTATCCATCAGTACCTTAAAGCTTACTGAATTGTGGTCACCGTTCCTGAACTGCTCCCCTACTGAAACATCGATCACCTGGCCGGGCTCATTCCCCAATTCCAGGTTCAGTACAGCCCCTTCCCTAGTTGGACTACCTATAGGCTGTTTCAGGAAGCCCTTCTGGATGTCCCTTACAAACTCTGCCCCATCCATGTCCCTAGCACTAAGTGAGTCTCAGTCAATATCGGGCAAGTTAAAATCTCCCACCACAACAACCCTGTTCCTTTTACACCTTGCCAAAATCTGCCTACATTTCTGTTCCTCAACCTCCTGTTGGCTGTTGGGTGGTCTATAGTAAACCCCCAACACTGTGACTACACCTTTCCTATTCCTGAGCTCTACCCATATTGCCTCACTGTATGAACCCGCCGAGGTGTCTTCCCAGAGTACAGCTGTGATATTCTCCTTAACCAGTAGTGTAACTCCCTCACCCCTTTTACATTCCCCACTGTCCCGCCTGAAACATCTTTATCCTGAAATGTTAAGCTGTCAATCCTGTCCTTCCCTTAACCAAGTCTCTACATCATAGTTCCAAGTACTAATCCAAGCTCTAAGTTCATTTGCCTTACCTGTTACACTTCCACATTGAAACAAATGCACTTCAATCCACCATTCCCTCTCTGATTAGCAATCCCACCCTGCCTGTTGTTTCTCTGAGTTTTACTGACCCTACATCATCGTTCCCTTTCAACTAATTCATCTTTACTTTGGGTCCCATCCTCCTGATGTAGAGATGCCGACGTTGGACTGGGCAAGTAAGAATCTAGCAACACCAATTTTAAATCCAACTGATTTATTTGATAGTAAATTTGCGAGCTTTCGACACTCTGTCTTCGTCAGGCAAATGTAGTAAGAACTCAGTAACACTGCATTTGCCTGACGAAGACAGAGTGTGGAAAACTCACAAATTTACTATCAAATAAATCGGTTGGATTTAAAATTGGTGTTGCTAGATTCTTACTGAGTTCCCATCCTCCTGCCAGACTAGTTTAAATGCTCCCACATGACACTAACAAACCTCCCGACCAGAATATTTGTGTCCCTCCAGTTCAGATGCAACCCATCCTTGTACCAGTCCCATCTGCCCTGGAAGAGATCCCAATGGTCCAGATATCTGAAACCCTCCCTCTCGCACCAGCTGTTTAATCATATGTTGAGCTGCACTATCTGCCTATTCCTAGTCTCATTAGCACATGGCACAGGGAGATGGATAATACGAGGGGACGTAGCTTTAAATTAAGGGGTGGTAGTTATAGGACAGATGTTAGAGGTGGGTTTTTTACTCAGAGGGTAGTAAGGGCGTGGAATGCCCTGCCTGCAGCAGTTGTGAACTCACCAACTTTAAGGGCATTCAAGTGGTCAGTGGATAGACATGTGGATAGCATTGGAATAGTTTAGGATAGAGGGTCATAAAATTGGTTTCATTGGTCAGCGCAACATCGAGGGCCGAAGGGCCTGTACTGCGCTGTAATGTTCTAATCCTGAGATTACAACCCTAGAGGTCCTGCTTTTTAACTTTCTACCAAACTCCCTAAACTACTGCTGCAAGACCTCATCACTCTTTCTGCCTATGTCATTAGTACCAATATGTACCACAACCTCTGGCTGTTCACCCTGTCCCTTCAGAATATTTTCTGTCCATTCAGAGATATCCTGGACCCTGGCACCAGGGAGGCAACATACCATGCAGGAGTCTCTTTCTCATCCACAGAAACATATTTTTATACCCTTAACTATAGAGTCCTCTATAACTATTGCTCTAGTCCTCTGTATCCCCCCTTGCTTAATAACAGAGCCAGTTGTGGTGCCACTGCTGTGGCTGTTGCTGTTGCTGGTATCCCTGATAGCCCACATCCCCCAGCAGTATCCAGAATGGTATCCTTATTAGAGAGAGTGATGACACAGGAGATTGCCTGCTCCTTCTGGCGGCCACTCATATATCTGCCTGCATCTTTGGTGTGACCAATTCTCTAAAGCTCTTTATCTATGACACTTCCTGTCTCCTTCATGCTCCTAAGCGCATCCAACTGCTGCTCCAACCTCTCCATGTGGTCTGTAAGGAGCTGGAATTGGGTGAACTTTCTGCAAAATAGTTGTCTGAGACGTTGGATGCGTCACGGATCTCTCACATCTCCCATGTGCAACACTGAACCTCACCGACTGACATTTCTGAAATTATTTGAAAATTTTATGAAACTCTTACCTTCACTTTTGCCTTCTCACATTGGCCTTTTTTTTTTGCTTAGAAGAGGAGGGACTGAGGGAAAAACTACTGTACTGTTTCGGGCTCACTGCTCCTTGACACCCAGATCTTTTGCTTCCCACTTCTCAGTAAATGTTACTGGTCCAACTACTCTCAGAACGCACCAATGAAGTCCCTGAGCTGCATCTACTGGAAGGAGGAATGGAGGCATAGACTACTTCCCAAATGGGGAAATACTTAAGAAATCAGAAACACAAAAGGACTTGGAGTCATTGTTCACGATTCTCTTAAGGTCAACATGCAGGTTCAGTTAGCAGTAAATTAGGAAGCAAATGCAGTGTTATTATTCTTGTTGAGAACAGAGATTACTTCTGAGGCTGTATAAGGCTCTGGTCACACCTCATTTGGAGTTTTGGGCCCCATATCTAAGGAAGGATGTGCTGGCCTTGGAAAGGGTCCAGAGGAAGTTCACAAGGATGATCTTTGGAATGAAGAGCTTTTTGTATGAGGAACAGTTCAGGACTCTGGTTCTGTGCTATTTGGAGTTTAGAGGGATGAGGGGGATCTTATTGAAACTTCAGGATACTGCAAGGCCTACATAGAGTAGACGTGGAGAAGATGTTTCCACTGTTAGGAAAAGCTAGAACCGGGGGCACAACCTCAAACGAAAGGGACGATCCTTTAAAACAGATGAGGAGAAATTCCTTCAGCCAGAGAGTGATGAATCTGTGGAACTCTTTGCCACAGAAGGCTGTGGAGGCCAGGTCATTGAGTGAGTTTAAGACAGAGATAGGTTCTTGATTAATAAGAGGATCAGGGGTTATGGGGATGAGAAAAATATCAGCCATGACTGGTGGTGCTGGTACGATGGGCTGAGTGGCCTCATTCTGCTCCTGTGTCCTCTGCTCTTATGGTCTTACTACACTTGTATGAGCAAGGCAGCTTCCTGAAGCTGGAATTATCACTATGTTCAGTGGCCTCAATGTATCATCATCTTTGAACAGGAATAAGTTCCATACTCAGTGACCTTACATTGATCTTTGCTACCAAGTGAATCGAAATAACATTACAACTAATCTGTTTCTCACACTGTCAAAGTGCAACCACTACCTAAAATGGCACAATTAAACAAATCTATGACAAGTACATTTATCTCCAGACTAAAGTTTCTCGTGGTTCATAAAATTCTTTTCAACCAATCTTTATTATCATCTTCAAGTTCTGAAATCTCTGTATCATGTATTGCTTTGAAAGTGTTACTGTTCCTATTTGGGCAGTTGATCACATAATGATATTTTGATTCACATCTGCAGCATCTATTAACTGTTCCCTGGACATTCCTGGGCTTTATTTATCTATCATTACTCCAATCCTGTTATCTGCCAGATTATTAAAAATGTCTTTATCTTAGTGTCTTTTGTCTGTAGCTCTTGTGTGGAACTGATATCCAACCCTGTAATCTGCATAATCTCAAAAGGTAGCAATCATTGAGTCCTCCAACTTTTGTGACACTGCAGAATGTCTCATTTACACCAGGGAAACTATTGGAAATGATTGCTTCACCGGGATTTATTTCAAAGCATCAAGCATTTAATTCAGAAGGATGTCTTTTTCTGAGAACCAAATGACATTTAAGACCAAGAACCTATTCATTTGCAGCACTTTAACACAATCCAGCAATTTAAATGTGAGCACTGAATAAGGAATCTCCAAATTGAATTTCTTCAATCCTTTATACAGTCTGTTAAAGTGCATTGGGTATTTCTGTATAGAATGACCTTCTGAAATCTATCAAAGTCTGACTGTGTTTTGTAGGCAGCTAATAGTTCACCTTTTTGTCAAAGGTGAACAGAAGATCCAAACCTTCATTAGTACCCAGGTCTCAAAATACTTGGCTTCTCATTGTATTTTATTCAGTTACAAACCTTCTTTTCTCTTTGGGAAAGATGAAATCAAATTCCACCATTCCACTGGTCACAAAGTTCAGATTCTGAAAACATAAGTGAAAAATCCTACACTGACAAAACTGAGATTGAATGGATATTTTCATGAGGCAATGTTGGGCACATTGGGTCTATATTCATTGGTACTTAGAAGAACAAGAGGCTACCTTATTGAAGATTATAAGATCCCAAAGGATTTCACAGAAGAGATGTTGAGAGGATGTTTTCTCTAATGGTGGAATCTAGAACCTGTGGACATAATTTCAGAAGATGAGAAAGTCTTGCTTCTGATGGTTATGAATCATTGGAAATCACTATCCCAGAGAGTTGTGGAGGCTTTTTGAATACACTCAGGGAATAATTAGTCAGATATTTGAAAAATCAATAAATCACTGGTTTTGGGGAACAGGACTGAGGCTAAGATTAGATCAGCCATGATCTTAATGAATCGACTGCAGGATAGAGGAACTGCATAGTTTGCTCTTTCTCCTAATTTTTATGTTCTTAGGTAAAGAATCTCAGTGGATCTGACCTATTGCCGAGCATCCTCTCCCTTCTCCCTCCTCATGCAGCTTGTCCTGATCTGAGTGATTTATCTTCTTGTTACCATTCATTCTCAATCTCAGGAAGAAGCATTATCAAGTGACAACATATGGAAGCTGTTGTAGCATGAGAGATCTAGGAAGATTGAATCACAGCAGTGATTTATTGAAGAATAATTAAAACGATAAACAAGCTCAATACCAATACAGGTCTGGTCGCACCAACCCCTTATCTCTCACTGTAGGTTGCCCATTACCCTGACCAGGATCTGTGCCTGAACACTCAGTAGGTGACAGTTCACACTTTTCTTTCTGAAAGACCCCAGAATAGTCATGTGACCCACAACCATCTTTCAAAGGGCCAAGCTATCACAGAATCAAACTGTTTCATCATATCAGCAAAAAAGTACTTCAATTCTTGCGGACAATTAAATTTTAGGCAAATGTAGGAAATCTCCAAAAACTTGTACAATTGCACAGCAAGCTGAACAACCATGTATAACAAACTCCAAAATGTAACATAATTGGCAGTCCAGGACTAGGAGTTGAAGCTAGGAACTACAGTTCCCAAAGATTCTTGGGTGTTCTGCCACTGGTAAAGAGTTGTACATTTTTTTTCTTCATGTTCTTTAGACTGGGAATGGGCTCTATGCACCTGCACAGAAGATAAACAAGAAAATAAATGAAATGGTGCAAAACTGGAGATCAGATGATTTGAACAGGAACCCCATGGGAAAGAAGACACCGCAATGATAGAACACAGGGGTGGGAACAAGGAAAAAGTCCCAAACTACAGAAGGGCACAGAGAGGGATCCCAGGGGAAAGTTCTAAAGTCCCAGGTCAGGAAAAGTCAGGGATCAGCGAGAAATCTCATTAAGACACAATAAATAGCACATTCCAAGTTAAAGAGAAATCGACAGAATCTGCTTTGGTCTGTCCTGTCTTTACTTTGGGATATGGTGGGTCTGACTACAGTTCACCAGTTGGTTCACATGAACTGCATTCTTAGCCTGAATATAAGAATGTAGCGTAGATATAATATATTGTTTTATCTTTCTGAATTTGAAAAGTGAACGTTTGAATAATTTTCTTGTATTAAGATCTTTTCAACATTTTTGGCTGATGTTGTATAGTTCAATTTTATTGTTTAATAAATGTGTTATTTTTGGTGTTAAAAATTCACCAGCAGACACATGTGAATTTATTCCTCCCCAGCGTATAAAAACAATTAAAAATTAGAATCCACCAAGCCAGTTTCACTTTGGGACCTGATTTGTCCAATAGTAAGAGCAGCTGGTGTGTGAGGTTAAACACAATGTTCATGTCCGTAAATGCCAGTGCTGGAGTCACATAGCCTTGCACACTGATTGGCATCGTAGTATCACCCACTGCTCTGCATGTTTCAGCTGTGAAGTGAATGCATGTAAACCCCTCAATGATATCCGGCTTTCTTCTTCCCAGAGCTGCAGAATGGTCACTGTCCAGCCCAATTTTTCTCTCTCTTTGTTTTAGATTTATTTAGAATTTCTAGCTACCTTAATATTGCTGAGCAACTCCATGGGCATGGACAGCTATCGTGACTGAATATTTTACTGAAGCCAGTTTTATTGGTTACAAATCTATCAAAGAATGGATGAGTGAATCCATACGAATCCAAGGATGCAGAAAATGTGAGAGCTGCACCTTTCTCCTGATATATTCCTGGAAATTAGCCTCAAGCAGAGGAATTTCAGCTGAATCAGACTTCAACTAAGAACTGATAAATAGACCACTACCATCATCTAGGCTTTGCATAGGACGAATCTCCAGAGGTACATTTTTTTTAAGACACCTTCCTCAAATTCTTGAAATGTTGACAAGCTAGATACCTTCGCAAGTACAGGCTAAGTTCTGTTCAACTGTGTTTTGATTATTTCACATCTTCCCAGGTTCTAACCCTGGAGATTTGCTCAGGCAAACTCAAAGGATGAAAATAGATTAAAGCTTTATGATTTGATTGGAAAACAAAATTTCTCACCAGTACATGGTGTGTAATATCATTGAATCCTTAAGAAAACTTAAATCACCTTTGTCATTTTAGCAGGTAAAAGAAATAATATAAAGAAAGACCTGTAATAATCTAGCACCTTTCACAACCTTGGGATGTTTCAAAGCTATTTACAGTCTGTGAAGTTCTTTTACTGTGTCATTGTTGTAATGATGTAGAGATGCCGGCGTTGGACTGGGGTAAACTCAGTAAGAAGTCTGACAACACCATTTTTAAATCCAACCAATTTATTTGATAGTAAACTTGCTAGCTTTCGGCCTTTGTGCCTTCGTCAGGCGAATGAGGTATTCTCCTCATGAGAACACCTCATTGTTGTAATACAGGAAGTCAATTTGCTCACAAGGTTCCACAAATGAACAATGAGCAAATGACTGGATAGTCTGGATGAGTAACAGTGATGAAGATTAAATATTGGCCAGAAAACCAGGCATAACTCCTGCTCTCTTTAGATCTTCATGGGACCTTTTATAATCGACTGTGATGATTTTTTTTTTGTCTCACTTAAAAGTCAGTGGCCAGAGTTTCATTGTCTCACTGGCCTGGAATCGGGGCAGGCGAAATTCATAGAATGAAAATCTCCTTTGGTCTCAGGCAGGATTTAGCATTTTTACCTGGGCGAAGTGATAAAATCCCAATCTCTGATAGTACAAAACTCTGCCAGTGCTGCTCTGATCACTACACTGGAGTGTTAGCCTGGATTATGTGCTTCAGCCTCTGTAAGGAAACTTGAACACTCATCCTTACTCACAAGTGAGAATGCTAATACTAAACTACAGCTGACACCCACAATGGGATCCAATTAAGACATACAATGAAGTTGTATTGCTATTGAAAGACAATGTAAAGTTTATTTTCTGTATAGTTTATTCAGTTTTCATAGGGAGTAACTTCCTTTATAGTTATTTCATTTCATGCAGTGACTGGAACCTGGTCCATACACACCTTAACTTCACACCCATCATGGATGGCAGTGTGATAACTCCATTAATATTGTTATGAACACATTAACTCATGAACAGACCTGACCTTTTCAGTAATGATTTAATCCTTTCTCACCTCATTTTGCAGCCTTTTTGCCACCCTTCCTTTTACTTATTGTGAATATTTCTTTCTCTTTGCTAATTACTCTTTTTAATGATTTTATTTTTGGCTGTAACACCCCACATCCTCTTAACCTACTTTAATGAAAATTCCTTTGATATCATGTATGTCTTGTTTAACGTCCAGACAATATTACAGCAGAGTTCCATTGCAACAGACAAAGACCTTCACACATTCCTGCTGAACAATATCTAAACACCCTTTTTGTCGAGAGGATTTTCTAAATTTAATGATGGTCTATTGAATAACTGAGAAATCCTACCTCGTTTTCAGGAAACTGTCACTGAGCAAACCTCTCGACAGAAAAAATTCTCAGCAATATTTTCACATATTAGAACATAAAACATAGAACATTACAGCGCAGAACAGGCCCTTCGGCCTTCGATGTTGCGCCGACCATTATAAAAAGCAATGACCCTCCAAACTAAACCATTCCCTTCTCTTCCATAAACTTATCAACTAACCTCTTAAACGCCACCAAACTTGGCGCATCTACAACTGCCGCAGGCAGGGCATTCCACTCCCTAACCACCCTCTGGGTAAAGAACCTACCTCTGATATCCGTCCTATAACTATCACCCCTTAATTTAAAGCTGTGTCCCCTCGTGCTAGCTTTCTCCATCCTAGGAAAAAGGCTATCACTGTCCACCCTATCTAAACCTCTAATCATCTTATATGTTTCGATAAGGTCTCCTCTTAGCCGCCTCCTTTCTAACGAAAACAACCTCAAATCCCTCAGCCTCTCTTCATAAGACCTGCCCTCCATACCAGGCAACATCCTGGTAAACCTCCTCTGTACCCTCTCCAATGCCTCCACATCTTTCTTATAATGTGGGGGCCAGAACTGCACACAATACTCCAAGTGCGGCCGCACTAGAGTTTTGTACAGTTGCAACATGACGTTGCGGCTAACAGGGTTTGATTCCTTTCTCCTTCAAAGAGGTACGTGTCAAGTTCCGAAGGAAAAATAACATTGATTTTTTTTCACAAAATGAGGGCAATTAGGAGTGGGCCAGGGTTGGCTGCCAAACTCCAATTGCCCTCAAGAAGGTAGTGGTGAGCCACTGCAGTCCATGTGGTGTAGGTACATCCCCAATGCTGTTAAGGAGGGAGCTGCAGAAATTTAGCCCAGCAACAATGCAGGAACGGCAAAATATTTCCAAGTCAGGATGTTACATAGCTTAGACGGGCTCTTGCAGATGGTGGTGTTCCTGTGCATCTAGTGGAAATGGCAGGTTTGGAAGGTGTTTTTGGAGCAGGTTTGATGAGTTGCTGCAGTTCAGATAGTGCACACTGCTTCACTGTGGAGGACGTGCATGTTTCAAATGGTCAATGACGTGCCAGTCAAGCAGGCTGCTTTGTCTTGGACAGTATTGAACTTCTTGATGCTGGAGCTGCACTCATCCAGACAAGTGGAGAGCGTTCCATCACATTTGTGACTTGTGCTTTGTAAATGACGGTCAGGTTTTTTGAGTCACTCAGTACAGAGTTCCAGTGTCTGAGCTGCCCTTCCAACCAGAGTATCTTTATGGCTGATGCAGGTCAGTTTCTGCTTAATGGTAACACCCAGGATGTTGATAATGGAGCTTCATCAATGTCAATGCCATTGAATTTCATAGAAGTTACAAGAAGATGGTTAGATTTTCTCTTGTTGGAAATAATCACAGACTGGTACTTCTGTGGTATAAACATGACAGGCCACTTATAGCCCAAGCCTGGTTCTCCAGTACTTATTGCATGTTGTCTTGAATTGCTTCAGTATCTGAAGAGCCACAGATTTTGCTGAACATTGTACCACCAACAAATACCCCTCCTGATCATATGATGTAGGGAAGGTCATTGATGAAGCAGCCAAGGAATCCTGAGGAACTCCTACATTGATGTCTTGGAGCTGAGATAATTGATACTACAGCAGTTTTGGTCATTTTCTGTCCAGTTGATGGTTGGTGCACAATACCTGCAATGGAAGAGAAAAAAATAATGAAGCCGAAGAATTTGATCAAAATTCAAGTGGCAAGCAGTTCCATAGAGACTGGTAAAATCTGGGCTGCCATGTCACTTTGCTTGATTGTCCAGCCTTTGCACCATGATTAAAGGTGAAAGTGAAGTAAAGTTCTGGTAATCAATTCACTTCATTCACTGTGAGACACTGCTGATGCCAAATCATTATTCTGTCCCATCTGTGAATCAGTTCTTTGTGGACAAGAGAGTGAACCAGCAGGTGGATGTCAATTTAACACATTCCTAAAGTGCAGAGACTTAATAAGAGTTCCAAATGTCTATATGATTACTGTCAGTAAGAATATCAGTATAATCTCTTCCAGATTTCCTACAAATTTGCTCATTTTTCATTAAAAGATATTGACAGAATTTACAGACTTTGCTCAATAGTTTGTTATTTTTTAAAAAAATCTATTGGTTTTTCACCTCCCATCTCACTCAGAGAAAATGGTGTGAGGTAAACAGAGAGACCGTGGCCCTGTCTGTTTCTGATCATTAAGCTACTGTCCACAAACATGCCATCCGCTTATTTCACCAGTTAGATAAGAGAAGTCAGGTGCTACTATAGTTTTTTACATGACGATTAAACAGCAGATTAAAGAAGAAATCCTTTTTATATTGACAGAGAAGTGAGTCTGTAGAGGGTCAGGAGATAATTATGAGCAGCCTGAGCAGCATTAAAAAAAAGAGATTTCACCAGGGGTATGTCCAGAATTGCTAAAGTGTGAGTTTTAGATCCTGTCTGAGTTCAAGTATTTATTTGTTCATTTGAGACTTGTACAGGCACCAGGGATACAACCTGGTGAAGTAACTCAGGAAACTTTACTCAAGTTATAAAATAATGTTTATCAAACCAAGTAAGTGACTTTACGGACATACTGTCATTCTTGCTTCCCGGTTCAGCTGAAGACAATACCAGTCTCAGTTCTCTCCCTATTGTTTCTGTGATCTTCTGCTTCCCAGCAGACAGCAGTTTCTGTTGAAAAATAGGTAAAATCCGTCCATATCCCTGAGTGATAAAAATCTGAAAGGATTATATGTTTACAAAAATAATCTCAGTTACAAAAGTGAACTTTAACACCAAGAATGCACTGACCTCGAAGTTGTTGCTTTTCTTCTAGAATGCAGTAAATTAAGACTAACTTAAAGCCAAATACAACTCTCATTATTCCTTCCTCCCTCCATACAATAAATCATTTCTAATGTCCCTGTGCTGCTAACACAGATTGTGATCAGGTTTTGATGATGTAAAAAGATGTAAGTTTGCCTGATCAATCTTGAAGACTGCAATGTCGATCTGTGAAATAGAAATGAAAACAACTAAAGCTTCTGCCACAGCAATTCTGTAATTAACTCATTAGTGTTTTATTGTTATTTTGTCTAATGTCCCGTGGTGTACTTCTCCATCAAATGAGCTTTTTAAACAGGATAATGTACTATTGTTAATTGATTTAATACACATTGGTGAGTAAACTAAACTAAAACTAATCATTAAACATCAATTTCCCTACAAGGGATAAGATTCTCATTGACTTCTGTTCAGTCTCCACAGCTCATTTGATCCTTCTCCCTCTCACTTGAAATGGCCATTAAGCTTCCCACAAAACTCACTCACAGTAAAGTTCCATTTGCAACAAAATTAACTAAAGTCCAGCCATGGTTACAGTGTTTGTTTGCAAAACAATGATAGATGACAAAGGCCACAGAACCCAGCTTATTTCACCCATCCAGAATGATAAAAGGAACACATTTGAGAGGAATAATAAGCCATGCAACCCCTCAAGCCTTCTCTGTTATTTACTAACACTGCCTGCAATTATATCAGTAACTCTAACTCAAATGTACTGAATTGGCTGTAAAGTGATTTGGGACATTGTGGAAGGTGCTACGTAAAGGTAGGTTTTGTCTTACTTTCATTACACCTGTATACAGCAGGTAAAGTGTTTATAGCAATAGTAAGATTGAAGGCCCAATGCTGATTCTCTATGAATAACCAATCACAGAGTAATCAGCTGATGTTAGGGAAGTGGTATTGTCAGCCATGAATAACTAAGGAAATAAAGGAGGGTATAAAATTCAAAACTGATGCGTATAGAGTGGCCAAAACTAGTGGGAATTAGAAGATTGAGAAAGCTTTTAAAAAAAAGACAACTACTAAGAAAGTGATAAACAAAGGAAAGATTATGAAACTAAACTAGTACAGAATATAAAAACTGATAGTAAAAGTTTTTACAAATATATTAAAAAGAAAGAGTGGTTAAAGTAAATGTTGGTCCCTTAGAAGATGAGAAGGGGAATTTAATGGGAAACAAGGAAATGCTGAGGCCTTAAACAAGTTTTTTTTGTGTCAATCTTCACAGTAGAAGACACAAATAGCTTAACAAAAATTGATGGTTGTGGGACTGTAGGGGGTGAGAACCTTAAAACAAACACTATTACTAAAGAGGTAGTGCTTGGTAGGTTAATGGGACTAAAAGTAGACAAGTCCCTGGGTCCAGATGGAATGCATCCCAGGGTGCTAAAAGAAATGGCAGAAGTAATAGCAGATGTGTTAGTTGTAATTTATCAAAATCCGCTGAACACTGGGGAGGTGCCAGATGATTGAAAAACAGCTAATGTAATGCCACTGTTTAAAAAAGGAGGTAGACAAAAGACAGGTAACTACAGGCCGGTTAGCTTAACATCCATAGTTGGGAAAATGCTAGAATCTGTCATTAAGGAAGAAATAGCAGAACACCTGGAAAAGAATTGTTCAATCAAGCAGACATAGCATGGATTCATGATGGGAAAATCGTGTTTGACAAACTTACTGGATTTTTATTGCAATTGACAGAGGGGAACCAGTGGATGTGGTGTTTTTAGATTTCCAGAAAGCATTCGATAAGCTGCCTCACAAAAGGTTGCTGCAAAAGATTAAAGTACATGGAGTTAGGGGTAAAGTTGGCTATCTAACGGAAAGCAGAGAGTTGGAATAAATAAGCGCTTTTCCGGTTGGCAGTTGGAGACTAGTGGTGTGCAGCAGGGATCGGTGCTGGGGCCTCAACTGGTTACCATTTAAGTAGATAATCTGGAGTAGGGAACTGAGCATAGAGTAACAAAGTTTAATGATGACACATGAGTGAAAAAGCGAATTGTGTAGAGGATGCGGAAAGTCTGCAGAGAGATCTGGATAGGCTGAGTGAGTGGGCGAGGATCTGACAGATGGAGTATAACATTGGTCAGTGTGAGGTTATCCACTTTGGAAGGAATAATAATAAAATGGACTATTATTTAAATGGTGAAAAATTACAACATGCTACTGTGCAGAGACATCTGGGGGACTTTGTGTCCAAATTGCAAAAATTCAGTCTGCAGGTGCAGCAGGTGATCAAGAAGGTGAATGGAATGTTGGACTTTGTCGCAAGAGGGATGGAATATAAAAGCAGGGAGGACTTATTGCAACTGTACAAGGCACTAGTGAGGCCGCAACCGGAGTACTGTGTGCTGTTTTGATCCCCTTATTTGTAAAAGGATATATTAGCCTTGGAGGGAGTACAGAGAACGCTCACCAGGCTGATACCAGATCTGAGGGGTTAGCTTATAAGGAGAGTTTGAGTAGATTGGGCCTGTACTCATTGGAGTTTAGAAGGCTGAAGGGAGATCTTATAGAGACATATAAGATAATGAAGGTTCTAGACAGGGTAGAGGCAAAGAGATTATTTTCACTTACAATGGAAACAAGAACTAGAGGGCACAGCCTCAAAATAAGGGGAAGTCGATTTAGAACAGAGTTGACGAGGAACTTCTTCTCTCAGAGGGTGGTGAATCTTTGGAATTCTCTACCCATTGAAGCAGTGGAGGCTACCTCATTTCTGACCGATAGGGAACTAAAGGTTATGGGGAGCAGGCAGGTAAGTGGAACTGAACGACTGTCAGATCAGCCATGATCTTATTGAATGGCAGGGCAGGCTCGAGGGGTTGGGTGCCTACTCCTGCTCCTATTTCTTATGTTCTTAAGTGGCTACAAAGCTTCCACTGCACTTAAAAAAAAATTCAACTCTGTAGTTAATGCAACCTTATTATTCTGAATGGATTTCACCATGTGGCCAGTTTGCTACACCATAGTGGAAAGGTGTAAAAACTATCAAAAGGTTGATGGAAAAGAATAATAGCACAGGTTAGCTTTACTCAATAACAGGGCAAAATCCGTAAGTAACAGCTTTTCACTGACAAAGCCACTGTGGAGAAAAAGATGAAGGCCCCACTTCCTTCATTGCCACAGAAACTCAGACTCACAAGATCATTGGCTGAATAAAGATTGGGGGAAGCATAAGAGCATGAGACAGGCTCAACCTGTGATGTTATGAATGATGGAAAATGATGGGAATGTAAATATTTATCAAAAAGAAATTAAGTTTGGAGATATTTGTGGAGATGGAGATGAAAGGATTAATTGTTAATTAAACAATGATGATAATGATGAGAGAGTGATATCGGGGTGAGTTGACAACGTGAGAGGGCAGGAACAGTCTGTGTCTGGTGTACTTATCATGTTATAGAACAAAAACAAAACAGCATGGGAAACAGGCCCTTTGGCCCAACAAGCCCGCGCCGCCACCTTGATGTTCCCACTTCTACCCGTGATCCTTGTCTATGTTTATATATCTATGCATTGGAACCAAATTTGTGACAATTTAGGGAGAATTTGTTCTGCCAGTCAGCCTAAGAGCACATCTTTGGGATGTGGGAGGAAACCGGAGCACCCAGAGAAAACCCACACAAGCACGGGGAGAATGCGCAAACTCCCACAGACACAGGCCCAAATCCATGTATTTGCACAGCACATTGTTAGACAATAAAACGGACTGAAGTACCTGTAGGATAAAACAAATACATCAATATCATTGACAATTTACACACTTCCCAGGAAACTCCCAATGCTCATGATCCCTATTTTAAATCAGTTTTCTATATCCCTCCATTCCCGTTCTGTTCATGTGCCCATCTAAGTATCATCTTGAAAGTAAATAATTTAAGTGAAGAGTTTTAAGAAAATCTGAATGCTGACTATCTCCAAACCACTCTGAGTAAGTGAAAATTAATCAAGCAAGTAAAGGGCTACATGTCTAATCAATAAGTGACTGATTAAGATTTGACAGGCACTGGTTTATAAATGGTAATAGACACAGATTTAATAGCAATTTTCAAAAGGGAACTGGATGAAGACTTAAAGGAGCAAAAAGGATGTGAGGGAGGAGTGAAGGAGTAGGACTAACTGGATTTCACTTTGAAAGAGCTGGCACAAACTTGATGGGACAAATGGCCTTCCTCCTTGTTGTGCTATTCTGTGAATTTCTGACTAGGGTTGCTGCAGTGTCCAGGATTCCTCTGGGATTTCTGGGTATAAACAAATTGCTGCTGAGATCAGCGAGGGGAAAAAAAAATCACAGAAGCTTAAAAAAGTCTCCTATTTGCATTTTCATGGAATACTTTCATTTTTAAACATACTGGAGCTGGATTGCTGATTGGCAGCTGCAAATCATCCAGGAGGCTGAAGAAGAGTTTGGAAAGGCAATGCATCACAAGGATAAACCTATCAAGTAACCGATGGGGTGATTGGAGGAAGGAAATCACATGATACCTCAGAATTTTGTCCAACGGGAGTTTGGAACCATGTTTGGGACGGGGGAGGGGGTGAGTGAGGGGAGGAGGGAGGGGTTTGGATAATCAAAGCAATATAAAGCAATATGATAGCTGCATGCACAGAAATTCAAACCTGTAATGGTCTTGATAACAATAACCAATTCTCTACAAGCTGAGGCAGTAGAAGCCTTGGTACTCTGTCCTGGGCAAATTGAAGCCTTCTTATCCACTGTTCCTCAGGGAAACACAGCTAGATATGCCAAATCTTTAGGGAGGGTAAGTGTATTTGTGAACATACCTCTTATCATTTCCTCTTCCTCTTGCTGTAACTGTTCATTCTTCCTATTGTTCATCCTTTCTCCATAGTGGGATTTCCAGAAAGAAATCCATTAAGAAACAAATGCAAAGCCAGAAACCTCTTTAGAATTCTGTCTGAACTTTAAAATTAGTGAAAGAAAATACAATCTCTCTTAACACTCAGTACAGTTTTAGCTGAGAGCATAGATAACCAATCTGAATCATGTTTAATATGGTCAAGTTAGGTTTGGTAAGTAAGAGCAGGAAATGGCCTTAGACTGACAGTGAGGGCAGAAAGTGACATTGGCAATGTGATAATATCCTTTCAACCCTGGGTCCTTAAAGGATCTAGATGCAAACCATTGTGCTGTAAGCATATCCATAATCGTAGCCTGTGGTGCACTATAGCCCTTCCATTGCCTTTCATCTATACTCTGGCTATGAAAGTGCTAAAACTGTTAATTTATTTGAAATATATAACACTGTCCCATGAATTATTCAGAAATAGACTTAAAGTCTAGTTTAAATGTCAAAAGAAGTATTGCACAATGTTTTGTCAAATACAAGTACCTCAGTAAATGAACTTGAGGTATAAAAGAAAGGCAAAATCAAATACGCACAGGGTAGTTTGCTCAGTGATTCCTTCTTGTGCAGTAAGAGCTTGCGTGCAGTTTTTTAATGTTTTCATTGATGTCAAGACCCTGGTATAAAACATGATTAGCACTGCTCTAATTTGCTTGTAGAGTCCCCAGTGTCTTCCTTGGCTGAATGCTTGAGCTACTGACATAGCTGTAGGACTATTTACTCTATGCCTTATTTCACCTTTATCTTAGATGTCCCAGGATGTCAAAGACTGTGAATTTAATATTGATTTGATAAAGTACTTTTACTGTAACATGTCAGTTAGGATTATCTTCACCCAGAAGGAAGCCCAAGCACTGAGCTGGATTTGCACGCAATGTGCTCTTCTGTTCTCCAAGAGCCTCTGCTTAAACAAATGCTTTATTTATTAGAGTGACAGTCTGCTGTGAAAGCAGGGACAGCACACAGCCCGCAGCTATCTTTGTGTCTCGTATACACAGTGCCAGTGTCCTGTGTATGCATTAGGCTTGAAGATGTAAGTGGATCAGAGAGACATATCATTTGCTGGTATGTAAACAGACAGATGAGTTTATAGATCGCATTAAACCCCAGTGGCTGTAAATAGAGGAAAGGAAGACATGTCTTTCTGTGATCTTCCCCCTCCCCCAGCCCTAATTTTAACTGAATACAAATTGAGAAGTCGGTATGGAGTCAGCAGCGCAAAGGATGCTAAAGTAACTGGCTGCAGTCACCAATCCACAATGTAGATATTGTCATATGAATATAGATGATGTAGTGTATATGGAGCAACACTCAACATGGAGATTGTAAAGATCCAAACAAGGCAGAGATTTTATTCCAGCAATATCCACGTGGAGATCCAACTCAAGACAGACTGTTCAATGAAGGAAGTTTATTTTATACACTTTTACATTTTACAATTGTGCTTCTTTCTCATGTATCCAGTTTGCTGTATGACCATAAACAGTATTAGGTCATTACAGTAGCAATGTCTCATCAGAAGACTAGACCAGTCTCCAGTTGAGATGAATGTTAAAGTTAATTAAGCTCGTACATTCATTACAATGACCATTTCCCTGATAAACGCAGAGTCCCATTCACATTGATTCCCTGTCTGGTGCAGTTGCATGGAATCAGAGGTGAATTGGCAAAATGAATTGGCTCGGTCACAGATTTATTTGATAGTAAATCTGCTATCAAATAAATCGGCTGGATTTAAAATTGGTGTTGCCAGACCTCTTACTGAGCTTACCCCAGTCCAACGCCGGCATCTCTACATCTCGGTCACAGAAGACAGAGGGTAGCTGAGGAAGAATGCATTTCTAAATGGAAGGTTGTGACAAATTGCGTTCCTCAGGGATCAGTGCTGGGACTTTTGCTCTTTGTAAGATATATAAATGATTTGAAGGAAAATGTAACTGGTTGATTAGTAACTTTGCAGACGATATAAAAATCGATGGATTTGCGGATAGCAATGAGGACTAACTGAGGTTGTAGCAGGATATAGATTGGTTGGAGACTTGGATGGAAAGATGGCAGATGGAGTTTAATCCGGACAGATGTGAGGTAATGCATTTTGAAATGTTTAATACAGATAGGAAATATACAGTAAATAGCAGAACCCTTAAGACTGATAGGCAGAGGGATCTGGGTGTACAGGTACACAGGTCACTGAGATGCAGGTGGAGAAGGTAGTTAAGAAGACATATTATATACATGTCTTCATTGGCTGGGGCATTGAGTTTAAAAATTGACAGGTCACTTTGCAGCTTTACAGAACCTTAGTTAGGCTGCACTTAGTGTTAAATTCTGATCGCCACACTGGAATGTGGAGGCTTTGGAGAGGATACAGAAAAGATTTACCAGGATGTTATCTGGTATGGAGGGCATTAACTATGAGGAGAGGTTGGAGAAAATTGGTTTATTCTCACTGAAACGATGGACATTTGAGGGGCAATCTGATAGAAGTCTGCATAAGTTGAGGGGCATGGACAGGGTGGATAGTCAGCTTTTTCCCAGGGTGGAAGAATCAATTACAATGGGGGATTGGTTTAAGGTGCAAGGGGCAAGGTTTAAAATGTATGAGGCAAGTTTTTTACACAGATGGTGGTGGGTGCCTGGAACTCGCTGCCGGGGGATGTAGTGGAAGCGGATACAATAATGACTTTTAAAAGGCCTTTTGACAAATACATGAATAGGATGGAAATCGAGGGATGTGGTCCCCAGAAGGGTAGGGGGTTTACTTCGGGTAGCATGATCAGTGCAGGCTTGGAGGGCCAAAGGGCCTGTTCTGTGCTGTAATTTTTTGTTTTTTATTTGTAATGTTAAACAAGTTTCTATGTTATCATGGTTCTGTCTCTTTTTGTCATAAAACTGCTCTTTGGGTCTGAGCAGATTCTGAATTAAGTATGCTTTTAACCCCTTGAACACCCCAGCCGTGTGTCATTTTTGCACTAAACTCTTAGCCTATTTTGAACCTTCCACATATCTGTTTAGGTATTCAGTTACTTTCTCTCCATATTTACCCCTACACTGAGAATGGAGCCAACCCACTCCAAGAGAAATGCAATATTCATTGCAATAAATTTGCAGTGGGACATAATTGTCCTGTCTGCAAATGATAGGCATTAACAATATTAACATCAAATCTGCTCATTCTCTTTCTCAAAATCATACTGCTTTAACTCAATGCCAGCTTGATCTTTCTGCATATATATTCGATTGTTTATATCAAACTTGATCCAAGTCTGGCCCGTGTACAAGCCACAAACAAGCATCTTGAAAACATAAGAATCTCTCAATATTCACCTGTATAAGAATTATTTATCCAAAAAACTTCACGACTGTGTAAATGCACATTAAGTGAGAATGGAAAATGTACAGGTGGGACTAAAGTGGAAATGTTTATTAATATCTGATAAATTTTAAACATTGGGCTGAAAGAAGAATAAAACTGGGTTGTCAATGCAATTTGAGTAACAATTGCATCGATGAAGTCAGTGTTAATCAAGCAATTATATAAAAAGATTGCAAACAAAACCGCAGATTTGGGTCTAAATGTTTGACTCTAGTCTTACAAAAATAAACATTCTCCAATAAGATAAACTCAGACTGAAGCTTGCAACTAGGTTAGATTAATTATTGGTTAATTTTAGTTGAAAAATTTACCCAGTTATGACCAAAATTTTAAAATTCTCCATTAATATGAATAGCGTATTCAAGAAAGCATGAAGTAGTATGATGCATTAATGCACTACATCATTTGGAGGCCAATACTTCCGTACAAGGTAAGATCCAATCTCATTGAAAGGCTGGATCAAACACATGGATAAATTGTAATTCTGTCGACTTGTTGAAAGCCACACAGTCATGCAGTTAAATTGGTCAAGGATTTACCTGCAAACCTTCATGTCACTCCTGCTGCCTTTAGGTGTAATCTGCTCTTCTTGACAAGTAGCAAAGACATTTCTCTGAAACCAGTGCTGTTTTTTGACATGCAGATAAAGGTCCAATGACATTATCATTTTCAACTGCCATTTTAAGCAGGAAAAAAAAATAGGAAGGCAGATTATTATTTGGGTGTAAATTGAGAGAGGTGGAAATTCAGCAAGACCTTGGAGTCCTTGTGCATCAGTCACTGAAAGTAAGTGTGCAGGTACAGCAGACAGTAAAGAAGGCAAATGATATGTTGGCCTTCATAGCGAGGGGCTTTTGAGTATAGAGATTGGTTATACTGCAGTTGTATAGGGTGTTGGTGAAACAACACATGGAGTGTTGTGTACAGTTTTGGTATCCTTGTCTGAGGAAGGATGCCCTTGCTATAGAGGGAGTGCAGCGAAGGTTTACCAGCCTGATTCCAGGGATGGCAGGCCTGCCATATAAGGAAAGGTTAAGGTTGTTGGGATTATATTCACTGAAGTTTAGATGAGTGAGAGGGGATCTCATAGAAACTTATCTAATAGAGTTAGACAGGCTAGATTCAGAAAGAATGTTCCCATTGCTGGGGGGAGTCCAGAACTAGGGGTCATAGTTTGAGGGTAAGGGGTAAACCTTTTAGGACTAAGGAGAAATTTCTACACCTAAAGAGTGATGAATTTGTGAAATTCACTACCACAAAGTAGCTGAGGCCAGTAATTAGATTTCACACTAGGGGCTAAAGAGATGCAGGGATATTGGGGTGGGGGGAACCAGAGTATTGATTTTGATGATCAGACAGGATGATAATGATGATTGGTAGAGCAGGCTGGAAAGTCCAAATGACCCACCCCTGCTATTTCCTAAGTTTGTTTCTATGAAGCCAATGTAGCTTTCATACCAGCTGAAAGCTGGGGGAAATCAAAAGAATAGTATTCTGGAATGGTTATAGCCCTTGCTCTTTGCAAGAGTAATTCACCTAGTGCCACCCGCCCCCCACTGTCTTTTCTCTATAGCTTTACATCTTTTTTCAGGTAATGACCCAATTGCCTCTTGATTGATTGAATCTGCCTCTCTCACATTCCCAAACAGTCTATTCCAGATCAGAACCACTCATTGCATAAAAACATCTTTCCTTGTGTCAAACGATTATTTTTGCCAATTACCTTAAATCTGTGCCTTCTGGTTAGAACATAGAACAATACAGCACAAACAGGCCCTTCGGCCCACGAGTTGCGCCGATCACATGTACCAATCCACAGACCTATCTATAACCCCCTATCCTATTTGTTTCCATATACTCATTCAGGAGTCTTTTAAAAGACCCCAGCGAGTTTGCCTCAACAATCTCCGACGGCAGCCGATTCCATTCACTCACCACCCTCTGAGTGAAAAACCTACCCCTAACATCCTCTCTGTATTTACTTCCCTGCCCCTTTAAATCTGTGTCCTCTCGCAGTGACCATTTCAGCTCAGGGAAATAGTCTCTGAGAGTCCACCCTATCTATCCCTCTCAACATTTTATAAACCTCTATCAGGTCGCCTCTCAACCTACGTCTCTCCAGTGAGAACAGTCCCAGCTCCCTCAACCTATCTTCATAAGGCCTGCCTCCCAATCCAGGCAGCATCTTTGTAAATCTCCTCTGAACTCTCTCAATAGCCTCTACATCCTTCCTATAATGAGGCGACCAGAACTGTGCACGATACTCCAAGTGGGGTCTGACAAGAGTCTTATAGAGCTGCATCATTACCTCCTGACTCCTAAACTCTATTCCTCGATTAATGAAGGCCAGTACACCGTACGCCTTCTTGACCACTTCCTCCACCTGCGAGGCCGATTTAAGAGTCCTATGGACCCGGACCCCGAGATCCTTCTGCTCTACAACACAGCTAAGACTCCTACCCCTTATATTGTACTCCTTCATCCCATTTGTTTTCGTTAGAAAGGAGGCGGCTAAGAGGGGATCTTATTGAAGCATATAAGATGATTAGAGGTTTGATAGGGGGACAGTGATAGCCTTTTTCCAGGATGGAGAAAGCTAGCACGAGGGGAAACAGCTTTAAATTAAGGGGTATGAGTTATAGGACGGATATCAGAGGTAGGTTCTTTACTCAAAGAGTGATTAGGGAGTGGAATGCCCTGCCTGCAGCTGTTGTAGATGCGCCAAGTTTGGTGGCGTTTAAGAGGTTAATTGATAAGTATATGGAAGAGAAGGAATGGTTTAGTTTGGAGGGGCATTGCTTTTTATTTTGGTCGGCACAACATCGAAGGCCGAAGGGCCTGTTCTGTGCTGTAATGTTCTATGTTCTATGTTCTATTATTCCTGCCAAAATGGACCACTACACATTTATCTGCGTTGAAGTCCATCTGCCACTTCTCCGCCCAGTCTTGCATCCTGTCTATGTCCCGCTGCAACTTTTGACATCCCTCCAGACCATCCACAACACCACCAACCTTTGTATCGTCGGCGAACTTACTAACCCATCCCTCCACTTCCTCATCCAGGTCATTATGAAAATGACAAACAGCAGGGGTCCCAGAACAGATCCCTGGGGCACTCCACTGGTGACCGACCTCCATGCAGAACAAGACCCATGGCACGAATGGCATGGCATGAATCAATTCCAGCCTTCCAGACTGCCTGGATCCACTACAGTTTGCCTACTGCAACAGGTCCACAGCAATCACCGCTTTGCTGCACACAACCTTGGAACATCTAGATAACAAGGACACCTATATCAGACTCCTGTTTGTTGACTACAGCTCAGCTTTCAACAACATTATCGCTACAAAACTCATCTCCAAACTCCATGGCCTGGAATTCTGTGACTGGATCCTGAATTTCCTAACTCACAGACCACAATCAACGAGGACAGGCAATTACATCTCCATGAGAATCCTCAGCACTGGTGCCCCACAAGACTGCGTTCTCAGCCCCCTACTCATACACCTATGACTGTGTGGTTAAATTATCTCTAAATCGATTTTCAAGTTTGCTGATGATACCGCTATAGTAGATTGGATCTCAAAAAATGACGAGGCAGAGTACGGGAAAGAGAATAGAGAAACTGGTGAGACAAAAATAATTTCTCTCTCGATGTCAACAAAAGAGATTGTCATCGGCTTCAGGAAATGCAGTGAGGAACGTGCACTTGCCTACATCAATGAGACAAAATGGAAATGGATAAGAGCTTCAAGTTTCATAGAATCATATAAACCTTACAGTACAGAACGCTAAGGAAATTTGGCATGTCTGCTACAACTTTCACCAACTTTTACAGATGCATCAGAGAAAGTATTCTTGTTGTATTACAGCTTGATATAGCTCCTGCTCTGCCCAAGACCGCAAGGTTATTGTGAATGTAGCCCAATCCATCACGCAAACTAGCCCCCCCATCCATTGAATTTGTTTACACATCCTGTTGCCTTGGGAAAGCAGCCAGCATAATTAAGGATCCTATTGCCATTCTGTATTCCACCTTCTTCCATTGAGAAAAAGTTACAAAAGTCTGCGATAACATACCAACTGATCAGTTTCTTTCCTGCTGCCAGCAGACATTTGAATGGACCTACCTCGTTAAGTTGATCTTTCTCTGTACCCTAGCTATGATTGTAAAATTACATTATGCATTCTTTCCTTTCCTTCCTAATGAACAGTATGATTTGTCTGTATAGTGCGCAAGAAGCAATACTTTTCACTGTATATTAATGCATATAATAATAATAAATCAACTCAAATTAAGTCTTCATACACCCCCTAAAGTGTGTTGACAAAAGCTGGACACAATATTCTAGTTGTGGATGAACTGGTACTTTTAACAGATTTAAAATAAAAGGTCCATACAAGTAAGAATTTTTTTGACTTTATGGAACTAGCAGGAGCATGAATACTCAGAACTGCCCCCTCCCCCCCCCACACACTTTTGTGTCTGCTTCTTATCTGAACAAAGAACAATGCAGCAATGGAACTGGCCCTTCAGCCCACAAAGTTTGTGCCAACACAGATGCCCCTCTAATCTAATATTTTCTTGCCTCTACATGGTCCATATCCCTCTATTGCTTGCCTATTCATTATCTATCCAAATGTTACAGAACATTGTTACACAATCTGCTTCCACCTCTCCTCTGGCACTCTGTGTGAAAAACCTGCCCCTTACATCTCTTAAATTTTCCCCCTCACTTTTACCTATTCTCCCGAGTAATTAATTCTTCGACCCTGGGGATAAAGACTCTGACTATCCACTCTATCCAAACCTGCTATAGTCTTCTAAACATCTATCAGGTTCCCCCCCCACCCCCACCACACCCCTTAACCTCCAGTGCTGCAATGGAAACAATCCAAGTTTGTCCAACCTTTCTACATAATCCATATCATCCAAACCAGGCAACACCCTGGTAAATCTCTTCTGCACCCTTTCCAATGCATCAACATCCTTCTGGTAGTGCGGTGACCAGAATTGTACATAATCCTCCAAAGTCTAATACAGCTGCAACATGATTTTCCAATTTCTATTCTCAACACACTAGCCAATGAAACGCTGCATGCCATATGCCTTCTTGACCATCTTGTCATTTGAGTTTCCACCTTCAAGGAACTGTGGATTCCTCTGTATGCTAATATTTCCAAGGACTGTATCATTTACTATATTCTTTCCTTCTGCAATAGACCTTCCAAATAGCATCATCTCATGTTTGTCTGCATTAAATTCCATCTGCCATCTTTTGGTCCAGGTCTCCAGCTGATTGATACCCTGCTGTATCCTCTGACAATCCTCCGAACTATTCACTACTGCCCCACTTTTTGTATCACCTTGAAAATTTAATGATCCCCTCCCACTTGGCGCCCAAGTCATGGGATGGGAAACTGGTAACCTGCAGATGGAATTGATGCTCATCTTCTTCTTGACTACTCACTTCTCCTGGTTAAAATTGGACTAATGTGACCAATTATTGTTGAGTCAGTGCTATTCGATAATACTGTCAGTGACAAGTTCTATCTTGTTGCTGAAGATCAAGAATAAACTGATGGAATGTTCATCAAAATTTTCCTGCTTTTGGTGGATTGGCCAATCAAAGAAATGTTTCACATTTCCAGGTAGATGTCAGTTGTCACTGTATTGGAACAGCTTGACAAAGGAATGGTTAATTCTGAAGCATAAATTTTCAGAATATTGTCAGAATTCCTAGCTTTTGCAGCTTCCAGGGCCTTTAGCCATTTCTTGATATCATGTGGACTGAATCAAATTGGCTGAAGACAGGAACCTGTGATGCTGGATCCTCGGGGAAAGGCTGAGCTGGGTCACCTAACTGGAGGGCATGCTTCATCCTTGCTCTTTGCACTAATACGCTGTACTCCCCAATCATACTGGAACACTGTATACATTTTTATCATCTGAAAATGTAGATATTACTTTAGAAGCAGTTCAGAGAACATACAACTAGATCACCAGATGGATTCCTGGGATGGCAGGACTGACATATGAGCAGAAATTGAGTTGGATTTTATTCACTGGAATTGAGAAGGATGAGGAGGGATCTCAAATAAACCTCACAAAATTTTAACATAATTAGCCAGGGTAGAGGATAGATGCTAGAAGGATGTCCCTGATGATGGGGAATCCAGAATCAGGAGTCAGAATCTGAGGATACAGGGTAGATTGTTTAGGACAGATAAGGAGAAATTTCTTCACCCAGAGAGTGGTCAGTCTATGGAATTCACTACCATACATAGAAGTCAAATATTGAATATGTTCAAGAAGCAGTTAGATATAGCAGTTGGGGTGAAGGGGGGGTCAAAGTACATGGGGGGGGGGCAATGGGACTAGGCAATTGAGTTGGATGATCAGCCGTGATCATGATGAATGGGAAAAAAAGGTTGTGACATCAGTGTACCTTTTAAAAACTTTTTTTAACATCCTGTTCTCTGCAGCTTTCTCAGCCTCATTTCATTGAGTTGTCTGCAGGACTCCTTTTATTTCTCCTTCAGTGGTTAAATGGGGTTTTATTTATTTTTACTCTGGAGTCTTTTATGACCCTGCATTGTGAAGAGGGAGACTGGTTGGCAGGTCATGTGTTTTTGGACTTCTCCTGAGGGAATTTAAGATTTCATTTCCTGTTTGACTGGATGCAATTTGAGTTTTAGAACAGACATCAAGCTGAAAAGAAGTGCTTCTCTCTTCCTCATTTTAGAAATTCTGCTGATTTGATTTTTTATTGTCACATGTATTAACATACAGTGAAAAGTACTGTTTCTAGCACGCTATACAGCCAAAGCACACCTTTCATAGAGAAGGAAATGAGAGGGTGCAGAATGTAGTGTTACAGTCATAGCTAGGGTGTAGAGAAAGATCAACGTAATGCAAGGAGGTCCATTCAAAAGTCTGACAGCAGCAGGGAAGAAGCCATTCTTGAGTCAGTTGGCACATGACCTCTAATTTTGTATCTTTTTCCTGATGGAAGATGGCGGTAGATAGAACCTCCGGGGTGCATGAGCCCTTAATTATGCTGCTTTTCCCAGGCAATGGGGGACGTGTAGACAGAGTCAATGGATGGGAGGCTGATTTGAGTAATGTACCAGGCTTCATTCACAACCTTTTGTAGTTTCTTGCAGTCTTGGACAGAGCAGGAGACACACCAAGCTGTGATACAACCAGAAAGAATGCTTTCTATAGTACATTTGTAAAAGTTGGTGAGAGTTGTCATGGATGTGTCAAATTCCTTCTGAGAAAGAAAGGGCTTTGTTGGGTTTTCTTAACTATAGTGTCACAGTGAGGGTGCCAGGACATGTTGTTGATGATCTGGAAATCTAAAAACTTGAAGTTCTTGACCATTTGTACTTTATCCCCATTGATGTAAACACAGTTATACCCGCCACTATGCTTCCTGAAATTGATGACAACCTCCTTCGTTTTGTTCACACTGAGGAGGGAGAGATTATTGTTGCACCAATTCACCAGATTCTCTGTTTCTTTCCTTTATTCTGTCTCATCATTGTTTGAGATCCTACCCACAATGGTGGTGTCATCAGAAAAACAAATTTGAAAATTAAGTTAGAGATTAGCTGGTCAGCTGAAAGTAAGGCTTCTTGTTTTTTTTGGAGCAGAAAGTCTGCTGATGGTGGCTACCTTGCCTAGAGCGTCTCTCTCTCCCCGGTGTTCTATCTCCAAACTATTCTGGGTATAACCAGAGGCTGCTAGAAGTTACAGTGCTGAGAAATAAAGCTTCAATTCTTGAATCAAAGGACTCAGTCCAAGTATCACGTGAACATTAGTCTTTGGTGTATTAAATCTGTGGATGAGATTTGCTTCATTGGAATCGTGTTTAGTTGCTACCACGGTTGTTTTGTTTTTTTGTATTTGTTAAAAGCTTTACTAATTTTCCTTTCATAGGTGTTAACTATATTCTTAAATAAACTTTGTTTGAAAAAAAGCTCCCAAGTGGGTCATTTGAATCATACATGAAGTGAAGCATCTCATGTTTACCCTAGCCAAATCCAAATTTCAGAACTTATGATCCAGGCAGCCTTCGTAAAACACTTTGGAGTTGAATAGCTGTACCATCTTACAAAGAAATACAATTAAATAAATAAATATTTTCACATCTGAGACTGTTTCTAATTAAACCATGTGCTTCAATATTCAATAAGATCATAACTGATCTTCTACCTAAGAACATAAGATTGAGAAGCAGGAATAAGCCATTCAGCCCTTCAAGATTGCTCTGCCACTTGATAAGGTCATGGCTGATCTGGTTGTGGTCTCAACTCCAATTCCCAGTCACTTCCTCATTAGCTTCAATACACTTGCCTATAAAACTATATCTAAATTAGCCTTGAATAAATTCAATGATCCAACCTCCACAGCTTTCTGGGGAAGAGGATTCCATAGGCTAATAACCCTCTAAGAAAACTATTCTCCTAGTTTCTTTCTTAAAAGACCTCTTATACTTAGCACTGTTCCCAAGTTCGAGTCTCCCCAACAAAAGGTAACGTCCATCTGATATCCATCCAATCAAGCCCGCTTAAGATTTCATTCTTGTAAATTCCGATGATTATAGGTCCAACCTGTTCTTCATCAAATAAGCCTTTTATCCCAGCAGTGAGCTGAGAGATTGGGTAATCTGGTTCTGTATTCTTTAATACAGAGGTGATCTCATTGAAAGATGCAAAATATTGGAAGGAAAGGGTCGATGCAGATAAGCTATTTCCCTAACTGGGGAGTATAGAACCAGGGGCCACTGTTTCAAAATAGTCGGGGGGATACCACTTAGGACTGAAATGAGAAATTTCTCCAAACAGCAAATTGTTGATCTGTGGAGTTCTCTGCTCTGATTAATTCTGATTAACAATGACATAAAGGGTTCCGGGGATAGTGAGTGTAAAAGGCATTGAACTGTCCGATCAGCCATATCCCTGAAAGTAGGCAGTCAGGTCGAGAAGGTTGTTAGGAAGGCATATGGAGTCTTGGCTTTTATTGGTAGAGGGATTGAATTTCGGAGCCACAACGTCATGTTGCAACTGTACAAAACTCTAGTGAGGCCGCACTTGGAGTATTGTGTGCAGTTCTGGTCCCCACATTATAAGAAAGATGTGGAGGCATTGGAGAGGGTACAGAGGATGTTTACCAGGATGTTGCCTGGTATGGAGGGCAGGTCTTATGAAGAGAGGCTGAGGGATTTGAGGTTGTTTTCGTTAGAAAGGAGGCAGCTAAGAGGGGACCTAATCAAAACATATAAGATGATTAGAGGATTAGATAGGGTGGACAGTGATAGCCTTTTTCCTAGGATGGGGAAAGCTAGCACGAGGGGACACAGCTTTAAATAAGGGGTGATAGTTATAGGACGGATATCAGAGGTAGGTTCTTTACCCAAAGGGTGGTTCGGGAGTGGAATGCCCTGCCTGCAGCAGTTGTAGATGCGCCAAGTTTGGTGGAGTTTAAGAGGTTAGTTGATAAGTATATGGAAGAGAAGGGAATGGTTTAGTGTGGAGGGGCATTGCTTTTTATATTGGTCGGCGCAACATTGAAGGCCGAAGGGCCTGTTCTGTGCTGTAATGTTCTATGTTCTATGTTCTATGATTATATTGAATGGAGAGCAGCCTTGATAGGCTGGATAGAAACATAGAAAATAGGAGCAGGAGGAGGCCATTTGGTCCTTTGAGCCTTTTTGTAATGTTGGTTAGAAACTCCCAGTGACTTATCAAGCCCACCTGGATCATAAGTTTTTACTTTGAATTTGGCTAGAATGAGCCAGAGATCTTTATTAGAAGAGTCGTGTACTGCGTAATAAACTTCTGAGATGTTTACAAGGATGTTGCCGGGACTTGAGAAACTGAGTTATAGAGAAAGGTTGAATAGGTAAGGATTTTATTCCCTGGAGCATAGAAGAATGAGGGGAGATTTGATAGCGGTGTATAAAATTATGGTGGGTATAGATAGAATGAATGCAAGCAGGCTTTTTCCACTGAGGCTAGGGGAGAAAAAAAAACTAGAGGACATGGGTTAAGGGTGAAAGGAAAAAAGTTTGAGGAATATTGGGGAGATGGGGCTTCTTCACACAGAGTGGTCGGAGTGTGGAATGAACTGCTAGATGAAGTGGTAAATGCGGGCTCACTTTTAACATTTAAGAAAAACTTGGTCAGGTACATGGAACAGAGGGTGTGGAGGGATATGGTCCAGGTGCAGGTCAGTGGAACCAGGCAGAAAAATGGTTCGGCACAGCCAAGAAGGGGCAAAGAGCCTGTTTCTGTACTGTAATGTTCTATAGTTCTATGTTTCACTTCAGGTATGATTGAAATAATTCACTAAGAAGCTTTTATCAAACAAAGTTTATTTAGGAACACAGTTAACACGTATAGAAGGAAAGTTAACAATACCTTTTACCGATTACAAACAAAACAACTAAAAACCATTCAATGAAGCAAATCCAATCAACAAAACCTTTTCCACAGCTCTCCTTTTTAGGGATATACACCATTGTGTTTGAGGCATTGTTTATTGAAAAGAGTAGAGTTAATCCTTAACCATGTCTTCTAGTTTTTTTTTCCTCCCCTAGCCTCAGTGGAAAAAGCCTGCTTGCATTCATTCTATCTATATCCATCATAATTTTATACACCTCTATCAAATCTGCCCCCATTCTTCTACGCTCCAGGGATAAAATCCTAACCTATTCAACCTTTCTGTATAATTCAGTTTCTCAAGTCCCGGCAACATCCTTGTGAACCTTCTTTGCACTTTTTCAACCTTATTGATATCCTTCTTGTAATTAGGTGACCAAAACTGCACACAGTATTCTAAATTTGGCTTCACCAATGTCTTATACAACCTCACCATAACAGTCCAATTCTTATACTCGATACTTTGATTTATAAAAGTCAATGTACCAAAAGCACTCTTTATGACCCTATCTACCTGTGACGCCACTTTTAGGAAATTATGTCTGTGTATTCCCAGATCCCTCTGTTCTATCGCACTCTTCAGTGTCCTACCATTTACCTTATATGTTCTACCTTGGTTTGTCCTTCCAAAGTGCAATACCTCACTTGTCTGCACTAAACTCCATCTGCCATTTTTCAGTCCATTTTTCTAGCTGGTCCAAATCTCTCTGCAAGCTTTGAAAACCTTCCTCACTGTTCACTACACCTCCAATCTTTGTATCATCAGTTAACTTGCTGATCCAATTTACCACATTATGATCCAGATCATTGATATAGATGACAATTTATAGGGTAAGGTTAATATAATAATTGTACTTCTGGTATTTTCTAATTTAGATACTCCATATTGTATTTTAAACATTGGTTTTTAGTATGTTCAATAGTTGGAAGAGGCCTTTTGATTTTTTTTTGAATTCCGTATGAGAATGTTATTTTCTGGCAATATTCTACAGATTAATTTAACAACTGGAATAATTCAATTCTTTTATCGTGTTAATGAGTTCCGTGTCAGTAAACCGTGAGGTTATAACAGTGTTTTGTGTGTGAGTACTGGATGAACATAGTGAAATGGGTTCTGAATATTGATACGTTTGCCATTGATTTGCATGAAGCAGCTGCCTCTCTTCAAGTAAAACAGCATGTTTGTTTCTCGGTCTGTTAGAAATTTTAGCTTCGATCTTCGCGTCTTGCTGAAAGTTCTTTTTATTCTTAAATCTGCCCCCATCAGGCTCCAATTATATTGAGTTAAGGTTCGTCAAGACCACATCCAAATCTGCCATGATCTTGCTGACCAGGGGAGCAGGCTTGAAAGCCATAAAGCCTATTCCTCCTCCTATGTTAAAAGTGCTATGTAAATACAGGTTTGTGTTGTTATTAGCAAACAGAAAATCTGGGAACAACTTAAAATTGAAGTGATAGCTATCACTGAATACACATACAAAACAAATAGACAGATTTCCTTTATTAAACTCCACACAGACAGTGACCCAAGGCTGGAATTGAACCTGAGTCCCTGTGTATTGAGGCAGCAGTACTAACCATTGTAACACCATGCCTTCTTGAACCATATCACTACATGTAGCATAAAAACAGCCACAGTGTAGCTAGGAAGTGATTTTGTCCCAGCAATAATGAAGGATTGGCTATATATTTCCTGGTTGATGGTGAGTGACTTGGAGGTTGTGGTGTCCCGAGCAGCTGCTGCTTTTGCCCTTCATGATGAAGATTGTGAATTTGGAAGATTTCACAGCGTTCTCTTATTCAATGAGTAGAACACGTCTGTTTCAATTTAGTTCACTTAAATAACTTTCTCTTTTATTCTGGAAAATATTGATTTCTCAGATACTGAAGGAATCCATGTGCAAATGCAACAGGATTGGGACAATATTCAGACTTGGGCAGACACGTGGCTAGTATCATTTATGCAACACAAGTGCCAGGCCTCCAACACCATTATTCCTACGGAACTCATCTCCAAACTCCATAGCCTGAGCCTCGGCACCTCCTTCTGTGACTGGATTCTGAACTTCCTAACTCACAGACCACAATCAGTAAGGATAGGCAACAACACCTCCTCCACGATCATCCTCGACACCAATGCCCCACAAGGCTGTGTTCTCAGCCCCCTACTATACTCGCTATACACCTATGACTAGTGGCTAAATTCTTCTCCAATTTGGTCTTCAAATTTGCTGACGGTGCCAACACAGTGGGTTGGGCAAAAAATACAGGAATGAGATAGAGAATCTGATGAACTGGCGCGAATCTTTCCCTCAATGTCAACAAAATGAAGGAGAAAGTCATCGACTTCAGGAAGCATAAAGGAGAACATGTCTCGTTACATCAATGGGGATGAAGTAGAAATAGAACATAGAACATTACAGCGCAGTACAGGCCCTTCGGCCCTCGATGTTGCGCCGGCCAGCGGACCCTCTAACCTAAACTATTCCAATATCATCCATATGCCTATCCACCGACCATTTGAATGCCCCCAAAGTAGGCGAGTCCACAACTGCTGCAGGCAGGGCATTCCACGCCCTCACCACCTCTGTGTAAAGAACCTGCCTCTGACATCCGTCCTATAACTACCACCTCTTAATTTAAAGTTATGTCCCCTCGTGTTGGTCATCACCATCCGAGGAAAAAGGCTCTCACTATCCACCCTATCCAGTCCTTTGATTATCTTATACGCCTCAATTAGGTCACCGCGTAACCTTCTTCTCTCTAATGAAAATAACCTCAGGTCCCTCAACCTTTCCTCATAAGGCCTTCCCACCATCCCAGGCAACATCCTGGTAAACCTCCTCTGCACCCTTTCCAATGCTTCCACATCTTTCTTATAATGCGGCGACAAGAACTGTACGCAATACTCCAAGTGCGGCCGCACCAGAGTTTTGTACAGTTGTAACATAACCTCACGGCTCCTAAATTCAATCCCTCTACCAATAAAAGCTAAAACACCGTACGCCTTCTTAACAACTTTATCAACCTGGGTGCCAACTTTCAAAGAGCTATGTACTTGTACCCCAAGATCCCTCTGCTCGACAACATTATTAAGGGTCCTTCCATTAACCCTATATTTCATATGCCTGTTATTCCTACCAAAGTGAATCACCTCATGCTTATCTGTATTGAATTCCATTTGCCACCTCACGGCCCAGCTCTGCAATCTATCTATGTCCCTCTGCAAAATGTAACATCCATCCTCGCTGTCTACAACTCTCCCCACTTTGGTATCATCAGCAAATATACTAATCCAACCCTCTACACCCTCATCTAGGTCATTTATAAAAATGACAAACAGCAGTGGCCCCAAAACAGATCCTTAAGGTACACCACTTGTAACTGCACTCCAGGTTGAATATTTCCCATCAACCACCACCCTCTGTCTTCTATCAGCTAGCCAATTCCTAATCCAAACTGCTAAATCACCTTCAATCCATGCATCTGCACTTTCTGCAGTAGCCTACCATGGGGAACCTTATCAAACGCTTTGCTAAAATCCATATACACTACATCAACTGCCTTACCCTTATCTACCTCTTTGGTCACCTCCCCAAAAAACTCAATAAGGTTTGTGAGGCACGACCTACCCTTCACAAAACCGTGCTGACTATCCCTAATCAAATTATTTCTCTCTAGATGCTTATAAATCCTATCCCTTACAATTCTTTCCAAGACTTTGCCCACAACAGAAGTCAGGCTCACCAGTCTATAATTTCCAGGATGGTCCCTACTTCCCTTTTTGAACAAAGGGACAACATTTGCCATCCTCCAGTCTTCCGGCACTATACTTATAGCCAACGATGACATGAAGATCAAAGCCAAAGGCTCTGCAATCTCCTCTCTAGCCTCCCAGAGAATCCTAGGGTAAATCCCATCTGGCCCAGGGGACTTATCAATTTTCATACCCTCAAGATTCGCTAACACCTCCTCCTTATTAACCTCAATCCTACCCAGTCTACAACCTGGTATCGCAGTATTCTCCCCGACAACATTGTCTTTCTCCTGCATGAAATGGTTGAGAGCTTCAAGATTTTAGATGTCCAGATCACCAACAACATTGAAACCTTTTTTCTGGTTATACCACAGCTTGGTATGGCTCCTGCTCTGTCCAAGACCACAAGAAACTACAAAAGGTTGTGATCAAAGCTTAGTCTATCACGCAAACCAGCCCCCTTTCCATTGACTCTGTCAATACTTCCTGCTGCTTTGGAAAAGCAGCAAACATAATCAAGGAACCCATCATGCTAGACATATTCACTCCTATCTTCTTTCGTTGGGAAAAATACACAAAAGTCTGAGATCACATACCAATCGACTCAAGAACAGCTTCTTCCCCGCTGCTGTCAGAATTTTGAATGGATTTACCTTGCAATAAGTTGATCTTTCTCTACACCCTCTCTATGATTCTAACACTACGTTCTGCACACTCTCCTGTGTACTCAATGAATGGTATGCTTTGTCTATATAGTACATAAGAAGCAATACTTTTCACTTTATAACCAACACATGTGACAACAATAAATTAAATCAAATCAAATCAAACCACCATTTTAAGCAGTGTTGGATTTTATCCAGGGTTTATTCTAACAGTTTCCTCTCAGTTCCTGCAGAAATTCTCCCTCAACACCAATCCCATTTCAGCCCCTTTCCCATTTATTGCCATCCAATTTCTGCTTTCCTCTGTTGCCATCTCTGTGCCTCACTCTTCATTCTTAGTGATTTCCTTCTTCACTGCTTTCAGCCTGCCAACCATTTCCTTTTTCCTTCCTCCCACCCCCATGTTCACCCAAACATGCATTTTACTTCCTCCACTTTTATTATTATAGTTTTACACTTTCCTTTCAGTAAACTCTGTCTGCCTTTATGGCATCTAGATTTTTCTGCTCCAACCTAAATCTGGTGACAAATGCATTGAACATTGTTCAATCCTTTAAAAGCGAGGAGCATCTTCAAGAACTCACTGCACAGACAGGCATCAGGGAACTCATTCTTATTGATATCTTATTTGCTCTGCACTCCAAATGACAACTTCCTCCCAGGTTGGTCCCTGGGCAAATTATCTCACACCCTGGGTCACTTGACCCATTTCCTTAAAGGGTTACACCTCAACATACATGATAAACATAATGTACTCCTCTACTTCACATGATGGTGCACTGGAATGTTCGTCACTAGATTTGGAAGGAATGGGATGGAAAGGAATAGTCACAATACAAACGGTGCAAACATTTGATTGTGGGAATAAACAAATCATTCACATACGTGATGAAAGAAGTAGGTGTGGCATTTTGTTTTACCATGTCACGGAGGTACAGTTAGATGAAGGAAGTCTTTCTGTTCTAGCTTATCCCTCCGGTGAATCCTACATTCCATATGATCACACTTTGTGGCTCTTGTGAACTCACCCTTTCCTCCAATCATTCTCCGTACCAATAAAAAAAGTCTTATGCCCAAACTTATTTGGACAATTTTGGAGGAAGTAAATCTCTCTATTGCTACTTTCAAATTGTTACACACTGAAATACCCAGTAAGGGAAAATCAGATTTATGCTATTAATTCTGTTGTGACTGTTCCAATTTATTATGCAATACCTGACATAACCACTTGACAGATATAAATTGCAGCTGTTTTGTTGAGAAAATTGGCATTGAAACAATACATGCGGCAAAAATCCAAACTTTCACTAGACTTTTAAAATAAAACAATTTATTTGCAAAAAAAGTTTAAAATGTCTAAAATTAATGAATCAAATGTTAGAAGAAAGTTTAGCAACTAATAAATAAATTGTAATTATTTTACTGAAAGAGCACAGATGCAGAGGGTGAATATAATATTCACCTTTACATCAGTATCTGATACTCCTTGATATCAGCGAACATTATTTTATCAATATTGACAATTTGCATTTTTGTGGAGTTCTTTATTGCAGAAAACCATTCCAACACTTGATCAAACCAAAGTCAATGCCAAGCTAAGAGAGGCATGACTAACATTTGGGTTTTATGTTGAGTCTTTATAAAGGGCCCCAACGTTAGAGATTGAGGGAAAGACATCAAGAATCTGTGTTGTAGACAGCTAAAGACAGAGTCAATAATGGTGAGAAGAGGGAGAAGAAGGAACAAGAAACTGTGAATCAGAGGAACCAAGTTTGGGAAGGTTGAGGGGATGACAGTGATAGAATTTAAAGAAAGAGAAGGACTTATTTCTGTGTCCTGGCTTTAAGAGAGCTGGCAGTTATGCTAGACCAGATGGCCACCTTCTGTACTGTAAAATTCCATGATTCTATCATTCTAAAAGTAAATTTTAAAGGTTTTTTTTAACCGATAGGAGCAACACTGAGTGAAAAATTAAATCTGAGTCTAAATGAGCAGAAAGTCAGCAAAGCAATGGCAACTGCTCCATGTTGGCTTGCAGCCTAAGACAAGTCTAGTTTTGTCCTAACATAAAAGTTGTTGCCAGGCAGGGAATGTCACGCTGGGTTATTGCTGCCATTTGCTTATTGAGGAAGGCTGAAATTCAGCTCATTCCTCCACTGAGTCTGCTGATAGATAAGGAGAAAGTTACCTGGGAAGGTTTGGGGAAAACAGGGTTTTGGGGAAGAGCAGTGGAATATAGATAGTTCCTCAAAATCAGGAACTCCAGTTTTTATTTGTAAAACTAAATTAGAAATTTTCACAGGCCTTTTTTTGATCAGCGTAATGTCCATTCAATGCCTGGTACAAATAAACAAACATTTGGTGAAGGGGAATTATTCTGAAATATTTACTTCATTTTTCTCCATGAATGTTCCTGATGGGCTGCGTACCAACAATATAAATTTTATTTCAGGTTTTCAGCATCTGTTGTATTTTATAAATTATTTAAAAATTTTATGAAATATTTGAGGTACTTTTCTTAATACTCCAGGAATTTTGCAATAAGGATTCAAAAACCAGCTTAAAACCCCAATTTCCTTATTTCAGGATCCAAATATCCATTTCAGGCAAATGGTCTGAATGGTGATAAATTGCCTAAATCAACGTGGCCTCCATTGTATTTCTAGTTCATAGTCCTAGTTTCTAGTGGCAATCACAACAAAAATTCAGACACTTGACAGAAAAATAGATTTCATCCCCACAAACTTCTGAGTCAGATCAAAAGGCAAAGGTTTAATCTGGCAGAAGAGAAAGTGCTGGAAACTATCAGCAGGTCTGGCAGTATCTGTAAGAGAAAGAAAAGAACCTCAGCTCTTTCCTATCCTTACAGATGTTGCCAGACCTCCTGAGAATTTCCAGCATTTTCTCTTTTGGTTTCAGATTCCAGCATCCGCAGTAATTTGCTTTTATCCCGTGTTTTCATCTGGCATTCAAAATTCTGCAAACAACTCAAAACAAATTTTATTTGTTGTATTGGAACTACTATATCTAACAAACTAAGATGGCTTGATACTCACTTCCAATCATTCCAAACTCACTTGTTTGCTTTCTGTAATTCACATTACAGAAAGTAATTCTGAGTAAGAATTGTGAACTATTACCAGTTGTTAGTATTTTATTCAGATGTTTGTTCTGGTTAAAGCAGTGGTTTGAAAGGGCTTGGTGGCATTAATTAAAAAAATCAAATCTCCCAGGTTTTATGAGCATGTACTGCTTATTTTACATTTCTGAGAAGATAATTGCAGTAAAAATAACAATTAAAACATTTGTTAAAGCATGCTTTCATCCTTTGTGATGCATATTGTGTTCATTGCTGCATTGGGACTAAGAAAGGATAGCAGAAGTTTTATATTATTAATGATCTCAGCTGTGCATGGGTCTGTATATTAGGACACATTAAGGTCAAACCACTTAACTAGTGCAGTTAGAAACAGGAAGGTAAACAAACTCCTAAACCAGACACTGGAGTGTGATTTAGGTCGAGCGGGAGAAACTCAGAACTGCCAAGCTTCAGATCAAGTAATAATGTTTGATTTATTGAAATATATTAAAGGGTGAAACATTCCTACAAAAAAAACTACATGCTAATATTTTATTGTCTCTTGAAGACAATCAATAAATAATGAACTGAAATATGAATTAGTGAGATGAAGCAAATTGTGGCTCATAAACAGATATTCACATGATGATGTTCCAAGTATGAAGTAAAATTATTTTGGATAGTTTTATTGTCAGTAAGAAAGCATAAAACAAGAATATAATGTTATCATCTGACAACATGTTTTTCAAACCATTGATTTTAATTCTGTAAAGCTGTTAACACCTCCAAGTATTGTCAAAAAATATTAACCATTATTGTGCTGAAGTAAAAAGGATGTTCACACGTTTAGTCAACATATGTCATGCTGAGTGTCTAAAGGATTGATAAATCAGTGTTTATGTGTTTCTTAATGCCAATACTTATGTTCATGATAACAATTTAACAATTGATAGGGTGCAATTTAAATGGCAGAGAAATGAACCACTCGACTTTGAAGCCTGAAGCATTGATATAATAATCGTATTATTTAAACCTTTGCAACAATGACAGGATAAGCAATGGAATTCTTCCACTCGATTGAGTTATCTTCAATTAAAGAAGACACCTGAAAGCTTAACTGTTGTGAGGTGCTTTTGACTGAAGTCTTAGTCTAACAACCATCATTTATTTAATGGTTACGTTGTATTGAAGACTTTTTGAGCAGCTTTAACTCAGTCGACAGACATTTAAAAACAACTCGTGCAAAGCAGTTATTTTGGTATTGTGTATGGAATTTAAACTTACAAGGATTTAGCAAAAGGTCTCATTGCAATTTTATTGTTTCTATTGCCATGGTTACATGGTTTTCTCCAAAACTGCCATCATGAAAAAGTTTTAGTCGACATGTAACTGTTATCCTGTTGTAATCATATCTTGTTACAATTATTTTCTTTCTACTTTAATTATTTTTGTTTGCAAATGTTTTGCACAGGAGACACTCATCAATCCAAAATTTAGATTAAATAAAGATTTACCCCATGGACTGTGCTTTAATATGTTAATATAGTGGTCAGTGGGCCTTAACTTTCAGGCTTTTCAAATCCAACTGCCACTGCTAGTGAGGATGGAGAAATTGGCACTCAGCCAAATTCCTGTTCTGGAACCTCGACATATTCCACCCTGCATGAACCCCATTGCGTAACTCCACCCCCCTTAGCATTGCCTCTGGACACTGACATTCCCATCTGGAATCATTGGGGTGTTCAGTGGAACTTACCAACGTGCCAGGTGAGACCCGCCCAGTCACGGCCCCAACCACCCTGGCTCCAATGTCCTCTGAGCTCCCTCCCCCATCTCATCCCAACTTCACTATCACATCAGGTCTCTGCCAGTAGAGATCTGTGGTAATTCTCACCGTTCCCACGCCCAAAGCTGATTGAATTCCATGCACTTGGAGTTGAACGGGCTGAAAATACTAAAATGGCATTTTAAATATGCTAATCCGCCTCACTCCCTCTCTGGGAGAGATCCGGCTTGTGCTATTAAAAAAGGACCAGAATGACTGCCAACTGTTTGGTATTAGTGCAAAACTGATTTTTAAGACTGCTGGCTATTCTCAGAGATCAGTGCCAAGCGCGCCAAAGTCAGAGAATCAACACTGAAAACACATTTAGATTAAAGTTTCCATAATAATTTGCCATTCCAAGAAAATATTTTAACCCTGACACATTCTTAGGGGCTGGTACTGCCTTAATGGCCTAGCCTTTATCTTTCATTGGATGTAACCCTTTTGCATTTACTGTAATATCCAAGTATATCACCTTGATTGTTTTAAATTACATTATTCCCCTTTAATCTTACTCCAGCTTTCTGGAAACCTTTTAAACCTCTTTTAGGTTAGTAAAGTGTTCCTTTTCCTTGATGCTATGAAGTGATTTCAATGGGAATTCCCATCAACAGCTTGGTAGTTGTCAAGTACAGAGGGGATGCTGGGGGAAAGTTTTTCACTCAGAGGGTGGTGAGTGAATGGAATCGGCTGCCGTCGGTGGTGGTCGAGGCGAACTCGCTGGGGTCTTTTAAAAGACTTCTAGATGAGTATATGGGATCCAATGGGATTGGGAGTTATAGATAGGTCTATGGCTGGGTAGGTTTTGATGTGTTCGGCACAACTTGTGGGCCGAAGGGCCTGTTTGTGCTGTAGTGTTCTATGTTCTATGTTAACAGTGGTGGGATCAGAGGATCCTATGATCAGCAAACAGTGCACAGCCTGCCACTCCCAAGAGAAGCACTGAGATAAGGCCAGAGAATCTCTGTTGTGTGTGTTAATAGTGGCAAACTCCCTGGATGCATCATCCAATTCCAGCTGCTGTCACATATGGTGTCTAACTTATTGCAAGGTAGCTTGGTCTAGAGGTCCTTTACTTTAGGTCTAATTTTGCCACCTGATTCACTGTTAATTTATCATCTCCACATGTTTGTATGGTCTTATCTGACTTCAGTACTGGCACAATAGGAGTCGCCCACTCTGTGAATTGCACAGACTTGATAATGCCCAGATCTTGTAACTACCAACGTTCAGTTTCCAGCTTGTTATGTAGTGAAGCATATACTAGTCTCCTGTAAAATTCTGGTGGAGTCCCTGGATGCATAGAAATTTAGGCTTTCAAGCCTTATATTTTGTCAATTTCTTTGTGGAATATCTTTTGATATCTCCTGAGGATGTCATAGAGCCTAATTTTTAAAAATTCTTGCACATTCAATTTTGCTTCCTGAAGCAAAACTCATCCCATCAAACTTGGCCCTTGGCCTCAACTATAATTACAAGCAGTTTGTTTTTTTAATCTCAGGGCCTGGATCCCTCTCTGGAGGTATCAATAAGTTTGTTTTCTGATGACTGTGGCAGATGATCCATTTTATTACTGTTAACCATCTGTAGATTGTGATGGGATCCACTTTGTCCATCTTAATATTATTTGACCTGTGTACATCCGAATCTTCTTCAGAATTATTCTCTACGCTGTGCATTGGAGCTGGAATTTTCTCCTCCAGCACTGGGGGAGGTCCTGTTTAGTCTTGTATTTGCTCCTTATCTGCCCCTTTCTGTCAGGTGTAATGCACAACTTCCCTCAACCTACACTTCCTCTGGGAGTGGGCTCCCCATCACAGACAACATTCTTCAAGTTCCTGGATTGTAGACTGAATCTCTGATATCTCTGCATCCTCTCTAGCTCTGTACTTTCTTGTTCATTAAACTCTGCACCCACATTCCTGGCACTATTGCCATTAACTGTTTCCCTCCAAACTTTGTTGAACCTCACCAGCTTACATGCATTGAAGTTTAATCGAGACTTTTTCTGCACTTTCCACAATAAAGGCAATCTCTAATGCCTTTTTCTGGGCTATTTATGCTTCTGTCAAAAGTTTACTTTGTATGACAACACACTAGCCAGTCTCCCACTGTTCACAAGGTTCAGCTGTTTGCCCTTCACCTTGTCATTGAAAGCTGCTATTGCCTCCCTGGCAGCTCTTGCCATTGAGTTAAACTTATATCTCTGCATCATCACCAAGGGCTTGGAATAATGATACTATTTTATTATTTCTATGAATTCCACAAAGATTTAAGTGTTGGGGCATCCAGAGAAATCAAGCTGTTTATCAAATTCTCCACTTCTCCACTCCACCTGTCTTGATTTTACATGCGTTGAAGAAATATCATAGCTGTTCAAAATATTGAACGGAACCCTTCAAATTAGAGTCAAGGTTTCTGAATAGAGGCACAATGGTAACTCTCTGCCTGCTGAATAGATGAGCTTCGAATGACTTGTACACGAGTGAAAACTTACCCCTAACATCTCCTTTGTACCTGCTCCCCAGCACCTTAAACCTGTGTCCCCTCGTAGTGACCATTTCAGCCCTGGGAAATAACCTCTGAGAGTCCACCCTATCTATATGGCTCAACATTTTATAAACCTTTATCAGGTCGCTCTCAATCTTCATCTCTCCAGGGAGAAGAGACCTAGCTCCCTCAACCTATCTTCATAAGGCATGCCTCCCAAAACAGGCAACATCCTTGTAAATCTTCTCTGCATCCTCTCAATAGCTTCCACATCCTTCCTATAGTGAGACGATCGGAATGGCACACGCTATTCCAAGTGGGTCTGACAAGTGTCTTATAAAGTTGCAGCGTTACTTCCGAACTCTTAAACTCAATCCCTCGATTAATGAAGGCCAGTATTGCAGGAATAATAAATGTGTAGAGTATAGGGCTAATGATAGGATTCTTAATACTGTTGATGAACAGAGGGATCTTGGTGTATTTGTGCATAGATCCCTGAAAGTAGGCAGTCAAGTCGATAAGGTTGTTAAGAAGGCATATGGAGTCTTAGCTTTTATTGGTAGGGGGATTGAATTTCGGAGCCGCAACGTCATGTTGCAACTGTACAAAACTCTAGTGCGGCCGCACTTGGAGTATTGTGTGCAGTTCTGGTCCCCACATTATAAGAAAGATGTGGAGGCATTGGAGAGGGTACAGAGGAGGTTTACCAGGATGTTGCCTGGTATGGAGGGCAGGTCTTATGAAGAGAGGCTGAGGGATTTGAGGTTGTTTTCGTTAGAAAGGAGGCGGCTAAGAGGGGACCTTATCGAAACATATAAGATGATTAGAGGTTTAGATAGGGTGGACAGTGATAGCCTTTTTCCTAGGATGGAGAAAGCTAGCACGAGGGGACACAGCTTTAAATTAAGGGGTGATAGTTATAGGACGGATATCAGAGGTAGGTTCTTTACCCAAAGGGTGGTTCGGGAGTGGAATGCCCTGCCTGCAGCAGTTGTAGATGCGCCAAGTTTGGTGGCGTTTAAGAGGTTAGTTAATAAGTATATGGAAGAGAAGGGAATGGTTTAGTTTGGAGGGTCATTGCTTTTTATATTGGTCGGCGCAACATCGAAGGCCGAAGGGCCTGTTCTGTGCTGTAATGTTCTATGTTCTATGTTCTACGTTCTAGTACACCATATGCCTTCTTGAACAAATCCTCCACCTGCGAGGCCGATTTAAGAGACCTATGGACCCGGACCCCAAGATCTTTCTGCTCCTCAACACTGCCAAGACTCCTACCCTTGATATTATACTGCTTTACCCCATTGGTCCTGCCAAAATGGACACTACACATTTATCCACATTGAAGTCCATCTGCCACTTCTCTGCCCAGTCTTGCATACTGTCTATGTCTCACTGCAACTTCAGACATCCCTCCAGACTATCCACAACACCACCAACCTTCGTATCGTCGGCGAACTTACTAACCCATCTTTTCACTTCCTCAGCCAGGTCATTTATGAAAATTACAAATAACAAGAGTCCTAGAACAGATCCCTGGGACACTCCACTGGTGACCGACCTCCATGCTGAAAAAGACCCATCCACAACCACTCTCTGCCTTCTGCAGGCAAGCCAGTTCTGGATCCACAAGGCCAAAGCCCCTTGGATTCCATGCCCTTTCAGCTTCTAAGAAGTCGATAGTTGAAAATATTTCAGTTTTGATTTTTGCACTAATGTGAGAGTTCCCTGTCATTGAGGATAGGGATGTTTGTGGAGCCTTCTCCTCCAGTGAGTTGTTTAATTGTCCACCACCTTCACAGCTGGATGTGTCAGGACTGCAGAGCTTAGACCTGATCCCTTATAGTGGGATCGCTTAGTCTGTCTATTGCTTGTTGTTTTACTGATGGCATGTAAACGGTCCTGTGTTGTATCTTTAACAGGTGGACACCTCATTTTCAGGCACGCCTACTATTACTTCTTGCATGCTTTCCTGGCTTGCTCGTAATGATAGAGTGCAGGGATCTATCAAGCCAAGAAATTACAAATAGTTGTTGAATATAATTCTGCTGCTGTTAAAGTCCCACTGTGCCTCATGGGTGCCCAGTTCTGAGTTGCTAAACCTACTTGAAATCTATCTCATTTTGCACTGTGACAGTGGAGAGTGTCGTTAATATCCAAGCAACTATGTAAGACCACAAACTGCTTGAATTTATTGTATTCTGTGGCACTACTAACCTGCAAATTAGAGTAGGTTTCAAACAGATCTGTATTGCTAATTCAGTATGTACATAATTGTGTATGGTTTGAAAGAATTAAGTCAGGCAGGTATGCTTGAGTTAAACACAAAAGTGTTAGTTTTATTGAACTAAAACCCACTCAAGTAAATACATTAGAAATGCTGAATATTTACAATTATAACATGGGCCAGATTCTTCGCCCTCGTCCCTGATTCTCTGATCCCTGCAGGGAACGGAGATTTGGCTAAATGCCACATTCTTCAGTCTGATGAGAGTGTGAAAAGTTTGGGAATTCCAAAGTTTATTTTATTAGTGTCACAAGTAGGCTACACTAACACTGCAATGAAGTTACTGTAAAAATCCCCTAGTCGCCACACTCCAGCACCTGTTTGGGTACACTGAGGAGAATTCATGGGACATTGGCACCTGTACTGGGGAAGAGGGGACCTGTTCCGATGGGATGGTCTTCATCTTAATCGTGCTGGGACCAGAATCCTGGCGAATCATGTAACTAGGGCTGTAGATAGGGCTTTAAACTAAATAGTTGGGGGAGGGTTCAGTTGTATGAAGAGTTACAAAATCAAATGTAAAGGAGAGGGTACGAGTGCAGGTTAATGATGAGGACATTCAACTAGTTAAAGGAGACGAGGGCTCAGGAGAGGTTAGTAACATTTTCAGACCATGTAATAGGACACAGAGTATAGAAGGTGCCAGGAATCTAACCTTAGGCAGAGTAAAAAAGATGACAAGCACGAGAAGGAAAGTGGTCAACGCAGTACAGGGAGATGGTCTGGGGAAGGATAACCAGTCTGTGACAGGAAGGGGCAGAGCGTGCAAACAAAGGAATGCACTAACAAATCAGGTCCAGATAAGAAAGACTAACGTAAGGACACTTTATCTGAATGCACGTAGCATTCGAAACAATTGAATTGATTGAATTGATGACACAAATCAGTACAAATGGGTATGATCTAGTGGCCATTACAGAAACCTTGGCTACCTTTAGTCCCATTAGCCTATCCAGCACTACCTCTTCAGTAATAATGTTTGTTTTAAGGTTCTCATCCCCTACAATCCTCAGCATTTCCTCGTTTCCTATTATTAAATCCCCCTTCTCACCTTCTAAGGGACCAACATTTACTTTAGCCACTCTTTTCCATTTTATATATTTGTAAAAACTTTTATTATCAGTTTTTATATTTTGTTTACTTTTATAATCTATTCTTCATAATTTTCATAATCTATCTTTCCTTTCTTCATTGCTTTCTTAGTAGTTCTTTGTTTTTTTTTAAAGCTTTCCTGATTTTCTAATTCCCCACTAATTTTGGTCATTTTGTATGCATTGCTTTTTAATTTGACACTCTATTTCCTTAATTATTCATGGCTGGTTGTCCCTTCCCCGGACCATCTCCCTGTATTGCATTGACCACCTTCCTTCTTACACTATCCAGATGGAATGTATCCTGAGGTACTAAAAGAAATGGCAGAATTAATAGCAAATGTATTAGTTGTAATTTATCAAAATTCATTGAACTCTGGAAAAGTGCCAGCTGATTAGAAAACAGCTAATGTAACACCACTGTTTAAAAAAGGAGGTAGGTAAAAGGCAGGTAACTACAGGCCTGTTAGCTTAACATCTGTAGTTGGGAAGATGCTAGAATCTATCATTTAGGAAAAAATAGCAGGACACCTAGAAAAGAATGGTTCAATCAAGCAGACACAGCATGGATTCATGAAGGGAAAGTCATGGTTGATTAATCTACTGGAATTTTATGAGATATAAAAAATGCAGTTGATAGAGGGGAACCGTTAGATGTGGTGTATTTGGATTTCCAGAAGGCATTTGATGAAGTGTCTCACAAAAGATTGCTGCATAATATAAAGGTACATGGAGTTTGGGGGTAAAGTGTTAATATGGTTTGAGGATTGGTTATCTAACAGAAAGCAGAGAGTCAGAATAAGTAGGTGCTTTTCCACTTGGCAATCAGGACTAGTGGAGTGCTGCAGGGATTGGTGCTGGGGCCTCAACTATTTACCATATACATGGATGATTTGGAGGAGGGGACTGAGTGTGGGTAATAAAACTTGCGGAAGACACAAAGATGAATGGGAAAGCAAATTGCGTGGAGGACACAAAGTCTGCAGAGTGATTTGGATAGATTGTGAGTGGGCAAGGATCTGGCAGATGGAGTATGACGTTGGTCAGTGTGAGGTTATTCACTTTGGAAGGAATAATAGTAAAACGGCTGGCTTCACGTGGAATTGCAGCTGAGAATCTTGTGGCTAAAAGTCAAAAAACTACCAGTGGAAAAACTCTTTGCAATTCTCCCAATGGCGGGATGAAGATGGATTAGTTATCTTGTTGCCTTGTAACGTGTATGCTATTGGCATTAACTAATATTTCACAAACGCTCAAACAGTTGTGTCCTGGAATCGCCTCAAACAAACAAACCAAAAAACAAAGAAGAGAATAGCACAGGAATAGGCCCTTTGGATCACCAAGCCTCAGCCTCTACTCTCTGCTTATTTAAGTATCTGTCAAGATGCCTGGTAAATGTTGCTAATATATTTGCTTTCCAGTCTTTTGTAAGAAGTCTCATAACAGCAGGTTGAAGGCCAACAGGTTTATTTGGTAGCACAAGCCACTAGCTTTTGAGCCGTACTCCTTCATCAGGTAAGTGGAAGTTCTCAGTACTCCCACTCACCTGATGAACGAGAACAGTTTGAAAGCTAGTGGCTTGTGCTACCAAATAAACCTGTTGTACTTTAACCTGCTATTGCGAGATTTCTTATTGTATTTATCCCAATCCAACTCTGGCATCTCCACATTATTCCAATCTTTTCTCGTGTCATTGGGAAAGTATGTCAGCTTCATATCCAGTGGAGCGATGTGCACAAGTTGGACCTCGGCTCATTCCTGACTTTGAGCGAGTGCAATGTATGGAGCCTCTCAACCACAGCACTACTCTTGTGATGAAGGCTACTCTGCAGGGACTGTAGAGTTGGTCTGCTCCTGCTCTTTGCTAACATTGTCCCCTGTGCTATGGTGCTCATGTGCCTCACTAGGTGACCATGCAGCCCAGGATGGAGTGGGTAGAGGTCCACGTAGGGTGTAGCGTATCACAGGTGATGGGGTTGGAGAGAGGATAAAAATGCCCATGATAACTATAGGATCCAGTAATATTAGGGGAGACTGGAGAAAAATAGGAAGAGTATGTACCTTCACATTGGAAATCTCAGGCACATGGACAGTGGGAGAGGGAATGACGGATTCTGTTTGGAATTAAGTGACATTGATGACTATGTAGAGGGTAGGATTAGTAAGTTTGTAGATGACACAAAGATCAGTTGGGTGGTTAACAGCGAGGTTGAGTGTCTTGAGCAACAGAAAAATATAGATGCGATGGTCAAATGGATAGTTAAGTGGCAGATGGAATTTAACTTTGAAAAGTGGAAGGAGCCAAATGAAGTCTCAGACCATTATAATTCACCTTCTCCATTTAATGACTTTTACTCTGGATTTCTATAGCAGGATTAGGCTATTGAGTTGCACAATCAGCTGTGATCATAATGAATGGCGCAGTAACCTTGAAGAGCCAAATGGCCTACTCCTGCTCCTATCTTCTATGTTTCTATTTCTCTTGGCCCTTTTCTATCCTATGCTAAATGTTATGATATTATGATGACTATCCCCTAAATGTTTCCCTGCTGCAACATTATCCTCTGCAACCAGATCCACCCAATGCCTCCTTCCTTATTGAATCAGAATCATACTGAAGCTGGAAATTCTCCTGAAAATCCTGTCTTTTCTCTTTGCACTTGTATTGCCCCTGTCTATATTCGGATAATTAAGTCTTTCATTATAATAAGTCTATTATTTTTGCCCCTCTCTGTAATTTCTTTGGATGTTTTTCCCACTAGTTGGTGGGCTATAGAATATAACCCGTTAGTATAACGGTTACCTATATTAGTGTTTCTCAGCTTTAATTAATAGTTTCTGTCCTTGATTCCTCAAGGACATTCTCTTTGGAATTGTAACATTCTTATTCAGTATTGCTATTCCTCTCCCTATCTTTCTTTCCCTTATGCAAATGTAACTGTATCAAAAGACTTAAGTGAGTCTGATGAAAAACATATGCTTACTTCTTCAGGAGTAAGGCAGTTTAACAATTAACAGATGGTTCTTTTCTTCCTGTACTGTCTTAGTCCACCTGGGAAAAGATTAGAGAGACACATTGTTCTGTACACAATCACTAAGGATATCATTATGATGCTATCAGTGGTAAGCAGGCAGTGTGAATCTACTCTGGTATGAAAGGAGCACGAGGAACGACAACCTCACAAAATATCTCTGGCAGATCAAAATGTAAACTAATCAGTCACAAATTATGTTATGGTAATGTTGTGTTAAATAATCCAGTGATGACATTTCTTTTATTCTACACCACAGATTTCATATCTTGTTTTTTTTCCAATGAATAACACTGCATTTTATAATAATTAATTATTTTGAAATTGATTTAGTGCTGCTGAAGTTACCTGGCAAGAGGACCATGATCAGGAATGTTATTCTCCCAAAATATGCACAAGTTTATAGAATTTTTGCATTTCAATTACTTCTTTAGGGAGATATCAGCAACGGCTTGGGTGTTTTGCCCTATAACGTTGGAAGCTCAGTTGTAGTTGTTTACTGTCCTTCAGGGAGACGTCAATGCCTAACATTGGGAACAACAGACCCCAAAACAAGGGGTTATGTGACACTACCAGGGTAACGGTGAAAGATTATGAAGGAGGTACACCGATTAGCTGCATCTTTAATAGAGTCCTTTTGGAATTGGAATTAAGTTTTTGAATTTCTGTCCTTGTATTTTGAATAGCTAAATGCATGACACCAGTTAAGCAATTAAATTAAGATGTGCAAGAGACTGGAGTCAGGAGCACAGATATGCTTGTTGGGTAGACGAGTTACAGAAATGGGAATGTGTATACATGTGTTTATTCCACTTTAAACAAATACGAGTAAAACATATAACCCCTCAAACCGACTCGAGTCGGTTGAGCTCTGGCTGGATAACTGGCGATGAGCAACATACATTCAATTCCTGTAACAGCTGATGATGTTCATCAATGTACAGCAGCTCAAACTTTGTCCATTCCTGAGATGTAGTGATCCTCAGGTTAAATCACCATCATTCAGCTCTCTTGTCAAAGGGAGAGCAGCTTCAGATTATCTGGGAGTATGGCGACTTTGCTGCTGAGTGAGAAGATGGCTAATCTGTTATCTTACTCTTAACTTTGAATCAGAGGTTGATGTATCTGAATCAAAGTTACTAATTGGCCTAGCACTGCTGCTTTTTACTGAAAAAAGATACAATCTCTGTCATCTTTTTCAATGTAGAAGTGTTTCTTAGCTTAACTCGTGAAATTTCTTCAACTGTCAAATTTAAAATTACCAAGAGTCAAGTATCTCCGTTCTTTGAATATAGGTGTATTTCTTGGTGTTTTTGAAATCATTTTGGTTTTGGCAATGTCTTTTCGAGTTCATGTCTGTGGTTACTGTTGTTAGAGGAGATGGTGGTGTAGTGGGAGCAACATGGTAATATCACTGGAGGAATAACCAAGAGCCCCAAGCAAATGTTCAAGGTGCAATGGGCTTGAATTCCCCCCAAGCAATTACAGTTCAACTATGAATTTGCAGTATTAGCTAGTTTCACTAATTACTCTAAAATATCATTGTAAAGACCCATCGGGTTCCCTAATGTCCTCTAGAGAATGAAATCTGCCATCCTTATCTGATCTATATCTGATCTCGACTGACAACAATTGAGGGTGGGTAGCAGATCAGTGCCCATGTTCCATGAAAGTCTGGTTTTTAAATTCTGCCTGCTAGTTTGTAATTTTTCTGCCTTTCATTGTACTAGTCTGGTTATCTATACATTGAGGACATTGAAACTTGTAAGAGTGGGAGCGCACAGTTCATTGGAGATGACTACTTTAGATTCAAGGGAAGAAAATATTTTCCCTTGGTTTTGTGAAGGGCACAAAATTGGTTTTGTGAAAGGTAGGTCATGCCTTACTAACCTCATTGAGTTTTTTGAAAAAGTGACCAAAGAGGTGGATGGGGGTAAGGCGGTTGATGTGGTATATATGGACTTTAGTAAGGCGTTTGATAAGGTGGCCCATGGAAGACTTCTGCAGAAAATGCAGATGTATGGGATAGAGGGTGATATAGCTAATTGGATTAGGAATTGGCTAGCAGATAGAAGACAGAGGGTGGTGGTTGATGGGAGATATTCATCGTGGAGTTCGGTGACAAGTGGTGTCCCTCAGGGGTCTGTTTTGGGGCCCCTGCTGTTTGTAATTTTTATAAATGATCTGGATGAGGGTATTGAGGGATGGATCAGTAAATTTGCAGATGACACTAAAGTCGGGGGAGTGGTAGATAGTGAAGAGGGGTGTTATAGTTTACAGAGTGACTTGGACAAGTTGCAGAGCTGGGCCGAGAGGTGGCAAATGGAGTTTAATGTGGAAAGTGTGAGGTAATGCACTATGGCAGAAATAATAAATGTGTAGAGTATAGGGCAAATGGTAGGATTCTTAGTAGTCTAGATGAACAGAGGGATCTTGGTGTGTATGTGCATAGATCCCGGAAAGTAGGCAGTCAGGTCGAGAAGGTTGTTAGGAAGGCATATGGAGTCTTGGCTTTTATTGGTAGAGGGATTGAATTTCGGAGCCGCAACGTCATGTTGCAACTGTACAAAACTCTAGTGCGGTCGCACTTGGAGTATTGTGTGCAGTTTTGGTCCCCACATTATAAGAAAGATGTGGAGGCATTGGAGAGGGTACAGAGGAGGTTTACCAGGATGTTGCCTGGTATGGAGGGCAGGTCTTAGAAGAGAGGCTGAGGGATTTGAGGTTGTTTTCATTAGAAAGGAGGCGGCTAAGAGGGGACCTAATCGAGACATATAAGATGATTAGAGGTTTAGATAGGGTGGACAGTGATAGCCTTTTTCCTAGGATAGAGAAAGCTAGCACGAGGGGACACAGCTTTAAATTAAGGGGTGATAGTTATAGGACGGATATCAGAGGTAGGTTCTTTACCCAAAGGGTGGTTCGGAGTGGAATGCCCTGCCTGCAGCAGTTGTAGATGCGCCAAGTTCGGTGGTGTTTAAGAGGTTAGTTGATAAGTATATGGAAGAGAAGGGAATGGTTTAGTTTGGAGGGGCATTGCTTTTTATATTGGTCGGCGCAACATCGAAGGCCGAAGGGCCTGCTCTGTGCTGTAATGTTCTATGTTCTATATGTATAAAACGTTGGTTAGGCGTCATTTGGAATACTGCGTCCAGTTCTGGTCGTCTTACTACCGGAAGGACACGGAGACTCTGGAGAGAATTCAGAAGAGGTTTACCAGGATGCTGCCTGGTATGGAAGGTCTGAGTTACAAGGAGAGGTTAGGCAAATTGGGGCTCTTTTCCTTAGAAAGACGTAGACTTAGAGGAGATCTAGTAGAGGTGTACAAGATTATAAGGGGTATAGATAGAGTAAACAGGGTTAAGCTTTTTCCTAGGATGGACTCGAATAGCACGAGGGTCATGGGCTTAGGGTGAGGGGGGTAAGGTATAATTTGGATGCGAGAGGGAGTTTTTTCACACAGGGGGTGGTGGGGGTATGGAATGTGCTGCCAAGTAAAATGGTGGAGGCAGGCACTCTGGAGTTATTTAAGAAATACTTAGATGGGCCCATGAACAGAATGGGAATAGAGGGGTATAGAAAACTGATCTAAATTAGTGATCATGAGTGTTGGGGGTCCCTGGGAAGTGTATGAATGATGATATTGATGTACTTGTTTTTATCCTACAGGTGCTCTGGTCCACCTTGTTGTCTAACAAGGAGCGTACACACAATGGGTCGTGAGAGGGCTGCTCTTGGATTTTTTCGAGTATCCTAGTGCTTCATGTCGTTAGTGTACGCTTGACCTGGACCATTTGATGGGCAACACGACAGCTCAGTGATTATCACTGTGCTGTGCAGATACATGGATTTGGGCCTGTCTGTGGGAGTTTGCGCATTCTCCCTGTACTTGCATGGGTTTTCTCTGGGTGCTCTGGTTTCCTCCCACATCCCAAAGATGTGCTCTTAGGCTAATTGACAAAACAAATTCTCCCTAAATTGTTTCAAATTTGGTTTTTAATCCATAGATCTATAAACATAAACAGGGATCACTGGTAGAGGTGGGAACATCGGGGTGGCGGCGCGGGCTCGTTGGGCCGAAGGGCCTGTTTCCCGTGCTGTTTTGTTCTTTGTTCTTTGTTCTTTTTGCACATCTTGGACGCAGTATACAACTTCCATGTTAATGAATATAAACCAACCTATCTTTATATTTCAAGTGCATCCAGACATTGCTGTGCTGAACCAAAGCAGGAATTTGCAGTCCCATTCATATTCAACCTGGTTAGTGGATGAGTGTATGTTTAAAATCATATTTTGCACTGACAAGTCATCAGAGTTAATTGTTTGAGCGATTCAATACATTGTAAGCAGAATGTTAATTTTGTTCTTTTTTTTTGTTCCTAATTGCTGTTTTCCTTTTAACAACTAAACTGGTTGTGTTGGTACACTGCTGTGACAGAAAGGTTTGGGCAATGCCTGAAGTAGCCAAGACAATAATTAAGATTGTGACATCTTTGTTTCTTCTTTATCTGTACTTTGAGTTTATTGCATTGTTTCATTTGCAATGAAAACATGTGGAAATTTGATGCAGAGATGGTTAGGAATCAGACAGTATCTATATTCAGTAGTTGGAAATTTTCTGTCAAACACCTTTCAGTAAGAACCAGCTCAGAATGATTTCCCCAATGGAACATGCCATCAGCTTCACCAGCATGTTCCCATCTATTGTTGCCATACTGGAAATAATGATGCAATTCATTGTGAACTGGGTTTATTTGTGCTAAAATGTGTTAAATATTGATAATGCTCTTTTCTGATGTTCTTGACACTCTACTGTTTTTACATTGTGGACAGAACAGTGTTTTTAACAATAAATTGTCACCTGCCAAAGGGGTTCTAATTTTTGCTCAACCAACATCCCAGATAATACTATATGTCTTACTAACATTCTTAAATTTCAACATATATTTACTTTAACAACTTTATTAATCTAATTGCCTCTTTATTCTCTTTCTGCCAATAAATGATTCCTATTGTAACTGTTCTTTTTATTTTCCAAATGTTATTCCACGTCTGTACCTCATTAATTCTCACCCTGTAACATTCCCATAGCCGTGACTTTCATTAAGCCATTTGATGAGTTTCAGAAATGTAATTATTAGTTTTGCATGATGTGGATAACAATCTTCTCTCACCTATTATATACTCTGTTCCAAAGATAAGAGGGATGTAGTAAATATATTTCAGGAATCTTCTAGTTCCTTACGCAAGATGTCATTACAGTGCTCACATTGTCAGAATATTGGGGGCTTGAAACCCTCCACTTAGACCATTGTTTGCTGAGTTCATGGGACCACTAATGTTTCGAGATTACACTCCCCAGTTCTACTTTCCATGAGCTATGCAAAGCAATAGTCAGAGCTATTATTCGTTTTTGAACTTTAAGGGCAAATAGCTGCAATCCATTGGCTAATAGATATACTGCAACAAAGAACAAAACAGCAGGGGAAACAGGCCCTTTGGCCTAACGAGCCTGTGCCTCCACCCTGATGTTCCCACCTCTATCCGCGATCCCTGTCTATGTTTGTAGATCTATGGATTAAAAACCAAATTTGAGACAATTTAGGGAGAATTTGTTTTGCCAGTTAGCCTAAGAGCACATCTTTGGGATGTGGGAGGAAACTGGAGCCCCTGGAGAAAGCCCACGCTAGCACGGGGAGAATGTGCAAACTCCCACAGACAGAGGCCCAAATCCATGTATCTGCACAGCACAGCGATAGTCACTGAGCTGTCGTGTTGCCCATCAAATGGCCCAGGTCAAGCGTACACTAACGACGTGAAGCACTAGAATACTTTTGAAAAAAAAATCCAAGAGCAGCCCCCTCACGACCCACCGTGTGTATGCCCCTTGTTAGACAACAAGGTGGACCAAAGCACCTGTAGGATAAAAACAAGTACATCAATATCATCATCTATTTACACACTTCTCAGGGATTCCCAAGGCTCATGATCCCTATTTTAAATCCGTTTTCTATACCCCTCCATTCCCATTCTGTTCATGTGTCCATCTAAGTATTTCTTAAATAACTCCAGAGTACCTGCCTCCACTACTTTACTTGGCAGCGCATTCCATACCCCCACCACCCTCTGTGTGAAAAAACTCCCTCTAGCATCCAAATTATACCTTACCCCCCTCACCCTAAGCCCGTGACCCCTCGTGCTATTTGAGTCCATCCTAGGAAAAAGCTTAACCCTGTTTACTCTATCTATACCCCTCATAATCTTGTACACCTCTATTAGATCTCCTCTAAGTCTACGTCTTTCTAAGGAAAACAGTCCCAATTTGCCTAACCTCTCCTCGTAACTCAGACCTTCCATACCAGGCAGCATCCTGGTAAACCTCCTCTGCACTCTCTCCAGAGTCTCCGTGTCCTTCCGGTAGTAAGGCAACCAGAACTGGACGCAGTATTCCAAATGAGGTCTAACCAACGTTTTATACAACTGCAACATTAAAGGCCAGCTCTTGTACTCTATATCCCTTCCTATAAAGGCTAGCATACCATATGCTTTCTTCACAACCTAACTCTGATCTTCACCTTATAGCCCTGCATATATATCTTGAGCAGCTAGAATGAGATACTGAGTGAATCTGCTCAGTTACTACTTTTTCCCAGAGATGCAGAAGATAATTTTAACACCATCACCCCAGCTAAGGTCAGCAGCAGTTGAACATGTGACTTGCCCAGTCTATGTGACACAGTTACTCACTGGATAGCATGCTGAGTCATCAAATTACAGCAAGAAAACAAAGAATTTGTGTTTACATAGAACCACAAACATCCTGAAGAAGACTGAAAGTAATTTACAACCAGTTAATTCATTTTGAAGTTTACTCATTGTTGTAATCACAGAGCCAATTGGTGTCTGGTGATGTCTGACACACAGCAACAAAATAAAGAATCAATTAATCCGTTTTGTTGATGTTAGTTGAGGAAAAAATGTTCACAAGGTTGCTGGTTTAACACATTTTATTTTGAGTTGTGCCAGGTCACCTTTTATGTAGGATGTAGTCTTGGATTGACTCCAGTGCAACTTCTGAGAGCAAGATTTGCAATATAATAGTGACATGCATGTTGCCTGTTTTGGACGTGAGAAACTGTCATGTAAAACCTTCTGCGTTAGGAATATTGTCTTGGATTGAAGCAAACAATGAAACATTTTCTCTGATGTGTCTTCACACACAGATTAGTTATGACATTTTGAAACTATAAATAAAAGTGAGGTGACGTCTTGTCCTGTTTCTTTTTTAACGCCTTTCACTTATTTGAATTTGGTGAACAAATCCACGTTCTTTGTGGTCAATGTCCCCTTTTGGGCAACGTAGAAGATTAAGTGTCATCTGGCCAAGGGAGCCAGTGGCCAATGGGGACTCTGGTCTCAGAGGATAGGGTCCTCTTGGACAAAGAGCAATGTTGGGAGTTAGCTGCAGCATGCAGCTGCTGAACGTTACTTATTTCTTATTAATCAATCCTTTTTGTGTCAATTAAGAGACCCTGAAAGTCTATCTTTACAAAATTATTATAATATAATAGGCCCTGTTTTACCATTTTGATTCCAAGTGCTGGATGGACTTGAAACTGGGAGTATTTCAGATCTGAGTTTTAAACCCGTTCTCAGGCGCCCCTATGTGCACTCTGCCTGCAAAAATATCAGTGATTCTGAATTGTGCTGCACAAGCCTGTGGTTTAACCTGCCTGAAACGTTGCAGCTCCGATCAGCACCTCCAACTGTGCATGTGCAAAAACAAAAGACAGAATGGGGCTCCCCTGCCACATCCCTCCTGGGCCAGATAATAAGAACATAAGAACTAGGACAGGAGTTGGCCATTTGCCCCTCGAGCCTGCTTTGCCATTCAATAAGATCATGGCTGATCTTTTTGTGGACTCAGCTCCACTTACCCATCTTCTCACCATAACCCTTAATTCCTTTACTGTTCAAAAATCTATCTATCCTTCCCTTAAAAACATTCAATGAGGTAACCTCAACTGCTTCACTGGACAGGGAATTCTACAAATTCACATCCCTTTGTGTGAAGAAGTTCCTCCTCAACTCAGTCCCAAATCTTTTTTCCCTTATTTTGAGGCTATGCCCCCTAGTTCTAGTTTCATCTGCTAATGGAAACAACTTCCCTACTCTATCTTATCTATTCACTTTATAATCTTATATGTTTCTGTAAGACTCCCCTCATTCTTCTGAATTCCAATAAGTATAACCCCAGTCTACTCAATCTGTTCTCATAAGTCAACCCTGTCAACTCGGGAATCAACCTAGTGAATCTCCTCTGTACCTCCTTCAGTGCAGTACATCCTTTCTCAAGGAAGGATATCAAAACTGTACACAGTACTCCAGATGTGGCCTCACCAGCACCTTATACAGCTGCAACATAATCTTTCTGTTTTTAAACTCCATCCCTCTACAATGAAAAACAAAATTCTATTTGCCTTCTTAATTATCTGCTGCACCTGCACACCAACTCCTTCTGATTCTTGCACAAGAACATCCAGGTTCCTCTATACAACAGCATGCTGTAATTTTTTACTATTTAAATAATAGGTCATTTTGCTGTTATTCCTACCAAAATGGATGACTTCACATTCACCAACATTGTACTCCATCTGTCAAACCCTTACCCACTCAATTAAACTATCTATATCCCTTTGTGGACTTTCAATGTCTTCTGAACGCTTTTCTCTGCCATTTCTTCACCTTTAAGTTCCTTATTAAATAATATCTTGAAAAGTTAAACAATTGACAATAATCTTTTTAACACACTTCATTGGAAACAATCCTGGGAGTTTAGCTTTCTCTGGGTGCAGTGTAGCTCAAATAGCAACAGCAGAGGTAGATTGGATTGAACTTCCCTCAGTCGGAATCTGACTCTTTTCATTACTTCCCATCATTTTTCTGGGATCAATACTTTGTTCTGCAACAAGTTAACCTCCTCCTTGCTCCTTTCACCAATGATAATTTAGTGACAATATTGGAGCAAGCTGCAACCCTTGCCATTAGGGAGACTCTCGTCCTCTCCAGTGATTTAAGTGCTTCTTAGAATTGTGTATTTTGCAGGAGACTGGGCCAATTCTGACCAATACAACAACTGGAATCTAATGGGGTGCCACAGGGATCGGTGCTGGGGCTCCAGCTATTCACAATATATATTACTGATTTGGATGAGGGAACAAAATGTAACATCTCAAATTTTGCAGATGATACCAAGTTGGGTGGGAGGATGAACTATGATGTGGACGCAGAGATCCTTTAGAATTATTTGGACAGGTTGGGTGAGTGGACAAATCAAGGACAGATGTAGTATAATCTGAATAAATGAGAAGTTATTCACTTTGGAAGCAAAAGCAAGGCGGCAGATTACTACCTGAATGGCTGTAAATTGGGAGAGGGGAGTGTGCAACGGGACCTGGGAGTCCTTGTGCATTGGTCACTGAAGCTATGCATGCAGGTGCAGCAGACAGTAAATAGCATGTTGGCCTTCATTGCAAGAGGTTTCGAGTATAGGAGTAGGGATGTGTTTTTACAATTATACAGGGACTTGGTGAGGCCACATCTAGAGTATTGTGTGCAGTTTTGGTCTCCTTTTCTGAGGAAGGATGTTCTTGCTCTCTTGCAGCGAAGGTTTACCAGGCTGATTCCGGAGATGGTGGGACTGATGTACGAGGACAGATTGACTAGATTAGGATTGTTTTCGCTGGAGTTCAGACAAATGAGCGGGGATCTCACAGACTTATACAGTTCTAACAGGACTAGACAGGATAGATACAGGGAAGATGTTCCCAATGGTGAAGAAGTCCAGAACCAGGGGTTTGAGGATTCAGGGTAGACCATTTAGAATGGAGTTGGGGAGACATTTCTTCACCCAACGAGTGGTGAGTCTGTGGAATTCATTACCACAAGAAATAGTTGATGTCAAAACATTAAATATATTCAAGAGGCAACTGGATGTGGAATTGGGATGAATGGGATCAAAGGTCATGGGAGAAAAGCAGGATTAGGCTATTGAGTTGGATGATCAGTGATGATCATAATGAATGATGGATTAGGCTCGAAGGGCCAAATGGCTTCTTCCTGCTCTTATCTTTTATGTTTCTATGTAACCCAACTTGGTCCAATGCCAGAATTTTTTACAAACGCTGGATCACCTATCTGGTCTCTCGACTCTTGATAAAAAATATTGTTCCTTTTCTGCAGACTCTGTTGTGACTCCCCCCTCCCCACCAAATGTGGAACTACTAGTGTCAACCCGGTCCTCAAACTCTGACCAAACAGCAGCCCAGTAGGAGTCTTTACAGTGGCTGTACATGGGATTGTCCGTTCCTATGCAGGATGGTCATATATGATGTGGCCCAGTGCAGTGTGGTCCAGTAAGCAAGCAGGAATCTTGTTAATTTTAATATTTTTGTGCTACTTTTGAAGGTTTGTACCGTGCGTTCTGTGAGCCCATTAGATGAGGGGTGACATGGTGCTGTTTGAATATGCCTAATTCCATTGGATATCATGAAATTTTGGAATTTGGCACATGTAGATACTGTTCCATTGTCCAAGACAAGTATTTCTGGTAATCTGTGGGGAGCAGACTATTGGTGCAGTTTCTCCATTGTTACATAGAAAGTTGTGGATTTCAGTTTGCACACTTCCAGCCATTCTGAGGGGGTGTCCACTAATTGATTTGATTTGATTTATTATTATCATGTGTATTAATATGCAGTGAAAAGTATCGTTTCATGCGCGCTGTACAGATAAAACATTCCATTTATAGAGAAGGAAATGAGAGAGGGCAGAATGTAGTGTTACAGTTATAGCTAGTGTGTAGAGAAAGATCAACTTAATGAGAGGTAGGTCCATTCAAAAGTCTGACAGCAGCAGGGAAGAAGCTGGTCTTGAGTCTTTTGTGTCAGACTTTTTATCTTTTTCTCGAAGGAAGAAGGTGGAAGACGGAATGTCCAGGGTGTATGGGGTTTCTAATTATACTGGCTGCTTGCCGAGGCAGCTGCAAGCGTAGACAGAATCAGTGGATGGGAGGCTGGTTTGCGTGATGGATTGGGCTACGTTTACAACCTTTTGCAGTTCCTTGCGGTTTTGGGCAAAGCAGGAGCCATACCAACCTGCGATACAATCAGAAAGAATGCTTTCTATGGGGCAACTTGTAAAAGTTGGTCAGAGTCATAGCTGACATGCCAAATTTCCTTAGTCTTTTGAGAAAGTCGAGGCATTGATGGGCTTTCTTAACTATAGTGTCGGTATGGGGGGACCAGAACAGATTGTTGGTGACCTGGACATCTAAAAACGTGAAGCCCTGGACCCTTTCTACTTAATCCCCATTGATTTGGAAAGTGCATGTTCTTTACACTTCCTCAAGTCAATGACAATCTCCTTTGTTTTGTTGACATTGAGAGAATGATTATTGTTGTCGCACCAGTTCACCAGATTCTGTATCCCATTTCTGTACTCTGTCTCCTCATTGTTTGAGATCCGACCCACTACGATGGTATCGTCAGTAAATTTGAAAATTGAATTAGGCCATACAGTCGTAGATGTATAAGAAGTATGGTAGGGGCTGAGAACATAGGAGCATTGTGCCCATAAATGGGCCTACAAAGTTAACATGAACTCTCCCCTATGGCTGACTTGGCTATTGGCAGGAAGGTAAAGGGCAATAATAGGTAACTTCTGTTCTAGTTGACACTGGTCACTTCGTTTCATAATCCTTTCAATGTCAGTATCTCTGCTGTGCCACCAAACTTAGCTTCTATCTCGTACCTTCATTTCTGACAAACTTCGATGGATTATTTAATTCTTCAAGCAATAACTGTACCCAGTCATCAGAATTCATACCAAATAACTGTAAATTACCAAAGATAGGCTGCTGATTTCTTCTTTGCAGTTTAAAGGCAAGTAGACTTATACAGGACTGTTTCAAACAAGGTCGCCTTCGTACTTTTTACTGTAATTTCAGATGCTTCTATTTTCCTTGTTGCCAATGTGATAATTGTAATAATTGATGACCATCAGGTTAACAACACTCAAACACTCAAATTTACTCACTCAAACAATGCACATAGTGTCTCAATATGCACCTTCTCCATTCACCTCTAGAGTTGATTTAAATGATAAAAGTCCACTCTCAAGCCCTGGGTTTGTGCGTACCTGGGCTCATTGGGAGATCAAATCACATGATCCTCCAGACACTCACCCCTCGAAGGAATCACTACTACAATAAATGTTGCTGATCTCTGCTCTCCCTTGGCTGTTTGTAGATTTTTTTAAACTCAAAATATCATTACAGTATTTGTGTGAAACTAATGTGACACTTCCTATTCCCTGATTTAGGGTTAGAATAATATTCTGTTTGATATTCTAACAGCCCTATCATGTAAACCTGCTTTGAGCTGAACCTTCATCAAAGCTCAGGGAAATTCAGTCTGTTTTCTTTTATTGAGTAGCATCATTAATTTGTATTTAATTTGCATTATCTCAATATTTTGAGTGCATAGGTTTAAGTTAAAAGGGGAAAGAATTAATAAGAACTTGAGGAGCAACTTTTTTACACAGATGGTGTTTCGAAAGTGGAATGAGCTGCCAGAGGAAGTGGTTGAGGCAGGCACATTGACAACATTTAAAATGGATTTAGACAGATACATGGACAGGAAAGGTTTAGAGGGACTTGGGCCAAATGCAGGCAAATGGGGTTAGCTTAGATGGGCTTTTTGATCAACATGGACTAGTTTGGGTTGAAGGGCCTTTCTCCGTGTCGTAGATTCTATGATTTTGGGGAGTTACTTAGTACCAAGGCTTTCAGTATATATAACAATAGAACACATTCTTTAAACAGTTTCTAGTTTCATGTGAACACCCTTTGTGATTCTTACTAATTCTGCACACAGGGAACAAGTCTTTGTTATAGTCATAGTAAGGATGGGGCCATTTGGCTCATTGAGTCTATACTGACCCTCAGTGCAGAGTAATCTAATACGTGTTGTGTGGTCAGAACAGTTGTAATGGCGCTGTCCACTCATAACGTGTACTCAGTTTACAAAGAACAATAATTCTAACATGTCAGAATCTTAAGATAGAAAGAAAAAGCATTGTACTTTGTAGTTAATTGAGAGTATTGCATTTGAAGCCTTATTAACTGTTCAGTCATCATTCTTTGTGGTTATTTCAATGTGATGCTTTTATTTATTATGTTATTGTAATTACTCCTAACTGAGTATTTTTTTGTTAGACACATATAATTCTGCTTCAAGCTGCAGCTATCTCTGTCTATTTTCACATTCAACAAACACTGAACTTAAAAAGAAAGCAGAACCAGCATCAGAATTACAATTACCTCAGGCAAAGGTCCTATTTTATTGGTCAGCAAAAGTTTTCAATATAAAGTGTTAAAGTTGAAGATGATGTGAATAAAGCATTGTGCAAACAAGTATCATCATTCACAGTCAGAAGTATTAACTCAGGCCAGAAAAATGTACCCTACAGTCACATACATCAAATTATTGTCAATTAGACATTTTAAGAGTTGCATTAACCAATAATGATAAATAAAAGCAAACCTGGATTAGTAAATATCAGCAAAATGGAAAAGATGGAAACTAGTTTCAACTATTTCTAACAAGTCCCATGTCAAAAAATATTAGTCATTAATCTAGTTGCTTGAGTATAACAGTATTTGAATAAAACTGGAATAAGCCTCACTACAAAGTGATTGTCAGCTTTGACAAAGTGTCATCTGGACTCAAAACATCAGCTGTTTTCTCTCCTTACAAATGCTGCTGGACTGGCTGAGATTTTCCAGCATTTTCTCTTTTGGTAAGAGATACTTAGTGACTGATGTTCCCTTGTGCATCATCTTAAAAATGGCTGAATAAAATGACCACTGGAGCTTTGAAAATACATTAATGAACTTCCAATCCTCAGGAGAGGAATTTGCAACAGAATTTCCTCCAGGAACTTGTGCTGCTGTTCTCAGTCACAGAAGTCCATTAACCTCAGTATTAACTGTCAGGAGAGAAGATAAAGCTCTGTCATCCAGACTTGAAATGTTGGCTCTATTCTGTCTCCACAGACACTGTCAGAACTGCTGAGATTTTCCAGCATTTTCTGTTTTTGTTTCAGATTTTAGCATCCACAGTAATTTGCTTTTAGCTATCAGGAGCTTGTTTTATTCTTTTCTGATTTTTAGCAGAGAAAAATGTATGTTTATTTTTGAAAACAATTTCATATTAATCTATGCAGTGCTAATTTCACAGTGATCCCAAGTGTTACGCAATTGAGGGCACTTGCCTGATATTCAATGGCTTGAAAATATGTTACATCTTTGCATTTTTGGTATGTGCTGAAATATAGAGCAGCAATTTTATGCCAAATGTTGCTCTGAATAATTTCTTTTGCAAGGACACAACATTAGTACAAAGACAGGAAGCATTTCAATAGCAGTGACTGGAATCTGTCCAGTAAATCTGCACATCTGGAAACAAATCCAGCTCTCTGTGAAGTAAAAAAATGATAAATGTGTTTTCACTTTATCAATACACTGATTAGTTTTGTTCCAGAATCCACATCTTGAACCTCTAAATAAAAATGAGATTACATTTTGTCCTGTTTCTTTTTAATATCGTTTGCTTTAATTGAACACAGTACGTTCTATTTCATAAGTAATTTATACTGTATTTGATGTTATAACATTACACATGTTAAGAATGAGCTAAAACTAATGATTTGAAATCTCTTGCTAAGTGATCTCTGCTTTCCCTTTGCTTTTAGTAGATTGATTTTTTTTTACGTAAGATATCATTAGAGTATTTATATGGAACTAATGTGATAGTGGCTCATTATTATTCCCCAGCTGAACTATGTTCCCTAGTCACTACTAGCCCACTATGTTCCTATCATCACCTGTAATGTTCCCTATCCAATATCTACTCAAGGTCCCAATAAAGGTCAGATCCTAAAAGCTCATGCGTCCAGAGAGTGAGAGAGGTGGTATCAAGCAATATAAGAAAGGTTATGAATACACATAATGTAGAACATAGAAACCCTACAGTCCAGAAAGAGGCCATTTGGCACATCGAGTCTGCACTGACCACAACCCTACTCAGGCCCTACCCCAATATCTCCACATATTTACCCGCCAATCCCTCTAACCTACGCATCTCAGGACACTAAGGGGCAATTTTAGCATGGTCAATCAACCTAACCCACACATCTTTGAATAGGAGGGTAAAAATAAGGTTTAGGATTTCCAAACAGCATATGTGCTACTGTAGGGAGTTATACATAAAGTTAGGCTTCGTGAGATTGTAGGAATTAAGTATTAATTTGCAGGCAAAAAAGAGAATATAAATAAATGGGTACTTTTAAATTGGCAATTTATAATTAATGGGATATCACAAGGATTGACACTTTGGATTTAGTTAATTACAATCGATACCAATGTCTTAGATGAAGATAAGTGGAACGTATCCGAGGTTGCCAAGAATAAGAAGTTAGCAGGGGAAATAAATGTAAGGAAGATGCAAAGAGACTGCAAAGTGATATAAATAGGTTAAGTGGCCAAGAAAGTTGTAGAAGGATTATACTATGGTATACTATTAGCCCTGATCTTATTGAATGGCGGAGCAGACTCGAGGGGCCAGATGGCCTACTGCTGCTCTTGGTTCTTATGTTTTTATGTAATATAGTAGGACAAATAGAAAAGCAAAACATGTTTTAAATTGTGAAAAACAGGGAAATGTTGGTATTCAGAGAGATCCTTGTACACAAATCATAAAGTTAACCTGCAGGTATAGCAAGCAATTGCAAAAGCAAATGGTATGTTAGCTTTTATTACAAAGGGCTGGGAGTATAAGAGTAAAGAAATCTTATTGCAGCTTTACAAAACCTAGGTGAGAATATTGCAGAGTATTGGGTACAGTTTTGATCTCTACACCTAAGGAAGGATATACTTATTTTAAATGGAATGAAATGAAGATTCACTGGACTTGATCCTGGGATAAGGATTGTCCTAGGAAAAAGATTGAGTAAACTCTGTCAATATTCCACAGAAATTAGAAGAGTAGGAGGTAATCTGCTAGAAACATGTGCATTTCTTATAGAGTGTGATGTTAGAAGCATATTTCAACTGACCAGAGAATCTAGAACATTAATTTTGTTCTTTCCCAGGATGTGGGCATCGCTGGCTAGGCCAGCATTTATTGCCCATCCTGAATCACTGTTAAGAAGGTGGTGATGTGTCATAGCCTTGAACTGTTACAATACATGTAATGTAGGTGCATCCACAGTGTGGTTAATGACTAAGGGTCATAATCTTGTCATAAAGAGTTGACCATTAAGGATTGATATGAGGATAAACTTCTTAAAGGATTGTAAGTCTTTTGAATCCACAAAAAATCCAGAAAGCGTGGTGCTTACTCATTGAATACAATCAAGAGGGAAATCAATTGATTTTTAAAAATGAAGCAACTCAAGGAAAATGGGGTTAGTGCAAGAGGAAGAATCTGAGATACAAGATCATTCATTTCCGGACAATGGCTGAACAGGTTTTAACGGTTTAATGATGTACTTCTTCTACTGTGTTTGAGTACTTATGTTTTAACAGGAGCGTGTTTGGAATAATAATACAGGCATAATTAGGACACTGTGACAATTGCTTAGGCAAGACCAAGCATAGTTTTGGGAAATCAACAAATTCTGTTAAAGGACAAAAGAAATACACCTTCACCTGGCGTGCTGTACTGCCTCACTATGATCCAGAATTGCCCACAATAGTTGACATAAATGTAACGTTGACTGGACTAAGAATCAAACTCAGAGATATAGCAAACACAAGCCAATATACTCTGAATCTCACTCATTGACTGAAACAGAACAAAGATATGCTGTTATTGTAAAAGAAACATTAACAGCTTCATGGTTTTTTTGAGAAGTTTGTTGGCTGTAATAGTTTACATTGAGATAGACCACAAACTATCGGTCACATGATTAAATGCTAAAGAATTAGCAAAGATATCGCCAAGAGTTCAAAGATTTCACTTGAGATTAATAAGAATGCTTGGATGTCCAAGGAAAAGACAATCTACAGTGGTTGCATTGACACACATTCAAAGTGATAAGCCTGAACAAGAGAAATACATTTTGTTAAAGAAGTAGAATCCTATATTTCATTAACCACAAAATCTCCACTGACGTAGAGCAAAGTGTTAACGTAAATAGATAGTCTGCACCTCAGTGATGCAGGATCACATGAGATAATAGCCTTTGAAGATGGAAATTTGCATACCTTATCTGATCTGACCTACATGTAATTCTTAACTGCCCTCTGAAATGATCTGGCAAGTCATGCAGTCCATGGACAGTGAAAGAATGGGCAACAAGCGCTGATCTTTCAATCAATGTTCACATCCCCTGAAAGAGTAAAGAAAAAACTAAATTTGTGTCCCTTCTACTTCAAATTCCTTTCTAATTCAAAAGTGATCACCACATGAATTTCTTCCCATCATAAACATTCCTCACAGGGCTGCTATCACAAACTGTTATTCTCCAAGTCTCTCCAAGTGATGAGTGTTATTTTTACTGCATAACGGAGTTATTTCATCAAACTGAAATACGATTGGCCTTTAACACAAATAAAATATCATTACACAGTTGTTATTTGTGCTGTCTCTCTTGTGCGTAAGATGAAACTGCTGAACAGATGCTCCTTCTAAACTTTTTAGCATTAGTCCTTTCAGACTGAGCAACTATCAATGAGAAACACTGGGCCATGCAAATAACTGAAAGATACCAATCCAGATGGAGACAGGGCACACACTTTTAGTTTGCTGTGAACACAAAAACAGCTGGGATGGGGCTTAGCTAAATGTAAGAATTTTAAAAATCTCAACCCCAACATGCACTTGTCTCCAACTTGTAAGACCATATGACATAGGAGCAGAATTAAGTCACTTCCCCCATCGAGTCTGCTCCGCCATTCAATCATGGCTGATATTTTTCTCATGCCCATTCTCCTGCCTTTTCTCCACAATCCTGAGCCCCTTATTAATCAAGAATCTATCTATCTCTGTCTTAAAGACACTCGAGGGATTGCCTCTACAGTCTTCTGTGGCAAAGAGTTCCACAGATTCATCACTGTCCGGGTGAAGAAATTCCTCCTCATCTCTGTTTTAAAGGATGGGTGGCATGGTAGTACAGTGGTTAGCACTGCTTCTTCACAGCTCTAGGGTCCTGAGTTCAATTCCCAGCTTGGGTCACTGTCTGTGTGGAGTTTGCACATTCTCCTCATATCTGCTTGGGTTTCTACCAGGTACATAGAACATAGAACATAGAATATTACAACGCAGAACAGGCCCTTCGGCCTTTGATGTTGCGCCGACCATTATAAAAAGCAATGACCCTCCAAACTAAACCATTCCCTTCTCTTCCATAAACTTATCAAATAACCTCTTAAACGCCACCAAACTTGGCGCATCTACAACTGCCGCAGGCAGGGCATTCCACTCCCTAACCACCCTCTGGGTAAAGAACCTACCTCTGATATCCGTCGTATAACGATCACCCCTTAATTTAAAGCTGTGTCCGTACTCTGGTTTCCTCCCACAGTCCAAAGATGTCTGGGTTAGGTTAATTGACCATGATAAGAAATTGTCCTTTAGTGTCCAGGGATGCATAGATTAGAGGGATTAGTGGGTATAACATGTAGGGATATCGGGGTAGGGCCTGGGTGGGATTGTGTTCAGTGCAGATTCGATGAGCCGAAGGGCCTCTTTCTGCATTGCAAGGTTCTATGATTCTGTTCTGTGATTGTCCGTTTAGCCTGAGGTAGTGCCCGCTAGTTCTAGTTTTTCCTACTAGTGGAAACATCCTCTCCACATCCAGGGCCTCACAGTACCCTGTAAGTTTCAATAAGATCCCGCCTTATCCTTCTAAACTCCAATAAGTACAGATCCAGAATCCTCAAATGTTCCTCATATAACAAGCTCTTCATTCCAGGGATGATTCTTGTAACCTCCTCTGGATCCTTTCCAAGGCCAGCACATCCTTCCTTAGATATGGGACCCAAAACTGCTCACAATACTCCAAGTGGGGTCTGACCAGAACCTTGTACAGCCTCAGAAGTGCATCCCTGCTCTTGTATTCTCGCCCTCTCAACATGAATGCTAATATTGCATTTGCCTTTCTAACTGCCGACTGAACTTGCATGTTAACCTTAAGAGGATCTTGAACAATGACTCCCAAGTCATATGAACATAAAAACATAAGAACTAAGAGCAGCAGTAGGCCATCTAGCCTCTTGAGCCTGCTGCGCCATTCAATCAGATCATGACTGATCTTTTTGTGGACTCAGCTCCACTTACCCACCCACTCACCATTACCCTTAATTCCTTTACTGTTCAAAAATCTATCTATCCTTCCCTTAAAAACATTCAATGAGGGAGCCTCAAATGCTTCACTGAGCAGGAAATTCCACAGATTAACAACCCTTTGTGTGAAGAAGTTCCTCCTCAACTTAGTCCCAAATCTGCTCCCCATTATTTTGAGGCAATGCCCCCTAGTTCTAGTTTCACCCGCCAGTGGAAACAACTTCCCTGCTTCTGCCTTATGACTTAGGATGATTTAGAATCACGACAGTACTGAAAGAGCCCATTCAGCCCATCAAGTCTGCACCGACCACAATCCCACCCAGGCCCTACCCCTATACCCCTACATATTTACACACTAATCCCTCTAACCTATGCATCTCACGACACTAAAGGCAATTTTAGCATAGCCAATCAACCTAGCGTTATCTATTCTCTTCATAATCTCACATGTTTCTATATATCTCCCCTCATTTTTCAGAATTCCAATAAGTATAACCCCAGTCTACTCAGTCTCGCCTCATAAACTAACCCTGTCAACTCCGGAATTAACCTTGTGAATCTCCTCTGCACCCCTCCAGTGCCAGTATATCCTTTCTCAAGTAAGGACATCAAAACTGTACACAGTACTCCAAGTGTGGCTTCACCAGTACCTTATACAGCTGCAACATAACCTCACTGGTTTTAAACTCCAACCCTCTAGCAATGAAGGACAAAATTCTATTTGCCTCTTTCATTTCCTGTTGCACCTGCAAACCAACTCTTGAGATTCCTGCACAAGGACCCCCAGGTCCCTCTCCACAGCAGCATGCTGCAATTTTTTTACCATTTAAATAACAAAATGGATGACCTCACATTTACCAACATTGTACTCCATCTGCCAGACCCTCAACTACTCACTTAGACTATCTACATCCATTTGCAAACCTTCAGCGTCCTCTGCACACTTTGCTCTGCCACTCATCTTAGTGTCATCTGTGAATTTTGACACATTACACTTGGTCCCCAACTCTAAATCATCTATATAAATCATAAACAAGTCCCTTTGTGTTTCCGATTTCCTAAGCATTTTCCGACTTAGAAAATAATCTGTGCCTACATTCCCCCTTTCAAAGTGCATAACCTCACACTTTTCCGTACTATATTCCATCTGCTGCTACTTTGCCTTCTCTCCTAAACTGTCCAAACCCTCCTACAGCCCCTCTGCTTCCTCAATATTATCTGCAAACTTAGTAACAGTGCCTTCAGTTCCTTCTTCCAAATCGTTAATGTATATCATGATAAGTTACGGTCCCAGCACTGACCCCTGAAGCACACCACCCTTCACCAGCTGCCATCCTGAAAAATACCCCTTTATCTCCATTTTTTGCCTTCTGCCAGTCTGCCAATCCTGTATCCATGCCAGGATCTTACCTTTAACACCATGGGCATTTAACATATTTAACAGTCTCCTATGTAGCTCCTTATCAAAAGCCTTCTGGAAATTTAAGTCAATCACATCATCTGGTTCTCTTTTATCTAACTTCCTTGTTGTCGCCTCAAATAACTCTTATCAAATTTGTCAGATATGACCTGCCCTTGACAAATCCGTGCTGACTTGTTCCTATTTTATCATGTCCGCGATGTCATCTTTAATAATGGACACTAAAACCTTGTCCAGTGACCAAAATCAGGCTAACTGGCCTATAATTTCCCATCTACTGCCTGCCTCCCAGGATAGAATGTATAGAAGTGGGATGAAAGTTGGATAGCCAATTCAACCCCAGGAGGCAGATTGTCAATTTAAATATTAATGTAAGACTTGATTTAGCTTGTTCTGCAGGTTTTACTGTGGATAAGTGATTTCCCAGACATCAGGAAATCTGCAACTGAAGAAAGGAGAGTTTCAGAGAGAAAACCTTTACCGAACCACTTATCAGCTAAAAAGAACAGGAAATAATTTGATTTGGTTTATTATTATCACATGTATTAGTATACAGGAAAAAGTGTTGTTCTTGTGCATTATACAGATAAAGCATTCCATCATGGAGTACACAGGGGAGAAGGAAAGGAGAGGTGCAGAATGTAGTGTTACAATAATAGCTAGGGTGCAGAGAAAGGCCACCTTAATATAAGGAAGATCCATTCAAAGCTCTGATGGCAGCAGGGAAGAAGCTGCTCTTGAACTGATTGGTACATGATCTCAGAGCTTTGAATCTTTTTCCTGATGGAAGAAGATGGAACAAAGAGAACAGGACAGCACAAGAAAGAGCCCTTCAGTCCTCCAAGCCTGCACCTCTCATACACCCAACTAGACTATTTATTTATATCCACCTATTCCCAGAGAGAATGTCTGGCATATGTAGGGGTCCTTAATTATGCTGGCTATTTTCCCGAGGCAGCAGGAAGTGTAGACGGAATCATTGAATGGAAGGCTGGTTTGCATAATGGACTGAGCTTCACTCACAAACCTTTGTAATTTCTTGCGGTCTTTGTCAGAGCTGGAGCTATACCAAGCTGCGATTCAACCAGAAAGGATATTTTCTGTGGTGCATCTGTAAAAAAATTGGTGTGAGTTGTAGTGAACATGCTGAATTCCTTACCCTCCTGAGAAAGTAGAAGCATTAGTGTGCTTTCTTAACTATAGAATTGGCATGGGGGGACCAGGACAAGTTGTTGGTGATCTGGACGTGAGAAATTTAAAGATCTTTACCATTTCTACTCCATAAATGCTTTTGCAATTCCACTAGGTCTCCTCATCTGATTGCCCCCAATACAAAGGTCCTCCTGACTGGGCATTGATCTTCCCGACTCCCACCAGTGTTGTAAATTGGACCCACCTAGTCTAACAGCCTGAGAAAAGGTGCTGAAAGAAAGAATGTTGCCTATTTTGTCAGGGGGAAGTGGTCATCATTTGTGGGATTGGATGTTCAATCCTTGGTAGTGGATGATCTCTGATCCTGGGGGAGTTTGTGATCTCTGAGAGTCTGTGATGCAGGCAGGAAAGCTTGGGGGCTGGTGGAGCATTTCCACTCCTTTTGCTTTACATGTGGTGCTATAAAGGCAGATAACTCCTCCAAAAATCAGCTCTCATCAATTGGCTTTCCAAGGCCCAGTTCAGATAAGCTTTGAATTTAAAAATTTTTTAACGTCTTACCCAAATCAAATCCACTTGTTGTTTGTTTTGTTGGGGGAGGGGTTGCACATTCTCCTCGTGTCTGCGTGGGTTTCCTCTGGGTGCTCCGGTTTCCTCCCACAGTCCAAAGATGTGCGAGTTAGGTTGATTGGCCGTTCTAAATTGCCCTTTAGTGTCCTGGGAGGCAGAGGTTGGAGGGATTAGTGGGTAAATATGTAGGGATATGGGGATAAGGCCTGGGTGGGATTGTGGTTGATGCAGACTCAGTGGGCTGAATAGTTTCTTTTCATAGGAGTCTATGAATTCCCCCACCCACATGCTCCCCTCAATTACAGACCCCCATTCCTTCACCCACATACTTACCACAATCACAGACCCCCCCAATTTCCCCAGCCACATGTTCTCCCCAAATCACAGCCTCCCAATTCGCCCAGCTACATGATCCCCAAAATCACAGCACACCCCAATTCCCCCACTCACATAATCCCCATAATCATAGCCCTCCCCAGTTCCCTCAGCCACATGCTCCCCACAATCACAGCCCTTTGAAGTGTTGAGAGGCTGCAGCAGTGCAATTTGCAAGGGCTTTGTGCACATTCTTCAGCTGGCAGAGTGCTGAATGCACTAGGACCCAGCAGCATCGACAAGAACTGAGGTCAGTGCTGCAAGTCAGACGTCGGAGACCCTATGGAACAATAGCCCCCTATCCACACATTCACAGAACCCTCCAGTGCCCTACACGCTATCAGAGGCCTCTAACCCTCCCACACACACTCAAAACCACCACTGACCTGAGACAGAAAATGGCTGCAATAAAAGGACCCCCATGAGTAGCAGAGAGCCACCGGCACTGACCTCCCCACTGATGAAGTACTCGAATCGGACTTTTATGGAGCATATCTGTTTCGCGCCAATTCAGGATGGGTGAGCACAGTGGTAAAGGGGGAAGTTGGGCAGCCTATTAAGTCAGTTTAAATGAATGCTTTTAAACTGCTTTTAAAATGCAATTTTTAAATGCATTTAATTTTTTTCAAATTTAAAATGCAAGTTTAAAATTGCATTTAAACTTTTTGCAAAGTTTTTGCACCCAAAAACGGGAGCAACACAAAAATAAAATCTGGCCTTGTTGCAATTTAAGGACCACAGTCAACATTAACTTGTGTTTCTGTGAATGCTTTACTTAACTGATCTCAGGATGTCTGTAACTAGAGGCAAAGAACTCAGTACGAATCCAGCAACACCAATTTTAAATCCAACCAATTTATTTGATAGTAAATTTGCGAGCTTTCGACACTCAGTGTCTTCGTCAGACAAATGCAGTGTTCTGGTCTGCAATAGCACACATATCAACACAGACAGTCACAGATTGCTGATTAGAATGCGAATCCTTACATCTAACCTGCTATTCAAGTGTTAAAGTGGCTAACAATGTGTGTGAAGGGAATCCTGAGCATTGGTTAGAGAATTGTGTATTTTCTCCAGACAGCACAGTAAGTGAGGTTTTTTTGCTAACCCATGCAAGTTACGGGGGTTACAGATAGTGTGTCATGAAGCCAAGATCCCTATTAAGACCGTCCCCATGTGTGCGGAACTTGACTATCAGTCTCTGCTCAGCGACTCTGCGCTGTCGTATGTCATGAAGGCCCCCTTGAAGAACATTTACCCGCAGGTCGGTGGCCGAATGCCCATGACTGCTGAAGTGTTCACCCACAGGAAGGGAACTGTTTTGCCTGGTGATTGTTGAGCTATGATCATTCATCCACTGTCGTAGTGTCCGCATGATCTCCCCAATGTACCATGCTTTGAGCAATGGGACCCTGTGTGAGAACCTCTCCGGCTATATCGAGGGCATCCTGAAACCCATTGTACAAAGAACCCCCAGCTTTTGTCTTGACACTACGGACTTCCTACAGAAACTCAGCACACATGGAGCAGTAGAAGCAGGGACACTCCTTGTCACAATGGATGTCTCGGCGCTCTATACCAACATCCCCCACGACGATGGTATTGCTGCAACTGCCTCAGTACTCAATGCCAACAACTGCCAGTTTCCAGATGCAATTTTACAACTCATCCACTTCATCTTGGACCACAATGTCTTCACCTTCAACAATCAGCTTTTCATCCAGACACATGGAACAGCCATGGGGACCAAATTTGCACCTCAGTAAGCCAACATCTTCATGCACAGGTTCGAACAAGACTTCTTCACCACACAAGATCTCCAACCAAGGTTATATACTAGATACATTGATGACACCTTTTTCCTTTGGACTCATGGTGAACAATCATTGAAACAACTGTATGATGATATCAACAAGTTCCATCCCACCATCAGACTCATCATGGACTATTCTCCAGAATCAGTTGCATTCTTGGACACACGCATCTCCATCAAGGACAGTCACCTCAGCACCTCACTGTACCGCAAACCGACAGCCTCACAATGCTCCACTTCTCCAGCTTCCATCCTAGACACGTTAAAGAAGCCATTCCCTATGGACAAGCCCTCTGTATACACAGAATTTGCTCAGATGAGGAGGATCGTGACAGACACCTCCAGACGCTGAAGGATGCCCTCGTGAGAACAGGATATGGCGCTCAACTCACCGAAGCATGGTACATTGGGGAGACCATGCAGACACTACGACAGCGGATGAACGAGCATCGCTCAACAATCACCAGGCAAAACAGTTCCCTTCCTGTGAGTGAACAGTTCAGCAGTCATGGACATTCGGCCTCCGACCTGCGGGTAAATGTTCTTCAAGGGGGCCTTCGTAACACACGACAGCGCAGAGTCGCTAAGCAGAGACTGATAGCCAAGTTCCGCACACATGGGGACGGTCTTAATAGGGATCTTGGCTTCATGACACACTATCTGTAACCCCCGTAACTTGCCTGGGTTAGCAAAAAACCTCACTTACTGTGCTGTCTGGAGAAAATACACAATTCTCTAACCAATGCTCAGGATTCCCTTCACACACATTGTTAGCCACTTTAACACTTGAATAGCAGGTTAGATGTAAGGATTCGCATTCTAATCAGCAATCTGTGACTGTCTGTGTTGATATGTGCGCTATTACAGACCAGAACACTGCATTTGCCTGACGAAGACACTGAGTGTCGAAAGCTCACAAATTTACTATCAAATAAATTGGTTGGATTTAAAATTGGTGTTGCTGGATTCTTACTGAGTTCTTACTACCCCAGTCCAACGTCGGCATCTCTACATCATGACTAGAGGCAAACACATGGCATGTTACATGACAATGGAGAGCCCCAGGTATCAATCAGACTGGTTACATTTCAAAACCCAAACAGAATCTTTTCCCTGAGTTGCAATCTTTTTCTGCTAAAACAACTTTGAATACTACTTAGATAGCTTGCAATATTTCTCTATAGCAACAGCCTTGTTCCTTAATAGACTGAGTAAAAGAAAAACACAAATCAAAACCTGAGTGCACACATACAAAGCAACAGAAAACCTGGGCACACACATGCAGAGCTATTCACCTTGTCTTCCTTTTCCAGTGACAGCTGTGCTAATTAGCACTATTGATGCAGGAGCTAATCACAACGTTACTATATTTTTCTGTTTCTTCATGGCTAAGTATTTATTGAAGGAAGTGCAGGCAGCAACTTAGAGCAAAGTTCTTTCCATTTTTATGCTTTGTGTATTCCTTGCTTTCATTTCTAATTGATACTTTCTGTTTGAATAACAATTTTAGGAAGAAATCCATTTGTATAAGTATATATTAATATAATTTTCTAAGTTTGCAATCAGAATATTAAATTAGGGTAACTAACTCTTGGATGATTAATTAGTTGGCCATAAAATTGCATTTCTCTTTTCCCCTGGTTTTAGTGCGAACGAGGACTGTTTCAGAACGAGAATGGCAGCCATTGTGCCTATCACAGTTCTGGTGTTGCATCTGTTTATTCTCATCTTGGGGAGGATGGACACTGGAATGATGCAGAGAGTGCAGATCCTGGCATCTCTCAGCATCTGTGTCTCTCAATACAGATGCTGCCAATTTGTACCTAATGCCCGGCTTTAACTGAGGATCCTAATCCCCTCCTTCCCATCAAAACTCACTCCCTCCCACCTACCAAAATTCACCCCCTCCCTCCCACCAACACTCACTCTCTCCCCCTCATCAACATCCACCTCTTCCCACACACCAACACTAATACCTTTCCTCCCACAAACGCTCTCACCACCCTCCCACCAACACCCATCCCCTCCCTCCCACCAACACCCACCCCCTCCCTCCCACCATCACCCATCCCCTCTCTCCCTCCAACACCCATCCCCTCCCTCCCACCAACACCCACCCCCTCCCTCCCACCAACAACCACCCCCTCCTCCCACCAACACCCACCCCCTCCTTCCCACCAACACCCATCCCTCCCTCCCACCAACACCCACCCCCTCTCTCCCACCAACACCCACCCCCTCCTTCCCACCAACACTCTCCGACTCCCTCCACCAACATCCACCCCCTCTCTTCCACCAATACTTACCCTTTCCTTCCACTAATACTCATCTCCTCCTTCCCACCAGCACTGACTCCCCACTCCCACCAATACTCTCCCCCTCCCTTCCACCAAATATCCACCCGCCCTCCAACCAACCCTCATCCCCTCCCTCTTGCAAACGCTCAATCCCTCCTTCCTATCAATACTCACTCCCACCCTCCCACCAACAATCACTTCTCTTTCCCACCAACACTCACCCCCTCCCTCCCACCAACATCCCCACCCCCCTCATCCACTCCCGCCATTCCCATGACAGTTTTTAAAGGATCACAAAGAATTGGAGGTTAATTATTTTCAGTTGGTTTAGTGTGAGTTTGTGGTGTAAGAGAGTAATTGTTTAGAGGAGATGAAATCTATAAGGATAATTCTGAGTTGTGATAGTCAGAGTTCTCTGAAAACCACTTGCTCCCATTTGTTGGTGTTTCTGACGTCCTAACTGTGTTCGGAGATTCCAGATTTTAAATAACAAGAAAAGATGTGGTTTGAACATAAAAGGTGAAATTTTCCCGAAGTGTTGAATTTGCATGAAAACTGGAGTAATTCATGCTTTTTTTTTCTGTGGGAGTTAGAGAGGAATCTCCCACACTCTGTGCACTGCAGAGGCCACCGGTGTGATTATCATTAAAAACCAGGGGGATGGACGTATACCTGCTGGAGAGGCTGCTGAGTGGGCCGCTGTGCATGTGTTAACCCGTCAATGTCTCGATCAGCCCCTCACTGCTGGCTCCTGAGTGCTGGTTGACACCACAACCTTTACAACGCTGCTGTTTCCAGGCCCAGCCACAATTCCCCCTTTCAGCCCACTGCAATCTGCAGCACCCCTCTCCTGGCTCGCCCCAATCTCCATCACCCCATCCCCACCCCCGCCAATTACCCCCCCATGACAATAACCTCCCTGCAGTCCTGACCCTCCCTGCAGTGCTGACCTCCCCCCAGCAGGCTGACTACCCTCCTGGATGACCCCAACCCAGGCTGCCTTGATCACTGGCCGCCTTCTCCTTCCCTAGTGCAGAGTGGCAGTGGGACCCCCATACCTACACATTGACCCCTACACCCTGACTCATCAGTCCCCACTCCTTTGAGACTGCCCAATGTCCAGTGGGCAGTGCCCCCTGAGCATTGGCACTTTATCCCTTGGGCAGTGTCAGGGGCCCAGGCTGGCACTACCACTGCCCAACCCTCTGGGGACCCCCAAATGCCCTCCCTTCACTCTAGCAGGGTTAGGCTGTTACCTCACTAAGTGGGGATCTCCTGTAATCCACACTGGAGTGAATCAGATCTCCAAATCAGCACCTAAACAGATCCGAGCGCGCTCCATGTAGAAAAATATTAATTAATTTAGAAGAATTATAACTGAAGAATCAGTTTTAATTCCAGAAAAGTCAGGATTTGACCTTTCGTGAGCTTAAGCACAGCATTGATATGGAGAAGTCTGCAGCCACTCGATCCAAATAGCCATCATTTAAATTATTTCCAAGCTGCATGTGAGTGCCAATGCAGTGAGAGCCACCCAAACTAGCAAGTGATGGATAAACCTCCAAAAGAACCATCTTGAATTTCAGCAACTTCTTAAAGTTGAAACTACAGTGTAAAATTAAGTCATGGATCAGAAATGCACTCTTCCAGATCAATTTAAACTTATCAAAGTCCCAAATCAATTGCACAATTATGAACTTCAGAAAAATACATTCCTTAGATACCTGATTGCTTCTAATTTGTATAAAAAGATACAAGCTCAACAAGTTAACATGTTGCTTTAATCTGCAAGCCAAAATCTGTAAAAAGATGATTTTATTACTAGTCAGAGTCAATGGATCAACAGCGACATTTCTTTTCAAACTCCAATTTTCCCATTTGTTACTTTTGATCATCTTTTGCTCGTTTCTAAAATTTTCCAAATCTCCTATTTATTACTAATCTTTGTAGAACAGTGCATTCTTTTTATTTGATACCATCCTTACCTTCCTTAGTTGGCCATAGATGTTTCATTTTTCTTTCTTTCTTAATTGAGTATATTTTTACTCAGAGTTGTGAAATATCTCCTAAAGTTTCTGCCACTGTTTCTTCTCCATCTTACCTTTCAACCTATTTCCAGCTTTTCAGCTGATGGATGGGCCATTGCCAAGACAATTAAATAAAGCCCACCATAGATAAATAAATCCCACCTCTGCGCCAATCCCTGAAATTTTTGAAGTGCCTGTTCTGCTGCCTTCCAGTGTGAGATCAAATCATGGCATATATTAGAAGCAGTTCAGAGATAGTTTGACACTCGTACCAGGAACGGGTGCATTGTCTGATTGGGGAAGGTTGCACAGGCTAGATTTGTAGGCTTGAAGAGGAAGAGGCAATTTGATTAAAACATATAAGATTGTGAAAGGTATTCACAAAGTGGATGTGGAGGGAATATTTCCTCATGTAGAAGTATCTAGACTAGGGATCACTATTCAAAAATAAGGAGTTATCCATTTAAAACGGAGGAGAAATGTTTTCACTCAGAGGGTCATGAGTCTTTGGAACTGTCTTTCTGAAAAGGTGGTGGAAGCAAAGGGCGGAAATTCCTGCTTGAGGCAAACAGAACTTTGCAATGGTCCTCTCCTGTCCACTGCAATTCCTGTGGTGGGCAGGGCGGGAAAATTCTGCCCAGAGCCTGTAAATATTTAGAAAGCAGGTGTGGAGATAGGTTATTGAGGGTAGGCTGTATTTCTCTCAGATCAGCCATGTTCTTAATAAATCAAGCTGGAGTAGGCTTGAGGGGCTGAATTTCTGCTCCTGTATCAGTGTTCTCTTCCTTTTGGCTTCCTACCCCCACACCACTATGTGTTCAGGTGGCAGTGCTTGACTAGAATCATAGAATCCCTACAATGCAGAAGGAGGCCATTCATAGAAACATAGAAAACATAGAGAATGAGAGCAGGAGTAGACCATTTGGCCCTTTGAGCCTGCAGCACTATTCAATATGATCATGGCCAATCATACATTTTCAATATTCCACTCCCCGTTTCTTTCCATACCCCTTGATCCCTTTAGCCACAGGGGCCACATCCAGCTCCCTCTTAAATATATCTAACAAACTGGCCCCAACAGCTTTCTGTGGTAGAGAATTCCACAGGTTCACAACTCTGAGTGAAGAAGGTCTTGCTCATCTCAGTCCTGAATGGTTTACCCTTATTCTTAGCCTGACCCCCCCACACTACCCCCCCCCCCCCACCCACCCCACCACCACCCCCTCCCCCACCACACCCAGTTCCGGACTTTCTCAACATCAGGAGCATTCTTCCTGTATCTAGCCTGTCCAGTTCTGTCAGGATTTTATTTGTTTCTATGAGATCCTTTCTTGTGCTTCTAAGTTCCAGTGAGTACAAGATCAGTTCATCCAGTCTCTCTTCATATGTCAGTCCTGCTATTCCAGGAATCGGTCTGGTGAATCTTTGCTTCACTCCCTCAATAGCAAAGATGCCCTTCCTCAGACTGGGAGACCAAAAAGCACATGCTACTCAAAATGTGACCACAATTCAGTTGCGTTTACCTTAGCAATGGAAAGGGATAGGTATTTTCCTAAGGACAAAAGTTATAGCTGGGGGAAAGGATACTGAGGCGATTAGGCGAGATTTAGGATACATAGGTTGGATAAGGAAATTGCAGAGGATGGGAATAATTGAAATGTGGAGCTTGTTCAAGGAGTAGCTGCTGCAAGTCCTTGATAAATATGTACCTTCAGGCAGGGAGGAAGGGAACTGTGGTTTACGAAGGAAGTTGAATCTCTTGTGAAGAGGAAGAAGGAGGCTTATGTCAAGATGAGATGTGAAGGCTCAGTTAGGGCACTAGAAAGTTACAAGTTAGCCAGGAAGGACCTAAAGAGAGAGCTAAGAAGAGCCAGGAGGAGACATGAGAAGTTTTTGGCAGGTAGGATCAAGGAAAGCCCGAAAGCTTTCTATAGGTACGTCAGGAATAAAAGAATGATTAGGGCAAGATTAGGGCCAGTCAAGGACAGTAGTAGGAAGTTGTGTGGGGAGCCTGAAGGGATAGGAGAGGCACTGAATGAATATTTTTCATCAATATTCACACAGGAAAAAGTCAATGTAGTCGAGGAGGATACTGAGATACAGACTTTTGGACTAGACGGGATTGAAGTTCATAAGGAGGAGCTGTTAGCAATTCTGGAAAGTGTGAAAATAGATAAGTCCCCTGGGCCAGATGGGATTTATCCTAGGATTCTCTGGGAGGCTAGGAAGGAGATTTCAGAGTCTTTGGCTTTGATCTTTATGTCATCATTGTCTGTAGTTATATACCAGAAGACTGGAGGATGGCAAATGTTGTCCCCTAGTTCAAGAAGAGGAGTAGAGACCATCCCGGAAATTATAGACCAATGAGCCTTACTTCTGTGGTGGACAAAGTTTTGGCAAGAATTATAAGAGATTTATAATCATCCAGAGAGAAATAATTTGATTAGGGATAGTCAACACAGTTTTGTGAAGAATAGGTCATGCTTCACAAACCTTATTAAATTCTTTGAGAAGGTGACCAAAGATGCGGATGAAGGTAAAGCAGTTGATGTGGTGTATATGGATTTTAGCAAAGCGTTTGATAAGGTTCCCCATGGTAAGCAACTGCAGAAAGTACGGATGCATGGGATTGAGGGTGATTTAGCAATTTGGATCAGGAATTGGCTATCTGAAAGAAGACAGATGGTGGTAGTTGATGGGAAATATTCAACCTGGAGTTCAGATACAAGTGCTGTACCTCAGGGATCTGTTTTGGGGCCACTACTGTTTGTCATTTTTATGAATAATCTAGATGAGGGTGTAGAAGGATGGATTAGTAAATTTGCGGTTGATGCTAAAGTCGGAGAGTTGTGGACAATGAGGATGGATGTTATAGTTTGAAGAGGGACATAGATAAGCTGCAGAGCTGGGCCGAGAGGTCGCAAATGGAGTTTAATGTGGAATAGTGTGAGGTGATTCACTTTGGAAGGAGTAACAGGATTACAGAGTATTGGGCTAATGGAAAAACTCTTGGTAGTGTGGATAAGCAGAGAGATCTCGGTGTACATGTGCATAGATCCCTGAAAGTTGACATCCAGGTTAATAGGGTTGTTAAGAAGGTGTATGGTGTGTTAGCTTTTATTGGTAGAGGGATTGAGTTTTGGAACTATGAGATCATGTTGCAGCTGTACAAAACTCTGGTGCGGCCGCACTTGGCGTACAGTTCTGGTCGCCACATTATAAGAAAGATATGGAAGCATTGGAAAGGGTGCAGAGGAGATTTACCAGGATGTTGCCTGGTACGGTGGGAAGGTCTTATGAGGAAAGGCTGAGGGACCTGAGGCTGTTTTTGTTAGAGAGAAGAAGATTAAAAGATGACTTAATTGAGGCATACAAGATGATCAGAGGATTAGATAGGATGGACAATGAGAGCTTTTTTCCTCGGATGGTGATGGCTAACACAAGGGGGCATAACATTAAATTGAGGGGTGATAAATATGGGACAGATGTCAGAGGTAGGTTCTTTACTCAGAGGGTAGTAAGGGTGTGGAATGCCCTGCCTGCAGCAGTTGTGGACTCACCAACTTTAAGGGCGTTCAAATGGTCAGTGGATAGGTATATAGATAGCATTGGAATAGTTTAGGATATAGGATCATTAGATTGGTTCCACTGGTTAGAACAACATCGAGGGCCAAAGAGCCTGTACTGCGCTGTAATGTTCTTACCAAGGTCCTGTATAACTGCAGCAACACATCCCTACTCCTATACTCACATCTTCTTGCTATGAAGGCCAGCATGTCATTAGTGCCATCACCACCTGCTGTGCCTGCATACCAACGTTCAGTGACTGTTCCACCATGATGTTGCATTTCCCCTTTTCCTAAAGCTGTCACCATTCAGATAATGGCTCATTGAGTCTGCACCGATTCTCTGACAGAGCATCTTACCCAACCCCACCTATTCATCCTGCTATTCTTCCTAACCTACACATCTTTGGACTGAAAGTATCTGAAAGGAGAAACATAGACGGATAAAATTGTCTTGAGGGGAGGAAAGAAAGTAAGAGGATTATATGACACCATCAGCACCTTGCCAATTGGAAAACATTGTGGGAGGAGAGTGAGGAAAGATGTAATAAGGTTAACAACATATTTCTTTGATGACCTCAAGCCCACCATTGGCCACGGCTTCAAAGGCAGTTGCTCCAATTGGGTGAGGCCGTGCAGCTGTGTCTATCCCTCACCTGTTCTCTGCTAATCATAGAGTTAGAGAGTTAGAGAGGTTTACAGCATGGAAATAGGCCCTTTGGCTCAACTTATCCATGCCATGCAGTTTTAACCATTAAGTTAGTCGATATTGCCCGCATTTGGCCCATATCCCTCTATACCCTGCTTACCCATGCAACAGTCCAAATGTTTTTCAAAAGACAAATTGTATCAGCCTCATTCCAGCCACTTACCACTCTGTGTAAAAAAAAAAATCCCCTCTGGACACTATTGTATCTCTTCCCTCTCACCTTAAATCTACGCCCTCTAGTTTTAAACTCCTTACCTTTGGGAAAAGATGTTGATTATCTAACTGATTTACGCCCCACATTATTTTATAGACCTCTATATAATCACCCCTAAGCCTTCTACACGCCAAGGAAAATAGTCCCAGTCTATCCAACCTTTCCTTATAATTCAACAAGACATCTCAACTCCTTATTCAATGTTCTGACCAATGAAACTAAGCATGCTGAACACCTTTTTCACCACCCTGTCCACCTGTGATTTCACTTTCAAGGAATTAGTGATGGGAAAGGATGGTGAGGGTTAGAGGGATTGGATTGACACTGTTATTTTCTGAATATGGCATTTAACAGGAATGAAAAGTGAAAAAATTGTTTAATATTCTTTAACTGATATTCTCTGTTCCTCTCTGAAGGCAGTGACTCGTCATGTATATTGTTCCACAGAAGCTTACCCAACTTATCGTCCTTTCATATCCATAACACTGCTTCCAGGAGTGCTGTGGAAGACAACTGCCCTCTTGGGAACTGTCTCCTGTGTCTCCAGCTAATTGTCATGTCACCAGAGTGGAACATTCTCTTGAAGGGCAATCTTGCTTGTACCCCCAAATGCTTTAGAAACAACTAAATCAGACGCCCATTGTCCAAATTCAAACTACATAGATCCATTTAACAAATCTGTATATCTGTTTTAAGGCAGAACTACTTTGGATTGTTTTTTAGAATAGATTTCTTACCTTGTTGTGCACGCTCATCAGTGTTCTTCTATAGGTTGCCCAAAGGCCCCATCTAAGTTCATAACAGCAGAATTCATCAGTGACCTTAACTTCCAGATGCACCTCAACCATTTTTTACCTCGCTGGCCTGTTGCTGCTCACTCATGCTCGGTAGTTCACCATGTGTAGATCCTAACACTACATAACTCACAAAGGTAGATACAGGACCAGCTTCTGAACTGGTGGCTGTGAATATCAAAGTGCATTGTCTCCCCTTCTCTGGCATGGCTTCCACTTCTTTTCCCTCTTGTGTATGTTGAAGTTGGCCAGGTGGCCATTCTTGTGTATCTGAAAGCATAAAAGCAGAATTGGACTGATTGAGATGAGGAAGAAAACAAAAGGTTACAGATCAGGTTGAGAGTGGAAATGGACTTGATTTGGGGAATAAGGCAATAACCTCCAACAGCCTCATAATCCCCAGCGATGTCCACCCCGGTGTTGCAGCTGTTCTCAGTAGCACAATCTCCTTGGTCTAGATGAATGGATGACACAATGGAGCCCGCAGTTTCACTCCCACATTCCCATCACCACTCCCCACCCCCACATTCCATTCCCCACCCACACCTGCCACCCTCCCACACCAACCCTCCAAACCCACATCACCAGACCCCATCCCCGCACCCTCCCCATTTAAATATTGATGGCATGGTCTACATGTCATTAAGGAGCCCTGGATGCTATCGTCCAGACTCAGTTGCCTTTACCCATCTCCACCTATGGGGACCGGGCATGATAGCCTAGTCAGACGGCTTGGAGGCAATTGAAGCTCCTGCATGTTCAAGAGCATAGGCGGGCAGTGCTGTGGAACAGTGCCAGCATAACACTGCCCACCAGGCACCCTGGCAGTGCTTAGTGAGCAGCATAACTGTTTCAGGGGCATGGCATGATTAGGAGGGATGGAGACAAGAGGGGAGCTCCAAAGGGTGGAGAAAGGGAACTGTGCTGAAGTTAAGAAGAAGCTGGAAACTCTGCAGGGTTAGGAGGGAAGGGGGAACTCTGCCAGTGGTGAGATCAATGGGGGGCAGGCAAGATCCTAATATTCATGTGGATGGTCTCAATTTCCGTGATTGGGGGAAAAGTTCTGATATCCAATTTGGGGGGTGGGGTGGGGCAATGTCCGTTGGGGATGGGAGGCAGCAGAAAAGATCCCAGTACACTGGGAGATCAGGGTGCCTGTGCAATGGCACTCCTACAACTCAGCAGTTGGCTTTCCAGGTGAACTCAGGCTTCACTTCCTCTGCTGGTGAGAATCACATCCTGTACAAAATGCCATAAGAATGCATTTTCAAAACTCACCAAAAAAAGGATCTGAAACTTTCCCATTTTCTCACTCATTTGGCACTTTGAACCTTTTTCATAAAATCCTGCCTTACTTGTGATAATGGTGAGAATAATGGAGCAATTCGCTCCAATCTCTCAGACATCCTCTTCACTGCAACCCTCACAAATTCTGTTATGTTTTGGAGAGTTGGTAGTTCTGTGCTGGAACTGGGGTCAAGGGGAGAAGTGGGAGGATTAAACAAGCCAGTGAGTCTCGTTTCAGAGTGTGGGGCACCATTTCATAAGGACGCCCCAATTTCACAGTGCAATGGGCGATCACCTCCCTCCCCCACACCCGTGGACATTGAGATGCTGCCCTCATCAGTGGAATGTTCCTCCAGCTCCTTCCCCAACCCCAGCCACTGCCGTACATAGGTCAATGGCTTTGGGTCCTCTATATGGGATCTCTTCCTGATGCCTGACATGCCTCCATTATAATTCTTGACATGCCCTCCTGTCATGACCCATGATATGATCCAGCCCTCATGACCCCCCTCCTCCCCCCCCCATCATATCCCATGCATAGCCCCCCTTTCACTCAGACCCCATCCCTTGGCATTTCCTCTGACACACTTGCGGCACTCAGCTGGTAATGTGTGGTGTCTGGTGGGCATCGCCAGGGGGGCAATGCCCAATAGACACTGCTTGTTCATACCCCCAGCAATCTGGGTGCTTCAATGGCCTTCTAGCCCCCTCATGAGGCCATCTCGCTGGTAGAGACCGGTTGTGATTCTCATCATTATTGTGCCATGTCTGAAAGCCACTGGATTGTATGTGATAGGAATTGAATGGGCTTTGCATATTCAAACACTAATTAACATATACTGATTCTGGTTTGCACCATTAGAAAGAAGCCGGGAGAATTGCAAACTGACTGGTGCCAGGCGTGAAGGCAGTTTTTAGGCCTGCGAGCTATTGTGTTCAGTTCTGGTCATCTCACTATAAGAAGGATGTGGAAGCATTGGAGAGAGTACAGAGGAGATTTACCAGGATACTGCCTGGTTTGGAGGGTAGGTCTTATGAGGAAAGGTTGAAAGAAGTAGGGCTTTTCTCTTTAGAGCAGAGGAGGATGAGTGGCATCTTAATAGAGGTTTATAAGATAATGAGAGGGATAGATAAATGTGGATGTGCAGAGACTATTTCCTCTGGTGGATGTAGCTGTTACTTGGGGGCATAACTATAAGGTTCAGGGTGGGAGATATAGGAGGGATGTCCAAGATAGGTTCTTTACTCAGAGAGTGGTTGGGGTGTGGAATGCACTGCCTGCTGTGATAATGGAGTCAGCCACTTCAGGAACTTTCAAGCCTATCCAAGTTATTGGACAGGCACATGGAGTACTCCAGAATGATAGGGAATCGGATAGCTTGATCTAGGGTTTGGACATAGCTCGGCACAACATCGATGGCTGGAGGGCCTGTACGGTGCTGTACTGTTCTATGTTCTATGTTCCCAGATTGGCACAATCCTAGCCAGAACACAGCGAGTTGGGAAAATCGACCCATCCATATTCTTTATTATTCTGTTCAAAAGGTGTTGAGGTTTCATTGCAGGAATACCTCACTGTTAAATGCAACATCCTTTATTCTTGACCAAGCTCCAAAATGGAAAAATAGATGGAACTTTGGTGCTTCACCGTAAAAGATGCAAAAAGAAATTGTCCAATCAACTGTACATTGTGTCAAAGTTTGATAAATGTTGATGAGAGAGAATTTTTGAATGCTATCATTGAAAAAGTTGCCATTTTTATTGGCTGCTTGATAATGCATGGAATAGTTTGCCTGGAAAAAATAGGAAAATGAATGCATTTTAATTGTTCTAACTTATCCTCATTTTCTCATAATTTCCATCTTCCCTATTGGTGAGAGTCAACATGTCAGAACAACTGAATGACAAATGATGCACATTAGGATTTTGTCACCTTCTGTATGGTTTATGGAGTAACTTTAGCAGCAACGTCTTTATAAACAACTAACAAAAAATGGCATCATTTTTCGCATCAATGTCAAGTTTTAAAACCGCCAAATGATTAAATTAACAATTTGTTTGTACTGTGTGTTCATTTCATTCTGTAAGCAAGTGTACAGATAGTATTCATTATCTCATGATGGCTAGGAATATCATCACAAGATTATTTTTTGCTAGTTTACATGAATTTTCATTGAGTGATTACAGCTGGCACACGGATGATGCGCAGCAGGCAACTAGCAGAGATGCAGAATATTGAAGCTATGAATGTTTTCAAGATGGAGCGAGATATGTAACAATGCCATCTAAAATCTAAATCCATTAGTTGGTGCACAGAAATCTCGACAAATATGAAGACCAGTTCGCTGTATAAAGTCATCCTCACCCCATTTCCACTGATTGAGCCCCCCCCCCTTCCTCCACCCCAGCCCAATCAATGGTACACATCAAATCGACATGTTTGGTTTGCTAGAGCATGTTCCAGGATATAGTCACTCAGGTTTATGCACAAGAATAGAAACCCAAATATAAAGTAATTAGTTGAATATTAACATTTTGCTGTAAAATGTTCCTATAAAATTATGCCTGATCTGCTGTTGCGTGGAGCTGTCACTTACAGTGACAGCCTTTCTTTTTTCTTTTATTCATATGCTAAACATATTGTAATAAAGGCAAATTGAATACCTGCTGGGACTGTGCTGTGTATTTCATTATGCAAAACAAATGTAACATTTGTTCAACAAAGGATAATGGCAGTTTGAGACTTTTGGCAATCACAAAAGCAAACTTGAAAAAAGATTACTGTTTATACAGTTACATCTGATGTCTGTATCAGCGTTACTATGGAATTAGGTTTCCATGGGAGACAAACACATTCCCATAACCCTTTGTCTGCACCTGCTGCACCGAGTCATTCAATCCGACCTGGATTTCACATTCCACATTGTTTGCAATGGAAGTAACCAAATTGAATGTAACTGGTTCGTTCACTGTCCTCTAAACAATAGCAAACGATTGTGCATAACATATTCTTAGAACTACGACATGAACTAGGATTAACTTTCTTTAGGATGCAATGACTTTGGTTGCTGAAAATTTTAGATATTATTCCCACTTTTAAATTGTACTGCAGTGCCATCATCTGGCAGAATGTGTTTTCATAATAACATTTGGAATTGATTTTCACAATTACTGTCTGTCTCATTATTGAAGCCTCTGAAAAGTTGAAAATTAAATGACTTCCTTTAATTTTTGATAATCAACGGTTACAATTTCGAACATCTCATTTTCTTTACATGAATTCCAATATTCAGTGTTTGCATCAAAGGATGCACCAGATGTAAGCAAGAAAATCAAAAGGCAAGTACATTGACAGAGCTTTTGCTTACCTCCTGGTAACTGACCAGGAAGCATTTGTTGACCCTTCTTGCCTCCAGAGCATGTTAACTATCTAATTCCTAATCATCATATTGGACAAAGATTCCAGACTACAAATTGGTTCAATTTACAGTTTAGTGGTAATCTTGAAAATACAAAATAAACAAATAATCTGTATATCTTTTAGTTAATTACTTTAACACTTATCTGTGACAGGTTGCAAGACTCACAATTTGGGCTTAAAATACGACGTGTGTGATGGAACTGGCCAGGTTCGTTCCACTATGTGTGGTCTTCTCTGAGGTCTGAATTCTGGATGTTTGTCCTGCTTTGTCACTGTTGAGATTTTGAGTCCTTTTTAGCATTTTGATTCCAAGTGCTGGGCGGATTTGAAACTGGGAGTGTTTCGGATCCAACTTTTAGACCTGTTCTCCAGGCACCCCCAAACACACTCTGCCTGAAAAAATATCAGTGATTCCAAATCATGCCGCTGAACCTGTGGGTTCACACCTGAAATCCTGCAGCTCCAATCGTCACCTCCAACAGCACGTGCACAGAAAAAAAATGATAGAACAATGCTCCCCTGCCGCGTCCCTCCCGGGCCAGGTAATACCTCCCCGTGGCCCCCACAGACATTGCCCCACCCCCCACAACATTACTGACCCTCTTAACCTCTCATCGCTGCCACCTAAACCGATCATGCCCCCCCCTCCCAGTGATTTTAAATAGAGATCCACTGGGCGCTCAACATTTACCTCCTCACTAGCTGGAGTACTCAAATCGGACTGTTATGGAGCATTTTTATATCGTGCTGATTCTGGGTGGGAGAATGCGGTGGTAAAGGGGAAAGTGCCAATAAGGTTGGGCGTGCAGCCCATTAAGGCAATTTAACTGCATGCAAATACATTTAAATGGCCATCACACCAGTTTTGGACACAGTCCTCATCATGGCCATTTTCAGGCCTTAGTAAAGAGAGAACTGGCGTGGAGGTTGGCGCAGATCATACTACTTGCCTCACGCCTGTCTTTACCAAGCTTTCGTGCCCGAAATTGGGAACGATGCAATATAAAATTGGGCCCATAGAGTCTACTACCTTTCTGCTGTTTCTGCTCAAAATGCTGGTGAGGAGCAGGAATCTGTCTGCCCAAGATACTCCCAATGTGGCGATCATTTGTCCAGAGGTCGTGAAAACAGGATACATTTATTCCATTATTCCCTATCAATAGTAACCTTTGTAACAACAAAAGTCATACAACCCAATTGCAGCTATCTGGTTTCACTTCGCATTTATTTCTTGCTGCAGATAGAACCTGAAACTCGTAGACCAGCTGGCAGGGGTATTCAGAGACATCTTTAACTTCTCCTTACTCCGATATGAGCTCCCTATCTGCTTCAACAAGATGCCATCATCTGGGTGCCAAAGTAAAGCCAAGCAGCATGCCTTAATGACTATTGTCCAGTTGCTCTGACATCCATCATTATGAAATGCTTCAAAAGGTTAGTCGTGGCACACATCAACTCCAGTCTCCTAGATTGCCTGGATCCACCACAGTTCACTGACTGACCCAAAAGGTCTACAGTAGAGACAATTTCCCTGGCCCTGTTCGCACCCCTGGTGTACCTGGAAAACAAGGACACTTAAATCAAACTCCAATTTGCTGACTATACTCAGACTTCAACACCAGTATCTCGACAAAACTCTAAGCTCAATTGATCTTGATCAATTGGGCCAGAAGACTGATGAATGGCAGATGGAGTTTAATTTAGATAAATGCAGGTGATGCATTTTCGTAGATTGAACCAGGGCAGGACTTACCCAGTTAATGATAAAGCACTGGGGAGAGTTACAGAACAAAGAGATTTAGGGTTACATATTCATAGATACTTGAAAGTGGAGTCACCTGTGGAAAGGGTGGTAAAGAAGACATTCGGCATGCTTGGTTTCATTGGTTAGAACGTTGAATACAGGAGTTAGGATTTCTTGTTGAAGTTGTACAAGACATTGATAAGGCCACACTTGAGAATACTGTCTTTAGTTCTGGCCACCCTATTATAGAAAGCATACTATTAAACTTGAAAGAGTGCAGAAAAGATTGACTAGAATGCTACTGGGACTTGATTATTTGAGTCATAATGAGAGGCTGAATAGACTGGGACTGTTTTCTCTGGAGCGTAAGATACTTGATCTTACAGAGAACTATAAAATAATGAGAGGGACAGATCAGGTAGATGGTCAGTACCTTTTTCCAAAGATAGGGAAGTACGAGAGGGCATAGGTTTACGGAGAGAGATGCAAAAGAGTCCAGAGGAGCAACTTTTTCACACAGAGGGAGAATGTCTGGAATGAGCTGTCAGAGGTAGTAGTAGAGGCTGGTCTAATTTTGTCTTTTAAAAAGCGTTTAGATAATTACATGGATAAATTGGGTATAGAAGGATATGGGCCAAATGAGGGCAATTGGGATTAGCTTAGGGGTTAAAAAGAAGTGGCAGGGACAAGTTGGGCTGAAGTGCCTGTTTTCATGCTGTAAACCTCTATGACCTATTCTCATGAGAGTGGTGAGATAAGCTTGAATAATACTATTAATGTTAGAATATTAATATTTATGAGCAAAGTTCACTATGAAATTTGAAAACTGTTATTTCATCTTCTGAACCAGCATTTCACACTGAGTAAAAATCCCAAGTAGAGGATACCATTAGTAGAATTTAGTCTTGTTCATTTCAAATGCAATTTACCTGCAGCTATTTCTGGTCTACTTATTTAGGTTATATTTTGTTTCATGAACGAACACATGGAAGTAGAAATCAAAAAAAAAGAAAGCATGTATTTTTCTGCATGTGCTAAGTGAGGCTTTAGTTTGGGGGAATGAGAGGTTTTGGCATGCATTCAGAGTAGAACCTTCTGACCTGATGCCAGATGTATGAACACATAAGCTAATGAAGTCATGTGTATGGGATTTGGCATCATGCCCTGTTAGATAAGGGTGACATCTTACCTAGTAAAGTGTCTGTGATCATGAAAGTATGGTTGCTGTGGCTGTCAGCTATCTTTACATATGGTGTGTGGATGGTAGCGATGATGTTGCAGTGTCATCATCTCAGTGTAGTGGAAAATGGTCATATTAATTAAAAATTTTGCTTCTACACTGATTTGAGTTGTGCTCATCAATTCAACGTTACTCATAAACCATCACTTATATAATCTTTTCATAAGAAAAATCACACCTCTTCAACTGAATTCCTATTTGGCGAAATATGTAGGACACAACAATCTTTAAAAAACAATTAGTTAGCCAATAATTTGACTGAGGAAGTTACCTTGGTTACAGGTGCAATATTTTGCTCCTCAGATGTTTGGTTGAAACTAAAAATGTAAGTTACAGATTTTTGTTCTTCTAATGTTTGCACAATTTTTGTGATTGTGTTTATTTGTGTGAGAATATATTTGGCTGAGTGTTTGTGTGTGCGTGAATGTTGGTGAGAGTGTGTGTGTGTCTGTATTTGTGTGCATATGTGCGTGTGCCTGTGTGTGTATGTGTGTGAGCGTCTGTGAGGGTGTATTATGTGAGTGTGTATATGTGATTATGTGTGAGTCTGTGAATATGTGTGTGTGAATATATGTGTGTGTCTTTGTGTATGTGCATGAGTGTGTGTGTGTGTGTGTGAATATGTGTGTATGTGTGAGTGTGTTCACTAAGGAGAGGGGCCATGTTTTTGAGGATGAGTGTGCAATAGAAGCTGATGGGATGGAGGAGGTAGATGTTCTGAGAGAAGATGTATTAGCAATTTTGAAAAACCTGAAGGTAGATAAGTCCCTTGGGCCATATGCAATACATCCTAGGATACTTTGGAAGGCAAGGGATACGATTATGGAGCCTTTAGTTTTGATCTTTGGGTCCTCACTGTCCACAGGGATAGTGGCAGAGGACTGGAGAGTCTTTCCAAGAAAAGAAATAGGAATGACCCTGGTAATTATAGGCCAGTTAGTCTTACTTCGGTGGTCAGTAAGTTAATGGAAGGACAGGACCATTTGGAAAGATTCGGTTTAATCCAAGATAGCACAGTTTTGTGAAGGGTAAGTTCTGCCTCACAAATTTGATTGAATTCTTTGAGGAGGTAACTAAGTGTGTGGACGAAAGTAGAGCAGTTGATGTCATATGGATTTTAGTAAGGCATTTGATAAGGTTCCCCATGGTAGGCTCATTAAGAAGATAAGAAGGTGTGGGCCAGAAGGAAATTTGGCCGATTGGATGAGTAACTGTCTGTTTCATAGAAGACAGAGGTTGGTGGTGGGGGGAGAATTCTCAGATTGGAGGCCAGTTACCAGCGGTGTACGACGGGTCAGTGCTGGGTCCTCTGCTATTTGTGATTTTTATCAATGACTTGGAAGCGGGGCTGAAGGATGGGTTAATAAATTTGCTGATGACACCAAGATTGGTGGAGTAGTGGATGAGGTGGAGGCTCTTGCAGACTGCAAAGAGCCATTGATAGGATGCAGAACTGGGCTGAAAAGTGGCAGATGGAGTTTAACCCTGATAAGTGTGAGGTGATTCATTTTAGTAGGACAAACTTGAATGCAAATTACGGGGTCGACAGCAGGTTTCTAAGGAATGTGGAGGAACAGAGAGATCTTGGGATTCATATCCACAGATCTCTGAAGGTTGCTACTGAAGTGGATAGAGCTGTGAAGAAGGCTTATAGTGTGTTAGTGTTTATTAACAGGGGGTTTGAGTTTAAGAGCCGTGGGGTTATGCTGCAATTATATCGGATGTTGATGAGACCATATTTAGATTATTGTTTTCAATTCTGGTCACCTCACTATAAGAAGAATGTGGAAGCATTGGAGAGAGTGCAGAGGAGATTTACCAGGATGCTGCCTGGTTTGGAGGGTAGGTCTTATGCGGAAAGGTTGAAGGAGTTGGGGCTTTTCTCTTTGGAGCAGAGGAAGATGAGAGGTGACTTAATAGAGGTTTATAAGATGATCAGAGGGATAGATAGAGTGGATGTTCAGAGACTATTTCTTTGGGTTGATGTAGCTGTTACAAGGGGGCATAACTATAAGGTTCATAGTGGGAAATATAGGAGGGATGTCCAGGGTAGATTCTTTACTCAGAGAGTGGTTGGGGTGTGGAATAGACTGCTTGCCGTGATGGTGGAGTTGGACACTTTAGGAACTTTCCAGCGGTTATTAGATAGGCACATGGAGCACTCCAGAATTATAGAGAGGGGATAGCTTGATCTTGGGATTGAACATAGCTCAGCACAACATTGAGGGCTGAAGGGCCTGCATTGCGCTGTACTGTTCTATGTTCTATGTGTATGTGTGAGAGTGTGTGCAAGTATGTGTATGTGTCTGTATATGTATGTGTATGTGTGAGCGTGAGTGTGTGTGTTTACGTGTGTGAATAGATGTCTGAGTGAGTGTGTGTATGTGTTTGAGTATTTGTCTGTATGGTCTATGTGTGTGTGTGATTATGTGTGTATAAATGTGTGTGTACATTTCTGTTTATGTATGAGTGTATCATTGAGTTTTTTGAAAAAGTGACTAAGGAGGTGGATGGGGGTAAGGCGGTTGATGTGGTATATATGGACTTTAGTAAGGCGTTTGATAAGGTGGCCCATGGAAGACTTCTGCAGAAAATGCAGATGTATGGGATAGAGGGTGATTTAGCTAATTGGATTAGGAATTGGCTAGCAGATAGAAGACAGAGGGTGGTGGTTGATGGGAGATATTCATCGTGGAGTTCGGTGACAAGTGGTGTACCTCAGGGGTCTGTTTTGGGGCCCCTGCTGTTTGTAATTTTTATAAATGATCTGGATGAGGGTATTGAAGGATGGATTAGTAAATTTGCAGATGACACTAAAGTCGGTGGAGTGGTAGATAGTGAAGAGGGGTGTTATAGTTTGCAGAGGGACTTGGACAAGTTGCAGAGCTGGGCCGAGAGGTGGCAAATGGAGTTTAATGTGGAAAAGTGTGAGGTAATGCACTATGGCAGAAATAATAAATGTGTAGAGTATAGGGCAAATGGTAGGATTCTTAGTAGTCTAGATGAACAGAGGGATCTTGGTGTGTATGTGCATAGATCCCTGAAAGTAGGCAGTCAGGTCGAGAAGGTTGTTAGGAAGGCATATGGAGTCTTGGCTTTTATTGGTAGAGGGATTGAATTTCGGAGCCGCAACGTCATGTTGCAACTGTACAAAACTCTAGTGCGGCCGCACTTGGAGTATTGTGTGCAGTTCTGGTCCCCGCATTATAAGAAAGATGTGGAGGCATTGGAGAGGGTACAGAGGAGGTTTACCAGGATGTTGCCTGGTATGGAGGGCAGGTCTTATGAAGAGAGGCTGAGGGATTTGAGGTTGTTTTCGTTAGAAAGGAGGCGGCTAAGAGGGGACCTTATCGAAACATATAAGATGATTAGAGGTTTAGATAGGGTGGACAGTGATAGCCTTTTTCCTAGGATGGAGAAAGCTAGCACGAGGGGACACAGCTTTAAATTAAGGGGTGATAGTTATAGGACGGATATCAGAGGCAGGTTCTTTACCCAAAGGGTGGTTCGGGAGTGGAATGCCCTGCCTGCAGCAGTTGTAGATGCGCCAAGTTTGGTGGCGTTTAAGAGGTTAGTTGATAAGTATATGGAAGAGAAGGGAATGGTTTAGTTTGGAGGGGCATTGCTTTTTATATTGGTTGGCGCAACATCGAAGGCCGAAGGGCCTGTTCTGTGCTGTAATGTTCTATGTTCTATGTTCTATGTATGTGTGTGTGTATGTGTGAGTTTGTGTGTGTGTGTTTGTGAGTGTCTGTGTGTGTTAGTGTGTTATGTGAGTTTGTGAGTGTGTGAGTTTAGTGTGAATGTATGTGTGAGTATATATTTGTATGTATGTGATTGTGTGTGTAAGAGAGTGTATGTGTATGAGTGACAGTGGTGTGAATGTGTTAAGTGTCTGTGCGTGTGTGTGGATATGTATGTGTGTGTGTTTGTGATGTCTGCATGTATGAATGTGTGTGTGTGTGTGAGAGTGTGTGTATATGTGCCTGAATGTGTGTATGTGTGTGCGCGCATGTGTGTGTGGGAGTGTGTGTGTGTGTGCATGTGTGTGTGTTTATTTAGTGTGTATTATGTGTGTGCGTATGTCACAGTGTGTGAGAGTATGTGTTGTGTGTGTGTGTTGTGTGTGTGTCACTGTGTGTGTATGTGTCTGAGTATGTGTATATGTGTTTGAGGGGGTGTGTGTGCTTGTACATGTATGTGAGTGTGTGTGTGCGCGCACACACTTGGGACTTTACTAACAGAAGCTGGATGTACAGTGAGTGATGTCCACAAGTCACTTTGCCATTTGTTTGCCTATTTATGTATTCAATACTCAGTTTAAGGAGTTCAAAGAAAGGTTTAGAGCTAGTTCACAGTCCACAGGTAGACATATAATTATATTATCATAGGTACTTCACAAAAGGAGGTCATCCAGTCAACTGTGCCTGTGCCAGCTCCTTGAAATAACTATTGAACTACTCCCACTTCCTGCTCTTTACTTCAAACCCTGCAAATGTTTTCTGTTCAAGTATTTATCCAATTCTATTTTGAAATGTACTGTTGAATATACTTGCAATGAATACAGTTCAGGTCCTAATAACTCACTCATAAAATAATCTGTTTCTTTTTGCAAAGATCTTCAATCTGTATTCTCTTGTTGCCATATTAGAAACTTTTATTTACTGTGTCAAAATGCTTTGTGATTTTGAACTCTCTCAAATCTTCTCTAACCTTCCCTAAGGTGAACAGTCTTTATTGTAGTCTCAATCCCCTTTAATGGATAATGTTTTGGACGGTCATGTGACTGGTTTGGTCAATTGGTACTCATGATGTAGAGATGCCAGCGTTGGATTGGGGTAAACATAGTAAGAAGTCTCACAACCTGGTGTTAACCCTTCTGCTGTGAGACTTCTTACTTGGTAAATTGGGCCAAGATGTGTGAATCCTGGGGCTGAGCGTGGGATTTCCAGGCAGACGGTGACTAGAATCATAATAATCAGTAGCACCTTTCTCACTCTCTGTATAGTTCTTCCTTTTATTAAATAGTTCTTCAGTCACTCCACTCAGTGGTTGCCAGTCTTTCCAACATATTACATTAGAAGGCAAGGGAAGGAATAGTTTGGGCCTTAACAGATATCTTCACATCCTCTTTGATTTCAGGCGAAGTTCCAGAAGATTGGACAATAGCCAATGTTTATCTTTTGTTTAAGAAAGGCAACAGGTATAATCCAGGAAATATAGACCAGTGAGCCTGATGTCAGTGGTGGGGAAGATTTTGGGAAAGATACTGAGGGATAGGATAGATGAACATTTGGAAGAAAATGGACTAGTTAGAGACAGGCAGCATAGAAGGTCATGTCTCACCAACGTGATTGAGTTTTTTGAAGAGGTGACAAAGATAATTTATGAGGAAAGAGCTGTGGATGTAGTTTATATGGACTTTATTAAAGCGTTTGACAAGATCCCACGTGGCAGACTGGTAAAAAAACTAAAATCACGTGGGATTCAGCATGGGCTGCCTAGATGGATACAAGACTAGCTTGACGATAGAAGACAGAATGTTGCGTTGGAAGGGTGTTTTTCAGAATGGAGATCTGTAGTTGGGGGTATTTTGCAGTGATCAGTGCTGGGACCTTTATTGTTTGTAATATATATAAATGATCTGGAGGAAAATGTGGGTGGTGTGATTAGTAAATTTGCAGATGACATGAAGGTTGGTGGCGTACTGATAGTGCTGAGGATGGTCAGAGGATACAATACAATATAGATAGATTGGAGACTCAGGCATAGAAATGGCAGATGGAGAATAAACGGGACAAATGTGAGGTGATGGATTTTAGAGGATCAAATTTAGATGTGAATTATACAATAAATGATGGAACTCTTAGGAACATTAACATACAGAGGGACCTGGGTGTGCAGGTCCACAATTCCCTAGAAGTGACAATACAGGTGGCCTAATGTGATTAAGAAAGCATATGACACACTGGCTTTCATCAGTTGGGACATTGAGAACAAGAGTTGGCAAATCAAGTTGCAGCTATATAAAATCTTGGTTTGGCTGCATTTGGAGTATTACATGCAGTTTGGGTTACCACACTACCAGAAAGACATGGAAGTTTTAGAGAAAGTGCAAAGAAGGTTCACCAGGATGTTGCCTGATCTCAAGGGTGTTGGTTATGAGGAGAAGTTGAATAAACTAGGATTGTTTTCACTGACAAGACAGTGGGTAAGGTGGGAACCTGATAGATGTCTACAAAATGATGAGAGGTACAGACAGAGTGAATACTCAGAGGCTTTTTCCCAGGGTGGAAATGTCAATTACAAGGTGAGGGGGAGAAGGTTTAAGGGGAGGTTTTCATGTAGAGAGTGGTGGGTGCCTGGAACACACTGCCAGGGGAGGTGGAGGAAGCAGGCACGTTAGTAACATTTAAGAGGATGGGTACATGAATAGGGAGGGAATAGAAGGGTACAGACTGAATAAGGGCAGAAGGTTTTTTTAGTTTAGCCCAGGCATCATGATTGGCACGGGCTCAGAGGGCCAAAGGGCGTGTTCCTGCAGTGTTCTTTTCTTTGTTCTTTGCCTTTTGTATTGATGATGCGGATCAATGGAGTCTTTTCCATTTGCCAAGGAGTGCAACAGAGCAGACCTCGTGTACAGATAGTTGGAAGCACATCTATTCAAGTCAGAGAGTGTTCTTAACACATCTATTTGGAAAGCCTGAGCAATAAATGCTAATTCAGAGCATTGGGTTCAATACGTTGAATGCCTTGATAGTTCTTCAAAGCAAAGAACTACAGGAAGAAAAGAAAGGTGTATAAAAGGTTCAAAGAGCTAGGAGATGTTGGGGATCTAGAGAAATATAAGGCTTATAGAAGAGAGCTTAAAAAGGAAATTAGGAGAGCCAGAAGGGGTCACGAGAAGGCTTTGGCTGGTAGGATTAAGGATAATCCCAAGGCCTTCTACAAATATATGAAAATGAATATGAATTTTGGTGATAGTGACCACAATTCGGTTACGTTCACCTTAGTGATGGACAGGGATAGGCATGAAGCTGGGGGCTGTAGTTATAGCTGGGGGAAGGGTAATTATGAGGCCATCAGGAGAGAATTAGGGTGCGTAGATTGGACTAGGGAACTACAGGGACTGGGAACATCTGGAATGTGGTGCTTATTCAAGGAGCAGCTGCTGAGAGTCCTTGATAAGTATGTCCCTGTCAGGCAGGGAGGAAATGGACGAGTAAGAGAGCCTTGGTGTACGAAAAGAGTTGATTTGCTGGTTAAGAAGAAAAAGGAGGCTTATGTCAGGATGAGGCTTGAAGGCTCAGGTAGTGCAATGGATAGCTATAGATTAGCTAGGAAGGAGGTAAAAAGTGAATTGAGGAGAGCTAAGAGGGGACACGAGAAGATGTTGGCTGATAGGATTAAGGAGAATCCTAAAGCTTTCTTTCGATATGTTAAGAATAGAAGATTGGTTAGGGCAAGATTAGGGCCAGTCATAGATAGCAGTGGGAAGTTGTGCGTGGAGCCTGAAGAGATTGGCGAGGCACTGAATAAATATTTCTCTTCGGTATTCACGCAGAGTGCTGGAAATGTAGCTGTGGAGAGCACTGAGGTACAGGGTTGCAAATTGGAGTATTGTAGTAGATAGGGAGGATGTGTTAGAAATTCTCGAGGGTTTGAAGTTGGATAAGTCCCCTGGGCCGGACGGGATTTACCCTAGGATTCTCTGGGAGGCAAGAGAGGAGATTGCAGAGCCTCTGGCTCTGATCTTCAGGTCCTCGTTGGTTACGGGTGTGGTTCCGGAGGACTGGAGGATGGCGAATGTGGTCCCATTGTTTAAGAAGGGGAAGAGAGACCTTCCTGGGAATTATAGGCCAGTGAGTCTTACTTCTGTGGTGGGCAAGGTATTGGAGAGAATTATTAGGGATAGGATTTATAGTTATTTAGAGAGAAATGAATTGATTGGGGATAGTCAGCATGGTTTCGTGAAGGGTAGGTCATGCCTTACTAACCTCATTGAGTTTTTTGAGAAAGTGACCAGAGAGGTGGATGGGGGTAAGGCGGTTGATGTAGTATATATGGACTTTAGTAAGGCTTTTGATAAGGTGGCCCATGGAAGACTTCTACAGAAAATGCAGATGTGTGGAATAGAGGGTGATTTAGCTAATTGGATTAGGAATTGGCTGGCAGATAGAAGACAGAGGGTGGTGGTTGATGGGAGATTTTCATCGTGGAGTTCGGTGACGAGTGGTGTGCCTCAGGGGTCTGTTTTGGGGCCCCTGCTGTTTGTAATTTTTATAAATGATCTGGATGAGGGTATTGAGGGATGGATCAGTAAATTTGCAGATGATACTAAAGTTGGTGGTGTGGTAGATAGTGAAGAGGGGTGTTTTAGTTTACAGAGTGACTTGGACAAGTTGCAGAGCTGGGCCGAGAGGTGGCAAATGGAGTTTAATGTGGAAAAGTGTGAGGTAATGCACTTTGGCAGGAACAATAAATGTGTAGAGTATAGGGCTAATGGTAGGGCTCTTAATAGTGTTGAGGAACAGAAGGATCTTGGTGTATGTGTCAATAGATCCCTGAAAGTAGGCAGTCAAGTGGATAAAGTTGTTAAGAAGGCATATGGAGTCTTAGCTTTTATTGGTAGGGGGATTGAATTTAGGAGCCGCAGCATCATGTTGCAGCTGTACAAAACTCTAGTGCGGCCGCACTTGGAGTATTGTGTGCAGTTCTGGTCGCCACATTATAAGAAAGATGTGGAGGCATTGGAGATGGACAGAGGAGGTTTACTAGGATGTTGCCTGGTATGGAGGGCAGGTCCTATGAAGAGAGGTTGAAGGATTTGAGGTTGTTTTCGTTAGAAAGGAGGCGGCTAAGGGGGGATCTTATTGAAACATATAAGATAATTAGAGGTTTGGATAGGGTGGACAGTGATAGCCTTTTTCCTAGGATGGAAAAAGCTAGCACGAGGGGACACAACTTTAAATTAAGAGGTATGAGTTATAGGACGGATATCAGAGGTAGGTTCTTTACTCAAAGAGTGATTAGGGAGTGGAATGCCCTGCCTGCAGCTGTTGTAGATGCGCCAAGTTTGGTGGCGTTTAAGAGGTTAGTTGATAAGTATATGGATGAGAAGGGAATGGTTTAGTTAGGAGGGGCATTGCTTTTTATTTTGGTCGGCACAACATCGAAGGCCGAAGGGCCTGTTCTGTGCTGTATTGTTCTATGTTCTATGTTCTATGTAAAAGTAAAAGGAAGAGAAGAGAAGGGATAGGACCTATAAAAGGTGAAGGGGGAAAAGTCTGTATGGAACCGGAAGAAATGGCAGAGGTGCTTAATGAGTACTTTGCCTCAGTATTCACGGTGGAAAGTGATCTGGGAGGATGCACTACAAGTTTGCGGCAGACTGAAAAGATTGAGTATGTAGATATTAAGGAAGCGGATGTGTTAGAACTTCTAAATGCAATCAAGATAGACAAGTCTCCGGGACCAGATGGGATGTACCCCAGGTTATTGTGGGAGGTGAGGGATGTCATTGCAGAGTCCCTGGCGATGATCTTTGTGTCGTCGATGGAGACGGGAGAAGTTCCGGAGGATTGGAGGATTGCGGATGTGGTCCCTATTTTCAAGAAAGGGAACAGGGATAGTCCTGGAAATTACCAACCAGTGAGTCTGACCTCAGTGGTTGGTAAGCTGATGGAGAGGCTTCTGACGGACAAGATTTACGAGCATTTGGAGAAGTTTAGGTTGATTAGAAATAGTCAGCATGGTTTTGTAAAAGGCAGGTCGTGCCTTACGAGCTTAATTGAGTTCTTCAAAAATGTGACTGAACACATTGACGAAGGAAGAGCAGTGGATGTGGTGTACATGGACTTCAGCAAGGCATTTGACAAGGTCCCCCATGCAAGACTTCTTGAGAAGGTGAGAGGGCATGGGATCCAAGGGGCTTTGGCCTTGTGGATCCAGAACTGGCTTGCCTGCGGAAGGCAGAGGGTGGTTGTGGATGGCTCTTTTTCTGCATGGAGGTTGGTCACCAGTGGAGTGTCCCAGGGATCTGTTCTAGGACCCTTGCTGTTTGTCATTTTCATAAATGACCTGGATGAGGAAGTGGAGGGATGGGTGAGTAAGTTCGCCGATGACACGAAGGTCGGTGGTGTTGTGGATGGTCTGGAGGGATGTCAGAAGTTGCAGCAGGACATCGACAGGATGCAAGACTGGGCGGAGAAGTGGCAGATGGACTTCAACGCGGATAAATGTGTTGTGGTCCATTTTGGCAGATCCAACGGGATGAATGAGTACACTATCAAAGGTAGGAGTCTTAGCTGTGTGAAAGAGCAGAGGGATCTTGGGGTCCGGGTCCATAAGACTCTCAAATCGGCCTCCCAGGTGGAGGATGTGGTTAAGAAAGCTTACGGTGTACTGGCCTTCATTCATCGAGGGATTGAGTTCAGGAGTCAGGAGGTAATGCTGCAGCTTTATAGGACCCTTGTCAGACCACACTTGGAGTACTGTGCGCAGTTCTGGTCGCCTCACTATAGGAAGGACGTGGAAGCTATTGAAAGGGTGCAGAGGAGATTTACGAGGATGTTGCCTGGATTGGGAGGCATGCCTTATGAAGACAGGTTGAGGGAGCTGTGACTGTTCTCCCTGGAGAGACGAAGGTTGAGAGGCGACCTGATAGAGGTTTACAAGATGTTGAGAGGAATAGATAGGGTGGACTCTCAGAGACTATTTCCCAGGGCTGAAATGGTCGCGACGAGAGGGCACAGATTTAAGGTGCAGGGAAGCAAGTACAGAGGGGATGCTAGGGGAAAGTTTTTCACTCAGAGGGTGGTGAGTGAATGGAATCGGCTGCCGTCGGTGGTAGTCGAGGCGAACTCGCTGGGGTCTTTTAAAAGACTTCTGGATGAGTATATGGGATCCAATGGGATTGGGGGTATAGATAGGTCTATGGCTGGGTAGGTTTTGATGTGTTCGGCACAACTTGTGGGCCGAAGGGCCTGTTTGTGCTGTAGTGTTCTATGTTCTATGTTCTAAATAAAAGAGGGATGGAGGTAATTCTATGAACAACCTAATGAACTAATTCAGGTGAGTCGTTGACATGTCCCGAAGCATAGTACATTGGGGAGACCACACGGATGCTATGACAATGGATGAATGAACACCACTCGACAATCACCAGGTAAGACTGATCCCTTCCTGTTAGGAGATACTTCAGCAGTCACGGGCATTCGGCCTCTGATCTTCGGGTAAAGATTCTCCAAGGGGGCCTTCACGACACACGACAGTGCAGAGTCGCTGAGCAGAAGCTGATAGCCACGTTCCACACGCATGAGGACGGTCTCAACTGGGATCTTGGGTTCATGTTACACTATCTGCAACCTCCATAATTTGCCTGAACTTCCAACTTACTGTCCTGTCTGGAGACAATACACATCTCTTTAACCTATGCTTAATGCTATCTCCACTCACATTGTCTGCACCTTTAAGACTTCAATAGCAGATTAACTGAAAGACTCGCGTTCTAATCAGTATTCTGTAAACTATGTGTGCCTTTATATGCCCTGTTTTTGAACAGAACAGTCCATTCACCTGACAAAGGAACAGCGTGTTCTGGAAGTTTGTGGCATTTACTATCAAATAAGCCTATTGGACTTTAACCTGGTGTTGTTAGACTTCTGACTGAGAGAGATTAGAGCCAGCATTTCGAGTCTAGATAACCCTTTGTCAAAGCTGCAGCTTTCGGTTTTTAATATTGAGTTCAATAACTTCAGGCTGTGAACTCTCAATTCTACCTTCACTCCATTTTTATTTCTATCCATTTATTTTCATTTCTTCCATTGATTCATTTCTCCATCCCCTTCTTTATCCGGCTGTCCATCTTTTCTCTTCCCTTCCCATCAACTCCACTCCCTCTCAGTCCTGGAACTATCTGCTCCCATCACAATCGTACAGATGGCTAACAGTAATAAAATGGAGGCAGACACATGATCCTCTGCCACAGTCATAGAACAAACTTATAGAGGGGAGGCTATATGGATTTGAGGAACAACAACAGCATCTATAAGTTTGTTCACTTGGTGGTTGCCTCTCTTTACAAAATATAATAGTTATTTTTACTTCTTCGAGTAATTGAAGTCAAACTTTCTCTTGCTATCATTTCAAAAAGCTCTCTCCAACCCCTTCAAAGGCTTGAAATCCTTTCTAAAGTACGGTGCTCAGAATTGGTACAAATAACCAACTGGGATTGAAACTGTGCTTATAAATATTTACTATCTTTTGTATTTTGTTCTTGTGTTTTATTTTTCTATTTAAAAAGCCAAGAATTCTATGTTCTTTTTAACAGCCTTGTGAACATTCCCGAGTCTCTATTTTTCCATCCCTGTTAAAATGGTATCATTTTGCTGACATTGTTTTTCTGATTCTTGCTGCAAAATAAAGCTCAGATGGAACATGTTTTTCAGTCTCAGCACCTTCATTATGGCCTCTGCCTTCTTTGCTCCTTTATACAAACTTTCTCCATCAATCACACAATCTAATTCATAGAATCATTGAATTCTTACAGTGCAGAAAGGGGTTACCTGGTCCATCGAGTCTTTATCGACCACAATCCCACCCAGGCCCTACTCCCATATCCCAACATTCTTACCCACTAATCCCTCTAACCTACACATCTTAGGAGACTAAGGGGCAATTTTAGCATGCCCAATCAACCTAATCCGCACATCTTTGGACTGTGGGAGGAAACCAGAGCACCCGGAGGAAACCCATTTAGACACGAGAAGAATGTGCAAACTCCACACAGACAGTGACCCGAACCAGGAATCGAATTCAGGTCGCTGGAGCTGTAAAGCAGCAGTGCTAACCATTGTTCCTCCATAACTCCATGGTGCTCAATACTTAACCAAGTCTTTAAAAACCTTGTACTTATCTTTCCTGATCTGCAGCTATTGTTCCTGCATCTCTTCAATGGCCCTTCTAGATTCTGCAATGTTCCCCATGACAGAACCCATCACCAGAAAGTCATCCAAGTGACATTAGATTCCTGGAAAACCAGGAGAGTTTTTGGCCACTCTTACTTGCAAGTACGCCTGCGTAAGATCCTTCTTGATAAACCTCTGACCACAAGCAATGCCACAAAACAGATCTTCTGTTAAGGCTGTAGACATTGATCCACACACGAGTTAGTGTTCACCGTGACTTTAAACACTCCACATAGTGTTATTGAACCATTGGCCTTCATTGCAGGGATGATGGGCGTAGCCCACTCACTCATGGCCGTTGGTTCCAATATCTTCAAACAGACTAATCTCTTGAGCTTAGTCTTGTGTCCAACCGCACAGGACGAGCCTTCAAACTCTTTGGACATGTACCTGATTTCATCCATAAACTCACTTGAACTCCTTTCATCTCTCCCAGAGTTCCATTGAACAACTTCTTGTATTTTTCCAAAACATCGTTCAGACTGGACCGAACCGCAATTAGTTGATTTGCCATTTCCCAGTTTAATTTTGATTTTTTGAAGCCAAGATTGGCCAAACAATGCAGGGAAATCACCATTCATCACACACAGTGACAGCTGCACACACTACTCTCTGAACTGAACCTTGGCCGAGAATAACATTTGCAGGCTTCAAGGAAAGATTCTTCAACTTTAGGGGTAGCAAGGATGAAGCAGTTACAGACCAATGAGTCTTCCATCAGTGGGAAGGAAATTATTGAGACACAATTGACTCTCACTTGGAAATAAGTTGCCATATTAGTGAGAAGCAACATGGTTTTGTGAAGGGACATTGTGTCTCACTAATTTAATCAAATTTTTTGAGGAAGTGATGAAGATGATTGATGAGGGTAGGGCAGTGGATGTTGTCTACGTAAACTTCAGCAAGACCTTTGACAAGATCCCTCATGGTAGATACGTGCAGAAGGTTGAAGTTCCCTCACCCAGAATCGATCCACTTCATCTCGTATCAACAAGATATTTAACTTCAATTGCATCTTCTCACTCTGCCCTGTTCCATCTGCAGATCCATGGACTCCTTGTCCTTATCTACATTGAGCACTTGCCACTTCCTTTGGGCTTTGCCCCCTAACTGTACAGCTTCCCCCTCACCTGGAACACCAGGTTCGAGCAATGTGACAAGTCTTCCAACAGTTCCAACACTGAGCTCACCTTGACCAAAAGTTGGATTCTGTGTGATCCCCTTGGCCACAAAAGGCAAGATTCCTTTGTCCTTTCTTGGTTCCTTGGTGCCTCTGCCACTTTGTGCATCCTAACATGAATGCTTAAATATGTTGCCTCCTTACCAGCCCATTCCATGGAGACCGCTATCTCCAGACTTCTTAAAAATCCAATTGCAGTTTTTATTGTTTTCACTGGATTGCTCACTGCTGAAGCCATATACAAGCTGGTCCTCCAATGCACACTGCAAGAAAGTCCCCACAATGCTCCATTAAGCTCTTCAGGGACGCCACAAATTTGATAATGGTCTTGCCCACCATCTGGTCCCACTTGTAAAACCTGAACTCTTCTACTATCAGCAGCGGTTTTGGCGTAAAGTGTACCTCAGGTACCACACACAACTCTTAAAAGATTTTCAACGTTTCACTTCAGATGCCAAAAATGTTTTTTCCCATTAAAGAGGCATAGCAAAAGGTTGTCTGCCACCTTATTTGGGTTGACAAAAACACTGACAAAAATTGTCTTGAACTTTCACTTCATGCAACAGCCTTGGTCCCCACAACTCCTGAGACCTAACTTGGTCTACTTTCAAAATTCTTTGCAATGACTGCAGCGTCTGTCTCAAATGTTCTTTCTACTTTTGGACAAATTATGGTTCCTTTTTGGCAACTCTGTCATGTCTCCACATCCTCACCAAATTTAGAAGTATTAGGCTCAACTTGTTCCTTGGTTGGACTTAAACCTAGTGTTGTGAGACTTTTTACTGTGTTTACCACAGTCCAACGCTGGCGTCTCCATATCATACCTTCAGAGTAGATCCATATTAGCATGCAAGATGGTTCTATAAGCTAGCAGGAAATGTGCTATTTTCATTTCTAATGAAGCAAATGTTTGCTTCTATATACTGCCCTTGAAAATTTGCACTGATGTTCAGCCAGCTAATTTGACAAACGATGATAAGATGGCATGCGGATATGTTTTGTTGTATTGAACACTATGAATGTTTGGAGCTCTGCACTTGTGAATGCTGTTCCATTGTCTGAGGCAAGTATTTCTGGTATGCCATGGGTGGCAGAACATTGTTGCGTCGTCTCAATGTGGTGTGTGAGTTGTGGACTTCATTTCAAATACCTCCACCCATTTTAAATGGGCATCCATTAACAAAAGTAACATCGTGTCCCATAAATGGGCCAACATAATCCACCTGAGCTCTTAACTATGACCAACCTAGACATTCATTGGTGTTCAAAGGGTTGTTGATGAAAGCTTTTATTGGAACTGGCACTAATCACTTTGATATCAATAGCGCTCTAGCTTCTCATTAGCATTTTCCTCCTCCAGACAACTGGATGGGCACTATGAGGACCAATTAGAATTGAGATGATGGAGAAATTTCTCCATCAGAGAGGTCAACCTATGGAATTCATTACCATAGAAAGTAGTTGAGGCCAAAATATTGAATATTTTCAAGAAGCAGTTAGATATAGCTCTTAGGACAAAGGGAATCAAAAGATATGGACAAAGGTGGAATCAGGCTATTGAGTTGGATGATCAGCCACTATCATAACAAATGGTGAAGAAGGCTTGAAGAATAGAATGGCCTCTTCATATTCCTATGGTTCAACATGCCACAGCCATGACTATGGCGCAGACTCTGAGTCCCAACTTTATTTTTTGTGTGAGACAAAAAGCAGTTTGAACTTTTTTGGGGATGTATCTTGTCAATTCTTCCCCGGATCAAAAGGTCCTGTGCACACTGGCAGCTCCAGGTTTCTCACTAACCTGCTGAGCTGCTATTTACTTAACTTTGCATTTTGCTCTGATCCACTGAATTTCAACTGAATGCTGCAAACCTCTACAACAGTAACCGTACTAAACGTCAGTAAATGTGATGTTTATGAGCAATTGATTCCATTGAAAAAAGTAGGTGTGCCACGGAATTGTTTGTCTCATTGAAGTGTGACGTGTTACTGAAAAGGTTGGGAACCATTGACTTGCTACATCATGCAATTACATTATTCTTTTTTCACAATTTCACATCATATGATATAATTATAGTGATTGAAACCAAAACAAAGAGAATAATGTCAGCAACATGATCAGAATCTATACATGGTCACAAATCATGCTCAAGCCTTGTATTTCCAGTTTTCAACTCTGAAAAGAGTGTTTCATTTAAGTTTAAGTGCAATGCTCCTTTTTGTCACTTATAAATGTTGTTCCACTCAAGCGTACTTTCCAAATTCATGCGGTGAATTTGTGTTTTGATTTAATACAAAATGTCATTTTTGTGCTTTAACATTCCATTTCTTCTACTTTCAAAATCTGTTTTAGCTGTTTTAATAATTTTGTTAACATGTTTCTTATGTAGTGGCATGGTAGCACAGTGATTAGCACTGCTTCCTCACAGCTGCTAGGGACCTGAGTTCAATTTTAGCCTCAGATGATTATTTGTGTGGAGTTTGTGTGTTTTCCCCATGTCTGCGTAAGTTTCTTCCAGATGCTGTGGTTTCCTTCCACAGTCCAAAGATGTGCAAGTTAGGTTGATTGATCATGTTAAGGTGCCTCTTGTTGTCTCAAGATGTGTAAGTTAGGAGAAGTAGGGGGAAAGTATGTGAGATTATAGGATAGAGACTGGGTGGGATGTTCTGTTGGAGAGTCAGTGCCACCTTAGCCTCAATGGCTTCCTTCTGCGCTGTACTGATTCTATGGTTCTATCTTCACTCAAAATAACATTGTACCGTGGAAAACACTGCAAATATCCTGACGATCAGATGGGCTGATTTCACATAACATGGTTAAACTGGCAAAAACCCAATTACCAGGGATAGAGTATTAGAGAAACTCAAGAGGTTGAGGGCAGATAAGCCACCAGGACCTGATGAACTGCACACTAGGATTTTAATAGAAGTGGCTGTAGAGATAGTGTGGACCCATTGGTTGAAATTTTTCGTAACTTGCTAAATTCCAGAAGGGACGATTGGAAAACAGCCAATGTGACATCGTTGTTTAAAAAGGGAGAAAGACAGAAGGCAGGGAGGTATAGAACATAGAACATTACAGCGCAGAACAGGCCCTTCGGCCCTCGATGTTGCGCCGACCAATTAAGAAAAAACAATGACCCTCTAACCTAAACCATTCCCTTTTCATCCATAAACCTATCCACGGACCTCTTAAACATCCCCAAACTTGGCGCATCTACATGCCAGTTAGGCCATCTTGGCGCATCTACATGCCAGTTAGTATGGGCCAGTTAAGTTAATATCTACTATTGGCAAAATGTTGGAGTCAAAGTCTAAGAGGAAATAACTAACCATTTAGGACAGCTGAATATAATCAAACCTAATCAACATAGTTTTATGAAAGGTAGATTATGTTTCACAAATTTGCTGAAATTCTTTGAGGATGTACCAAGGAGGATACATAGAGGGGAACCTGTAGATGCCATATATTTAGATTTTCGAAAGGCATTTGACAGCGTGCTGCACAGGAGATTTGTACACAACGTAAAAACCCATGGAATTGGAGGAAGTGTTTGAGCATAGATTGAAGATTAGCTGTTGGATAGAAAACAGAGAAAAGGATTAAATGGGCCCTTTTCAGGGTGGAAAGGTGTAACTAGTGGGCAAGTTGTGATGATTGCTTAATTTTGAACTTTTACTTTTGGGTCTAGTCTGCAGGGAGCAGTGGAAAGTGGAACTGAGCATAACCAGCAGCAGGAAACTGGAAGTCAGCTGTGAGGAGTCCTGGGAAAATTTGTAGAATGTTTTTATATGCAGGTTGCAATGGTTGCTGGTTAAGTGTTTTATTTTTACCTGTATATACTTTGGGTGGGTTCCTGAACCCGAGGCATTACACTTGTAGTGTCTCCCACCCTTCCACCTTCTCTAACCTAAAGAGGGTGAGTGAATATCAGGCAAACTCTTGCTTTCTTTTTCTTTTTTATCCACAAGTTATCCAGAGGTGATGGCAGGGAGATAGTGTAATATTCCTCCTGCAGAATGTTTGAGGTGAGGGATGCTGTCAGTGTTCCTGCTAATTGCACCTGTGGAAATGTACCATTTCCAGCTCCTCAAAAACTGTGTTTAGGAACTGGAGCTGGAGCTGGATGAACTTTGGATCATTTATGAGGCAGAGGTGGTCATATGAAGAAACCATGGTTCACAAAAGAGGTTGAATGTCTTGTCAAGAGGAAAAAAGGAGCGTAAGTAAGGATGAGAAAACAAGGTTCAGTTTGGTTGCTTGAGGGTTACAAGGTAGCAAGGAATGAGTTAGGCTTAGGAGAGTTAGGAGAGTTAGGAGGAGGCATGAGAAATCGTTAGCGGGTGGGTAAAGGAAAACCCCAAGGCATTTTACTCTTATTTGAGAAATAAAAGAATGACCAGGCTGAGGTTAGGGCAGGTCAAAGATAGCAGTGGGAACTTGTGCACGGAGTCAGAAGAGATAGGAGAGGTGATGAATGAGTACTTTTCTTCAGTGTTCACTAAGGAGCGGGGCCATGTTTTTGAGGATGTGTGTGTGATACAGGCTGATAGGATGGAGAAGGTAGATGTTCTGAGGGAAGATTATTAGAAATTTGGAAAAACCTAAGGGTCAATAAGTCTCCTGGACCAGATGGGATATATCCTAAAATTCTTTGGAGTCTAAGAAGGAGATTACAGAGTCTCTAGCTTTGATCTTTGGGTCCTCACTGTCCACGGGGATAGTGTCAGAGGGCTGGAGAATAGCAAATATTGTTCCTCTCTTCAACAAAGGAAATAGGAATCACCTATTATAGTAATTATAGGCTAGTTAGTGTTATTTTGGTGGAAATTAATGGAAAAGGCCCTGAAGGACAGGATTTATAACCATTTGGAAAGATGCAGTTTAATCCAGAGTAGTCAGCGCGGATTTGTGAAGGGTAAATCTTGCCTCTCAAATTTGATTGAATTCTTTTTAGGAGGTAACTAAGTGTGTACATGAAGGTAGAGCAGAGGATGTCATATACATGGACTTTTAGTAAGATGTTTGATAAGGTTCTCCATGGTAGGCTCATGAAGAAAGTAAGGAGATGTGGGATGAAAGGAAATTTGGCCAATTGGATAAGTAACTGGCTGCCTCATAGGAGACAGAGTGGTGGTGAAGGGAAAATTTTCAGACTGGAGGCCAGTTACTAGGAGTGTACTACAGAGATCAATACTCGATCCTCTGCTATTTATGATTTTTCATCAACGGCTTGGAAGAGGGAGATGAAGGGTGGGTTAGTAAATTTTCTGATGACACCAAGATCAAAAGTGGATGAGGTGGAGGGCTCTTATAGGCTGCAAAGAGATATTGATAGGATGCAGAGCTGGGCTGGGCTGAAAAGTGGCAGATGGAGTTTAACCCTGATAAGTGTGAGGTGATTCATTTAGTAGAACACATTTGAATGCAGATTACAAGGTTAATGGCAGCATTCTGAGAAATATGGAGGAACAGTGAGATATTGGGGTTCATATCCACAGATATCTAAAGGTTGTCACTCAAGTGGATAGAACCGTGAAGAAGTCTATAATGTGTTAGTATTTATTAACAGGGGGATTAAGTTTAAGAGACTGGGGTTATGCTGCAACTGTGCAGGACCTTGGTAAGACCACATTTGAATATTGTGTGCAGTTCTGGTCACCTCACTATAAGAAGGATGTAGAAGCATTGGAGAGAGTGCAGAGGAGATTTACCAAGATGCTGCCTGGTTTTGAGGGTGGATCTTATGCAGAGAGGTTGAGGGAGCTCGGGCTTTTCTCTTTAGAGCAGAAAAGGATAAGAGGTCTCTTAATAGAAATGTAGAAGATGATGAGGGGCATAAATAGAATGGATGTTCAGAGACTATTTCCTCGGGTGGATGAACTGTTACTAGGGGGCATACCTATAAGGCTCAAGGTGGGAGATATAGGAGGGATGTCCGAAGTAGGTTCTTTACGCAGAGAGTGGTTGGGGTGTAGAATGCACTGCCTGCTGTGATAGTGGAGTCAGACGCTTTAGGAACTTTCAAACTATTATTGGATAGGCACATGCAGCACACCAGAATGATAGAGAGTGGGATAGCTTGATAGAACATAGAACAATACAGCACAGAACAGGCCCTTCGGCCTTCGATGTTGTGCCGACCAAAATAAAAAGCAATGCCCCTCCTAACTAAACCATTCCCTTCTCATCCATATACTTATCAACTAAAAATCTTTGTTTTGGACAAAACATGGCACAATATCGAGGGCCGAAGGGTCTGTACTGTGCTGCACTGTTCTATGTTTTATGATATTGTGACTCTGCAATGGGATATAAATAGATTGGGTGATTAGGTGAAAACCTACCAAATAGAGTTTAATGTGGGGAAATATGATCGGAGGAATCAAAAGATAGATTGTTATCTAAATGGAGAGAAACTGCAGGTGATTGAAGTGCAGAAGGCTCTAGATGTCTAGTATACAAATCACTCTGCAATTTCTGTTCTTCTCGTTGATGATTCACAATTTCCAGATTTAACGTAAAACGTTACAGCGCAGTACAGGCTCTTTGGCTCGCGATGTTGTGCCAACTTGTGAAACCAATCTAAAGCCCATCTAACCTACAGTATTCCAATGTCATCCATATGTTTATCCAATAATTATTTAAATTCCCTTAATGTTGACGACTACGCTATGCTACAGGCAGGGCATTCCATGCTCTTACTACTTCCTGAGTAAAGAACCTACTTCTGACATCTGTCCTATATCTTTCACCCCTCAATTTAAAGCCGTGTCCCCTCGTACTAGTCATCTCCATCCGAGGAAAAAGGATGTCACCCTATCTAATCCTCTGATCATCTTTTATGCCTTTATTAAGTCACCTCTTAACTTCTTCTCTTGACTGAAAATACCTCAAGTCCCTCAGCCTTTCCTCATAAGACCTTCCCACCAGACCAGGCAACATCCTGATAAATCTTCTTTGTACCCTTTTCATTTGTGCATCTTGTTTTCTGTTGTCCTTTAGTGACTCGGATACATCAGTGATATTACTTTGATCAGTTTTTTGCTGAATTGGAGCCCTGGTCCACAGTGAGTGTTCATTTGTAGAAACAACTTGTAAATTGCGATAATCCATACCATCGTTCTTCTTTATTTCCTCCATTTGCTTAGAAATTCACAAATCTCATTGTTGTTCTCCAAACAAAGTTCTAACAGTTCTTTGGGTTTGTGTTTTAATTCTGCATTCAATCAATTAGTCTGATTTACCAGAAACTGATTTTCTTCTTCAAGGCATTTCCCAGGCTACTTACAAATACTTCTAATGCTTGAAGTTCACCAGGTTTTAACTGAAGATCAACCTTTGCAAAGTTTGCTTTTCAAGTTTAACCTTGAACATTTGAACTCCTCAGTCAGATGTTCCACTTTCTCTGATTTTCAATTCCTCCCATCAATTTTTGTTTCATTCACAAATTCCTCTTTCATATGTGAAAATTGATTTTCTGTTAGGTTTTTCTTCAGTAGCTTGTATCTGAAATTAATGACCATTTTTCTTCACAGCGTTCACCTATACTTTTAATGGTGCCCATTCACCTGCAGTTCTAATTTTATGGGGGTGACCATGATTTTGACGATATGACTTAGTTGTGTTGTTTCTTGCTTTGGCAATGGATGTACCTCTGTGTAATGAGCCAGTTTTGCCCCCACCCCTCCCCTCCCCTCACCATAACAGTATAAATCTCATTTGTAATTGTCTTCAGCTCTAATGAAGGGTTGTTCAGACTTGAAATGTTGGCTTTATTTTGCCTCCCAGATGTTGTCAGACCTGCTGAGATTTTCCAGCATTTTTCTGTTTTGGTATCATAAATAGTTATTGATTATAGAGCTTTATACATTTGGGGCCAAACTATTCTAAATATTTAGCTGCTCATGTCCTGGTAAATCACAATCATTGGAGAATGAGAAACAATGTAAGAGAATGTTAGATTTTGTAGTGCTCATTTTTTAGGCACAATCATCCTTTTATAGAATAAAGAATGTATCTTGGATATCCTCACATGCTTTTGACTGGCAATGTACCGGACACCATCTTGGTATTCGTGTGCATGTAGCTAACAGCTGTCGGCACCAGGTCTGCCAGATGTGGCACCAATCACTTTATAATGATAATTTCATGCTGATGTTACCACTTGAAAATGCTACAGTCCAAACAATGTCATCTCTGAATCCTCTCACAGCTGAACAATAATCTAAGGGCATGAAGGACAGCATTATTTAAAGAACATGGACTATTTCTAGTTTAGTTTTTGGATTACTTTTTATAGTTGTTGGTGTAATATTGGGAATGGATTGGCTGGCACGTCATTTTTCAATTTTTGGCATTTACAATGTTCTAGAAGTTTCTAAATAAGATAATTTTCAAAACAAAATTTTGCCCATAAATCCCTGGTCATCTCTACTTATTTTGGACCAACGTCAGGAATACAGATGTAGAGAACTGGTTGCAGCCCCAACCCCTCACACACATTAATAAATAAACAATATAAAATATCTTAACTCATTTTGTTGAAAAAAAATTAATATTTGACACAAACAAAACAATTACTACTCAGAAGAATTTTTGCTAAATGTTCCCCACTCTGTTTAAAAGTAAAATATATAATGATACAGTGAATATCTCAAACTAATTTCATGTGTTATTTGGTGCTATTATTAGGTTCTATATTAATTGCTAGAATAAAAACTTCAAATGAGAAAACTGTGCACATACTGCATTATTCATTTAAATATTTCTCAATTTTGTTTATTGATGTTTTTCCAGCGAGGGAAAGAAGTTTCACAAACCCATCTGTTTAGCTGGATATAAACATGTATTACAAACTGGAGGACCATGGACCTTGTAATTAGAGCATGTGGTTTGTATGCCTATGGCCCAAAAGTAATAACTGATTAGCAGAAAATGAATGTAGAGCAGGCAGGATAATTGTACCCTGGACAAAGCTTGGCCAAACGTAATTAGTTGCATTTAGATAAGTTCTCAACTTGCTATTCAGAAGATTGAATAGAAAAATCATATACTTCATTGACCATGAATAAGGTTGAAAATGAACATTTGGATTATCCTTGAATATCTTGAAAAGAATAATAGCCAAGAGATTTCAGACAGCCTGATGTAACATTGTGCGGATTCTGTTTCTTTGTCAATTTTTAAAAAATCAACTTTGCAATTTTTTACAGCTTTAATCTGCCAATTTTTCATACAAAATAACAGTTCCAAGAGGATCTCAATTTAGTTTTCTATTTGCTTTAATGTCAAGTTTTTAAAAAACCAAAATGTATTATTTTTTTTCTCACTTGATTATAGGAGAATAGTCATGAGCATGGTGTTGAAATCAAGAGATATGATCACAAAATGAGTTTGATTATTATTCATTTTATTCTATCTTTACTGCAGCATGTAAGACTGGAAATTTGAACTTAATTTTGCTGAATTCAATGTATTCTGTCCTGATATATGACCATTCATTATTTTGTTTCTTTCACATATTTGATTTATCTATCTATGTATAACTATAATGACCCAGACTTTGCTGTAATAAGAATAGTGGGGTAATCAACACTTGCTGTTATTTCTGGATAACTTTGCCAATACATGTATAGTTAAATGTGGAAATGCAAGAGCTGCTGACAAAGATAACTCATTCCTCGACACAGTGCTGTGTGACAGTTCCTACTGATAAGGTCAGCAGTGGAATCAGTGTGATGGCATTAATTTATGATACTGACCCACCAATTCTCCACTAGAAATGAAGAAGTTAGAGCGAGAAAATTTAGGAGCTTTAACGATATATTAAATAATTATTTCCGAACAGCTTTTCTGGCCATGGAAAGTAAATTTTACAAGAATGAAATCTCAATCACTAAGAGAACATAAATAGTGCAGAATTTTTGTTTGAAAAGATCAATCTTTTCTTTGTTTGTCTATTTTATTCCCTTTCCTTAATCCCATCTACATTCACAAACTTTATCTTGTACACATGCTTTAAATAGAATTTATATTTTCTGATTTGTCTTAGCAATCATACTTCAAGTGATTGGTTGTAGGGAATTACACTTGCTTTCCCTGTTTGCAGGCACTGTATAATCTTCTCTACGATTCAGAAAATAAAAAGCATTTTAAAACTAATTCAAAGCAATGACAAGCAATGTTGGTCATCATACTTTGCAGTAAAATGACTGAGAAAGCAACTTTTATGCAATTACTTTTGTAAAATAAGCCTCACCAAGCTGTCTACCCCACTCTTTCAAGAAGTCCTACTGGATGCTCCTTACAAGCTCTGTCTCATCCAAGCCCTGTAGCACTAAGTCCCAGTCAATATAAGGGAAGTTAAAATCATGCGCCACCAATCCTGTTACTTTTACATCTTGCCACAAGCTGCCTACATTTCTGTTCCTCTATCTCCTGCTGGCTGTTGGGAGGCCTATAGTTAATTCACAAAAATTGTGACTACACCCTTCCTATTCCTGAGTTCTATCCATTTTGCTTTGCTATATAAGCTTTCTGAGATGTCTTCCCATAGTCCAGATAATCTCCTTAATCACTAGTGCAACTCCCCCGTCCTTTTTACATTCGCCCTCTATCCCGCCTGAAATATCTGTATCCTTTTAACTAATTCTCTGGAATAACAACAACATCATAGTTTCAAGTACTAATCCAAGCTTTAAGTTCATCTGCCTTATCTGTTACACCTCTCACGTTGAAACAAATGCTCTTCAGTCCGCCAGACCCTCTTTGACTGGCAGCCATACTCTGCCTGCTCTTCCTCTGAGTCTCACTGGCCCTACTCTTTCGTTCACCTTCAGTTAATTCAGCTCTGCTTTGTTCCCACCCCCCATCAAACTAGTTTAAATTCTCCGAGTGACATTAGCAAACCTCCAGGCCAGAATATTTATGCCCCTTCTTGTACAAGTCCTTCCTTCTCCGGAAGAGACCCCAATGTCCAAATATCTGAAGCCCTCCCTCCCATACTAGCTATTTAGCCATGCATTGAGCTGTATTATCTTTCTATTTCTAGCCTCACTGGGACAGCACAAATAGCAGTCCTGAGATTACAACTCTAGAGATCTTGCTTTTCTACTTAACTGCTGCTGCAGGATCTCATCACTCTTCCTACCTAGGTCATTAATACCAATATATACCACTGTCTGTTCACCTTCTACCTTCAGAATGCTTTCTGCCCATTCAGAGATATCCTGGATCCCGGCACCAGGGAGGTAATATACCATTATGGAGTCTTTTTCATGCCCATAGAAATGCCTATCTGCACCCCTAACTATAGAGTCCCCTATAACTTTTGCTCTAGATAAGCTTTGTCCCTCCCAGCTTAACACCAGAACCAGCCATGGCACAACTACTTTGGCTGCTGCTGTTATCCCCTGATAGGCCACCCCTTCCCAACAGTATCCAAAATGTTATACTTGTCAAAGAGGGGGTGACCACAGGGGATTCCTGCACTGACTGCCTGCCTCTTCTAGCTGTCACCCATCTATTTGCCTGTACCTTTGGTGTGATCACATCTGTAAAGCTCCTATCTATGACACTTTTCACCACCTTCATGCTCCAAAGTGCATCCAATTGCTACACTGACCTAGTGAGGAGCTGCAATTGAGTGCACTTCGTGCAGGTGTAGTCACCCAAAGCTGGAAGCATCACAGATCTCCCACATCTCACAAGTACAGCATTAACCCCACTGACCGACATTTCTAACACCAATTCAATTATTTAAGAAAATTTAGTAAATTGTAATTGAGTTCAGGTGGTGCTTTTAATTCAGGTGGGGCAACAACTTTTAAAAATTGCATCATTTTCCACACCCTGGTGCTATTTTGATGTCTCGTGACATTTTCCCTATTGAGAGGAGAACTGGTCTATGATCTATTTACTGGACTCAATCACTTTGAGATTGGAGCGAGGCCAACATTCTAGTTCCACACTGAGAGAAAGGATTTCCACTGTCCCTGGAGGTTTCAGTCCCAGCAGAAGTCTCACAGCACGAGGTTAAAGTCCAATAGATTTATTTTGCAGCACAAGCTTTCAGAGCGCTGTCCCTTCATCAAATGAGTGATCCAGGATAAGGAGGGTGATAAACAAATGTTCTTATTTTGACTGAAGCTCACTCATTGGATAAAGGAGCACCGCTCCAAAAGCTTGTGCTGCCAAATAAACCTGTTGGGCTTTACCTTGGTGTTGTGAGGCTTCTTACTGTTCATATTCCAGTCCAACGCTGCCAACATCTCCACATCATAGCGATGTATCAACCTGGGGCAGAGTGAAATTCCTCAGTTTTAAATATTTTCAGCCACGTTTAATTTGCTGACATTAAAATTAATTTAGCTGCCTACCTCGTAATGCCTTGAGGAGGCTGACACTAAAATAATTAAAATAATCATTTTAAAAATTCGTCCTTGGTTAGCAGAATTGTGTAAGTGCCAAAGTTGGAATCAAAATAAAACCATTCGGGAAGTCTGCATTTTGTTCCATGGTCGAGGTGTAGAGTAAATGTAAAAAAAATGAGCCTGAGAGGATGTACCTTTCAGTCTCCGGTGTCCTATTTGAAAATGTCTTTGACTGGATCATTATTCTGGCTGAAAACTTTTCACATCTTCATTCCTCTCGCTTCATGAAGGCGAGAAATGTGGCAACTCGCAACTGCATACTGCAGAATAGGTGGGACTCCTCCCATCTTAGATGTGGTTGGAGAATTTCTAAGTCTCATTCTCCAAAGAGTTGAGTTTGAAAAGTGTTTTGCTTTGAAAGATCATATAATCTTCTTTGATAACAGTGCCATCTAATGTATCTGCATGGTATCTGACTTGTGTATATGGGAGTTCAATCTTAAGAAAAATCGGTTAGAATAGAATTACTCTACCCGTCTTAGATCTCCGACATTACTAATGTTCAGTTGATACCTTATTTCCTTACATTTGTTTCAGTCTTGTAGACAGGGTGAGAATTAAACCTATATCTGCTGATGAAGAATTGAACTTGAGTTGGTGCAGACCAACACATTGGTCCCGCATGCAAAGCTGATGGAGAAAAAGATCCAGGATGAGGAGAGTGATAAACAAAGGTTGCTATTGTGACTGGAAGCTGGTGTCCAGTGTGTACCACAGATTTCGGTATAAAAGAGGCTGTTTCCCCCTGCACTGAATCTCCAAATATATTCACTTCCTCATGCCCATCTCCTCCAGCTCTTGGTCATTCTTTGGCTGACTTTGTTTGGAGTTGTCCCATTTGGTCTTGGGCTGGGCCAGGGAGAGTTGCAGGAAAATCCGTAGGGGCACAGCAATGGGGATGGCCATTTTATTTGGGTTTTTAGGTGGTGGCGGGGTGGGGAGCGGTGATTTTGGTTGTTGTTTAGAATGTGATTGTTTGATGGTTGGATTCCAGTTCGACCAGTTTTAGTATGGTTTTCACTGAAAGTTGCAGTCTGGTCATGTACATGTATGGTATCTGTGATTGTGAGTTTCGTGGCTGTATAGTTATATATTTATGGCTGAAGTACAGAACAGCTTGAGACATTAAACTCCATGGGACTGTTAATAATTGCAAACTTTCTATGTTTTTGAAAATTGAGTGAATTCTGTCTGCTGGTTCAATATTTCAATTTGTCCATTGTCCACCTTGTCCTGTGTGGAGTTGACCAATTTGTTAGTTTTCAATACTTGCTCAATAAAATATTTGTTAATAATTTCATTTTTCAGTTCAAGTTTCTCCAAGATGTCTTATGAGTCTCATTCTTGAGCTGTTTCTTGTTGCATTACATTGCTTGTGGGGTATTGCATATGTAACATTCTGATAATGATATCTCATAGATTTACATATTAAAAGACACAAGTTTTTATTGTATTCAAAGCAATTATGGCATTCTATTTGATTAATCTATTTGCCTTCATTCATCGAGGGATTGAGTTCAGGAGTCAGGAGGTAATGCTGCAGCTTTATAGGACCCTTGTCAGACCACACTTGGAGTACTGTGCGCAGTTCTGGTAGCCTCACTATAGGAAGGACGTGGAAGCTATTGAAAGGGTGCAGAGGAGATTTACAAGGATGTTGCCTGGATTGGGAGGCATGCCTTGTGAAGACATGTTGAGGGAGCTGGGACTGTTCTCCCTGGAGAGACGAAGGTTGAGAGGCGACCTGATAGAGGTTTACAAGATGTTGAGAGGAATAGATAGGGTGGACTCCCAGAGACTATTTCCCAGGGCTGAAATGGTCGCGACGAGAGGGCACAGATTTAAGGTGCAGGGAAGCAAGTACAGAGGGGATGCTAGGGGAAAGTTTTTCACTCAGAGGGTGGTGAGTGAATGGAATCGGCTGCCGTCGGTGGTAGTCGAGGCGAACTCGCTGGGGTCTTTTAAAAGACTTCTGGATGAGTATATGGGATCCAATGGGATTGGGGGTTATAGATAGGTCTATGGCTGGGTAGATTTTGATGTGTTCGGCACAACTTGTGGGCCGAAGGGCCTGTTTGTGCTGTAGTGTTCTATGTTCTATGTTCTATGTTAATGGCTACTTTCTCTATTTCCTTAAATTTTAATTCTTAATTGCATTGCTTCATTACAATATCCTATGATAAATAGTAATACAAAGAATCATTTATTTTGATTTGAAGGATTGTGTTCTGCCATAAAATTAGACTTAATTTCTCTAAATCTTCTGCGAGAACCTCTGCTCTGTAATACAATAAATGGTGAGAACTGCTGGGTCAAAATCTGCTTTATACAAATCTGATGGAATTTTGTCAGTTGTGATTTCACAATACTCTATACAGCATATTTAGGGTGGTTACTATAGATGCAGAATGCGGGAGTTTCAGTTGCTGTGAACGTTTTTTGCCAGTTTAAATTCATTATTATTTGTTCCAGTTGTATCGAGAAAATTTATTTCGCCTTTATGACTTTGCCTTTTATGTTGGATGATTGTTACTGAGAATGTGGCCAGACACCCTGCGTATAATCCAAATAATGTTCTTTAAATTAAAAATCATTCCTAGTTAGTCCTAAGTATAACAGTTGGAGTAATGGTTAGGGTTAGCGGTCAGGGTTAGGGTTTGGGTTCATTAGGGTTAGGATTAGGGTTAGGGGTCAAGGGTCAGGGGTCAAGGGTCAGGGTCAGAGTTAGGGTTCATTAGGATTAGGGTTCATTAGAGGTAGGGTTCATTAGGGTTAGGGTAAGAACAAAGAACAAAGAGCAACACAGCACTGGAAACAGGCCCTCCGGCCCAACGAGCCGACGCCGCCGTCCTAACGTCTTAATGACATATCCTTGACTTTAGGCTATGCCTATTGTTGAATATTCCCATATTAGGGACCAGTATAGGGACAATTTGTTACCCAATCAGCCTAAGAGCACATTTTTGGGGTGTGGGAGGAAACCGGAGCACCCGGAGGGTTAGGGTTAGGGTTAGGTTTAGGAGTTAGGGTTAGGGGTTAGGGTTACGGTTAGAGCATTAGGGTTAGGGTTACTGCGCATTAGGGTTAGGGTTCATTAGGGTTAGGGTTCATTAGGGTTAGGATTAGGGTTTGGGTTAGAGTTAGGGTTATTAGGGTTAGGGGTTAGGGTTAGGGCATTAGGGTTAAGGTTAGGGTTAGGGCATTAGTGTTAGGGTTAGGGTTAGGGTTAGTGCATTAGCGTTAGGGTTAGGGTTAGTGCATTAGGGTAAGGGTTAGGGGTTAGGGTTCGGGTTAGGGTTAGGGCATTTGGGTTAGGGGTTAGGGTTAGGGGTTAGGGTTACACGTTAGGGTTAGGGTTAGGGTTAGGCATTAGGGTTAGGGTTAGGGTTAGGGTAAGGCATTAGGGTTAGGGTTAGGGCATTAGGGTTACTTTTTAAGGGTTGGTTAGGGCATTAGGGTTAGCTTTAGGGTTAGGGTTGGGCATTAGTGTTAGGGTTAGGGCATTGGGGTTAGGGTTAGGGTTAGGGCATTAGGGTTAGGGTTAGGGTTAGGGTTAGGGTTAGGGTTAGGGGTTAGGGTTAGAGTTAGGATTAGGTTTAGGGTTAGGGTTAGGGTTAGGGGTTAGGTTTAGGGTTAGGGTTAGGGTTAGGGTTAGGGTTAGGATTAGGGTTAGGGTTAGGGTTAGGGTTAGGGTTAGGATTAGGGTTAGGGTTAGGGTTAGCGTTAGGGTTAGGGTTAGGGTTAGCGTTAGGGTTAGCATTAGGGTTAGGGTTAGGGTTAGGGGTTAGGGTTAGGGCATTAGTGTTAGGGTTAGGGTTAGGGTTAGGGTTAGGGTTAGGGTTAGGGTTAGGGTTAGGGCTAGGGCTAGGGCTAGGGCTAGGGCTAGGGTTAGGGTTAGGGTTAGGGTTAGGGTTAGGGTTAGGGTTAGGGTTAGGGTTAGGGTTAGGGTTAGGGTTAGGGTTAGGGTTAGGGTTAGGGTTAGGGTTAGGGTTAGGGTTAGGGTTAGGGTTAGGGTTAGGGTTAGGGTTAGGGTTAGGGTTAGGGTTAGGGTTAGGGTTAGGGTTAGGGTTAGGGTTAGGGTTAGGGTTAGGGTTAGGGTTAGGGTTAGGGTTAGGGTTAGGGTTAGGGTTAGGGTTAGGGTTAGGGTTAGGGTTAGGGTTAGGGTTAGGGTTAGGGTTAGGGTTAGGGTTAGGGTTAGGGTTAGGGTTAGGGGTTAGGATTAGGGTTAGGGTTAGGTTAGGGTTAGGGTTAGGGTTAGGGTTAGGGTTAGGTTAGGTTAGGTTAGGGGTTAGGGTTCGGTTAGGGTTAGGGTTAGGGTTAGGGTTAGGGTTAGGGTTAGGGTTAGGGTTAGGTTAGGGTTAGGGTTAGGGTTAGGGTTAGGTTAGGGTTAGGGTTAGGGTTAGGGTTAGGGTTAGGGTTAGGGTTAGGGTTAGGGTTAGGGTTAGGGTTAGGGTTAGGGTAGGGTTAGGGTTAGGTTAGGGTTAGGTTAGGGTTAGGTAGGTGGTTAGGGTTAGGGTTAGGGTTAGGGTTAGGGTTAGGGTTAGGGTTAGGGTTAGGGTTAGGGTTAGGGTTAGGGTTAGGGTTAGGGTTAGGGTTAGGGTTAGGGTTAGGGTTAGGGTTAGGGTTAGGGTTAGGGTTAGGGTTAGGGTTAGGGTTAGGGTTAGGGTTAGGGTTAGGGTTAGGGTTAGGGTTAGGGTTAGGGTTAGGGTTAGGGTTAGGGTTAGGGTTAGGGTTAGGGTTAGGGTTAGGGTTAGGGTTAGGGTTAGGGTTAGGGTTAGGGTTAGGGTTAGGGTTAGGGTTAGGGTTAGGGTTAGGGTTAGGGTTAGGGTTAGGGTTAGGGTTAGGGTTAGGGTTAGGGTTAGGGTTAGGGTTAGGTTTAGGGATTAGGGTTAGGGTTAGGGTTAGGGTTAGGGTTAGGTTAGGGTTAGGGTTAGGGTTAGGGTTAGGTTAGGGTTAGGGTTGGTTGGGTTGGGTTAGGGTTGGTTAGGGTTAGGGGTTAGGGTTAGGGTTAGGGTTGGGTTAGGGTTGGGGTTGGGGTTGGGGTTAGGTTTAGGTGTTGGGGTTAGGGTTAGGGGTTATGGGTTAGGGTTAGGGGTTAGGGTTAGGATTAGAGTTAGGGTTGGGCATTAGGGTTAGGGTTAGGGTTAGGTTTAGGGGTTAGGGTTAGGGTTAGCGTTAGGGGTTAGGGTTAGGGTTATGGTTAGGGTTAGGGGTTAGGGTTAGGGTTAGGGGAAAGTGTTAGGCTTAGGGTTAGGGCATTAGGGTTAGTGTTAGTGTTAGGGTTTGGGTTAGGGTTAGGTTTAGGGTTCGGGTTTAGGGTTAGGGTTAGGGTTAGGGTTAGGGTTTAGGGTTAGGGTTTAGGGTTAGGGTTAGGGTTAGGGTTAGGGTTAGGTTAGGGTTAGGGTTAGGGTTAGGGTATGGTTATGTAGGGTTAGGGTTAGGGTTAGGGTTAGGGTAAGGGTTATGGTTAGGGTTAGGGTTAGGTTAGGGTTAGGGTTAGGGTTAGGGTTAGGGTGGGGTAGGGGTTAGGGTTGGGTTAGGGTTAGGGTTAGGGTTAGGGTTAGGGTTAGGGTTAGGGTTAGGGTTAGGGTTAGGGTTAGGGTTAGGGTTAGGGTTAGGGTTAGGGTTAGGGTTAGGGTTAGGGTTAGGGTTAGGGTTAGGGTTAGGGTTAGGGTTAGGGTTAGGGTTAGGGTTAGGGTTAGGGTTAGGGTTAGGGTTAGGGTTAGGGTTAGGGTTAGGGTTAGGGTTAGGGTTAGGGTTAGGGTTAGGGTTAGGGTTAGGGTTAGGGTTAGGGTTAGGGTTAGGGTTAGGGTTAGGGTTAGGGTTAGGGTTAGGGTTAGGGTTAGGGTTAGGGTTAGGGTTAGGGTTAGGGTTAGGGTTAGGGTTAGGGTTAGGGTTAGG